>OY804560.1:4677007-5036924 GCA_963680865.1 Spergularia marina | reverse complement strand
CCTTTGGGCACACGTTAGAAAAACCGTTAAAGTAAAGGTAAAGTTACACATATGACATACCCAACATCTCATTTAGCTTAAATCAAATCCTTGGACCTCAAACTCGGGTTTTTTGCCGGACACCACCTTTTAAATTTCCGATTTTGACAGACACCACCTTTTAAGTTCAAAAATCTCAAACACCACCTTTTAAGACTATTTTTTTTGACAAACACCACCAAAAACAATTCCGCCACATTTTCTCTTGACTCCGGTATTGACTCACCCTATCTATTGTTCTTTCTTCTTTTGAGCCCGATATTCCTTCACTCTTCTTCATCCTTACTCTCTCTACTCAATCATTGCTTAGATTTCTTGATTTATTATCATCCTTAGTCTCATATGCATGCTTTCTTTTCATTTGACTAGATACAATTTTAGTTTTGATTTGCCTTTTTGCTTGTGTTAGGGACATGATTGGATTGAATAGCAAAAAGATATGATCCATTCTCTTATTGATAAGAGGAAGAGAATTGAAGAGTACATAATTGTGCTATTAGCCCATTGTTAGATGAAGTAAATGAATTAAAGGTGAAATTGAGTGAAATTAAAGTTTGAAAAATTGGAAAAAGGATAAAATGGTGTTGTTCATAGCTTTGACAATGATTAGGGTGCATGTTGCTTACAATTGTCGAATCCAAAACTTCATTAGAGGTGAGGGGAGAGATAACAGAGCTTCTTGATATAATAGGAAAAAAGGAATAGAGTGAAATAATTAATAAGGGGGGGGGGATTATCGAGCTTAAGATAAGAAGAAAAAAGCAACGGGAAATAATCGGAGAGTGAGTCAATGCCGGAGTCAACCAAAAATGTGTCCGGACTTTATTTTGGTGGTGTATGTCAAAGAAACACTACGCCAAAAAGAGAGAAAGACACCGGGTTGAATTTGATCCCGACACCGGTTGTAACCGGTGTCTGGGCTTACATACGACACCGGTTGCACAAACTCTACCCGGTGTCATTTCGAGTACTTACAACACCGGTTGTCAGTCAAACCGGTGTCGAAGGTGTACCTGGGACGCGCGATTGGAGAAGAGCTTTGACACCGGTTGTAGGGAAAACCGGTGTCATAGGTGTATGTTTTTTGTTTTTTTTGGGTAAGGCTTTGACACCGGTTGTTGTATTTTTTTTTCTGCGTAGGGCTTTGACACCGGTTGTTCTTATAACCGGTGTCGTATGTAACATTTTTTTTTTTTTGGTTTGGCTGCTTCTGCCTCGGCAAGGGAATTGGCGACCACGATCCGATTAGTCGCCAATTCCCACATTACACATACAATATATATATATATATATACACAATTGACAAGCCACGAGATACCAATCTCCAATTCTTCGACTATCAAGTATTTCAAACCGATTCTCAACCATCGAATCTCAATCACTCCGATCCACAACATTCGTCCAAAATACAACTAACAATGGAGTTCTCTACTTTTCCAAGTTCTAAATTTCCATACTAAAACATACCAACTTCTCTATTCTAACTTAAAGAGAGTCTAAAATTAAAAGAAATCACATTAGATTTGAACACTTACAAGCAAACCAAAGTAGCTAGAAATCTTCATCTTCTTCTTCATCTTCATCCACAAAGACAAATGTAGTCCAAAGATCTCTTATTTAATCCACTTGTTCATCCGTAAATTGTTTGCAACCTTTCACAACATACTAAAACAACAAAATGAATTTAGATTACCAAATTTTACACATTGATAAATAACAAGATATATGTTTTGATATTTACCGCAATAGGAATAGTTGTAACTTTTTTTTGGATTATCTCAAACATGTAACGGCAAACATAAAATCCACAATCTTGACTTCCTAATGGTTGACGGGGACACTATAAAACAAATAAAAAATAAGTTAGCTAAAATTCGAACGTATAAATAGGATATCAAAATTATATTCAATAAAAACAAAAATTCAAACGTACCATTATATTTTGCCATTTCACAAGCGTCAAAGTGTTAGTAAACTTGGCTAGAGGATCCAAACTCCTGATTCTCGTGACGGCGCTAGCAAAATAAAACCAAAATTCCAATATATAAGGTATAATTAACTAGTAATGAGTTTAAATAAAATAACTTATATAATATACACACTCTTGTATTAGATTAAGAAGAAATTCGGGTGGTTTCTTGGTCCCTCTTGATGGATCTAACCAAAACCCCGTTCCCGACGGTGGATGAATCACAGCTAACATCCAATGTGCACTATACATTATAAAACAAATATAAGTTATGAAATATAAAAAAAAAAAGTACAAGAATTGGTAAAACTAGTTACCTTTCATTATAAGGTGCAAAAAATATTTTTTGCCCGTGTGCACATGTTGTACAAGTAAAAGCATTATAAACATAATTCCCACGATCATCCTCATCATCAATAGGTGTTATAGGAGACAAATATGCCGGGCATAAAAAACCATACAAACCCTCTACACGGCTCTTTTCACACACCTTTCTCAAATACCTATTACATAAAACAAAACAAAAATAGTGTTACATGTATGAATTAAGCAATATACGATTAGTATCTAAAATAGAATTATTATTTTACTTAAACAAAGGTTATTAGCGACTTACAAGATAAATGCCGTAATGTGAGTAGATTGAATTTGCCATTGACAACACCATTGCTCCATCTCTTCCGGTGTCACATACAAGTCTTGCATATTATGGAGCACATGCTCGGGAACATGCAAAGTTTTTCCCGATCCGGATTTCTTCATCTTTCGAGCTTCCTTACAAAGCCACCTCATCATCACAGTTCTCCTCATCTTCATTTTATCTTCCGTGGTTATGTCTTTAGAAGAGGAAATGGAAGTTGATGTAGGGGTCGAAGTGTTGGTTGGTGGTGTGTTGTGCTTATTTGTAGAGTTGTCCGTGTCATTCTAAGTGAACAAACAACATAAAACACTTGTTAGAAAGTGAATATAAATCAAAAACAATATGACAATTTCAATTATTATGAAATATAAGTTACCGTATTGGTCACTGGAAATATAAAAGGAGATGGCCACAACACATAACCACCAACGGCCGAAGAGAGAAAACAAGCTTCTGGGGTCGGAACTGGCAATTCGGCATTTGGCACCAAATATTTCGAGATACTCACTTTACTATAACCGGAAGGTACAATGTTATTGTGTAGAAGGATTAGTGCCGAATTGCCCGACACATATACTTCTCCTAAAGCTACTATCTCTTGTGGATTGCTCGGAAGCGACATTTGACACTTATGCCAACCCTGCATTAATAAAGTAATAATGAAAGTTTGGCCAAACTATATATATACCACAATTCCTAAATATACTTGATTTTTATATAAAAAATTGCATAACTATATTAGATACCTGAACCTGCCCCCCCTCTATTGTATGTTGAATTGATGAGGTTGACGTTTGAGGAACCTGTCTCGCAGATGAATGGGAAGCAGGAGGGTCACGATCTTCATTTAAACTCACTGCTTTCCCCTTTCTTAACACATTATTAGAATCCTTAGACACTCTATCCTCTTCGTTGTCTTCCCTTGCTTGCGAATCGTGACTGTTCATCATGCTCATGAATGTTTTCATATCTTCTTGACTTGGAGTATCGCCGGCTACGAATTTGCAAAACATTTGACTCATCTTGAACATTTGGGATTGCATTGTTCGCACCGTATTCTCTAACTTTACCTCGGACATCTTCTTCGTAGATCGACCAAAAACATCAGAAATATTCACCATTTTGGTTACACCACGAACATGACCCGGGTGCTCCTCTTTGCCGATTGCACGTGATAATATATCATCTCGCCCTTGTGGAACAAATGTTCCCTCTTCCACGGCTTCTTCCAACACCCCCTAAAAATGAAATAAAGAGACTAATTAGTATACTTAAATTTATATGTAAAATGACTTATTAAAATTACTATGTGAAATGATTTAAAAAACTTACAATTTCTTTCACCACTTCCTCGTCATACTCGGACATCTCACCTTTCCTAGATTTATGCGCTCTCAACCAAGAGACATGACGTGGTACTTCTTTGATTTTCACACCTTTAGAGGCAAATTCCTCAACCTAAAACATTTTTGTGTTAGTAATAAAAATATACGATTAGTTTTGAATTATCAATAATAGAAAAAAGTAAATAGGTGTATATTTACTTACAATTTCTTCGGTGATGCCAATATATCCTTTCCGAGAGCCGAAGTATTTAGTCTTCTTTTTGGACGCATTCTCTTTCCCGTCTTTGCTAAATGACTAATAATCCCAAAAAAAAAAGTTAGATCATCCATTAAAATAAACTAAAGTTTAAATAGAATTATAAAATTATAAGTAAACTTACTAGAAACTTTGCATCTTTCAAATGATATTCTATAAAAGCATCCCATTGATCTTGAGTGATTTGTGGATACACGACCGGCGGCTTCCTTACAACTGACTTTTCCTTGGTCTCCTCGTTTTCCACATACATATACTTAAGGTGAAGCTTGGTCTTCCAATTTCTCCATCTTTCCCCGGCTATCCTTAACACCCAAGATCCTCTACGCTCGGGATGAACATAAAATGCACCCTACCAACACAACAAAACACATACATATATATAAAAACAACATAAAGAAGGAGATAACTTTTACATAAAATAAAAAACATATGATATAAATTGAATATTAAATCTAACCTCAATATCGTGTAAGACACGTTCCCTTGTGGCTTCGTCAAGCTTCTTCCACTCTCTCAAAGTGATAGGCACATGTGCACGTGCAGTGGCACCTATCCAACTACTAAACTTGGCACGATGTTCGCCAATAGGATTTAACAACCCGTCCGTGCTCCACTCTAGCGGAAAAGGAGTACCATTTTGTAATGCTTTGACACATATGCGTAGTAAAGTTTGACCTCTTTCACTATCGGAATCGACATTATCATCACCGCCACTCTTTGACTTTTTTCTTCTTCGAGTGGACATTATCCAACCTACATACACAAAATATAAACATGATTATTTATAAAAATCGGCATTATCTCATTTTCATAATCTCTGCGATACAATATACAATCATTTGGACAAACATGAATCTTTTGGTAGCCTAGACCCATTGAAGCTAACATTTTTTTGGCTTCATAAGTCCGAGTAGGGAGAGTATTACCACTTGGTAACATGTCATTCAACAACTCTAACAAACTAGTAAAGCTCTTGTCACTCCAACCATTTGCCACTTTTAAATTATACAACTTTAAAACGGCGGACAATCTAGTGTACTTTTCGCAATTTTCATACAACACCTCTTCATTTTCATTCAACAAGTTCTCCATCATATTCGGGTCATCGCCATTTACATCTACATCAATCTCATCTTGATTCGGATCATCAGTCCCCTCTTCTCCACTACCCTCCCCACTAATCGCATCAATATTATTGTCATCATCATCCTCACCAATATAGTCCTCACCATCCTCTCCAATATAGTCATCAACATTCTCTCTAATATCTTCTTGGACAAATTCACTATTACTTTCATTATCCATGCCCAAGTCATCTGTTGCCTCCCCATGAAAAATCCCTATAAGTTGAAGTAAAAGCACTCTTAGCCAAATGAAATTTTACCGTATCAAGAGAGTGAAATCTCATATTATAACAATTACAACACGGGCACTGCATACGCTTTAAATCTTCACAATTTTTCTCGGCAAACTTTAGAAACTTTCGAATCCCCTCCTCATAATCAAAGTCACCTTGATTTGACATTGTTATCCATTTCCGATCCATGTCTATATTAACCAAAATTAACAACAAATTATCCTAAACACAACCTAATAAAAGTAAACGTCTAAATCTTACTAATTAAAACGATCAATTCAATAATCTACAATTCTATTGTTTCAATAATCGAACTAAACTCACTACTAAAATTAGTAACCAATTATTCTAAGAAAATCAAACACGATAATTAAAACTACTAATTCAAACATATAAAATGTATTTGTTTTAATCGAATAACTAAACCACTAGCTACTACTACAATACAATATTCATAACCAAACAAAACACATAAGCAAACGGTCAAATGCATAACCGGTGTCTCTTTGTCAACTATATATAAGTAGTAGTACTCTATTGTTCCCGACAACTAATGACCAATTTCACCCAAATAAGAACAATTCAACGTAGCACGCCAATACACAAAATGAATCTAAAAAAGTGCAATTCACGTAATAAGAGCAATTCACCATATAAATCTAATTATACTCAAAATAAGAATAATTGAAAAATCAATAAACACAAACCTTATTAATTGGAATATGCACCAAGAGGAAGAAGTGGGCGGCGGCTAGATGAGCAAGAAGCTAAGACGCGGTTGCGGCGGCAACCACGAGCAGCGACGAAGCGGAAAAAGCCCCGAGCAGCGACGGCAACCACGAACGCGACGAAACTTAGAGGCAACCACGGAGCGACGGCAACCACGCGAATAGGGAACGAAGGCGACGACAAAAGACGATCCAATAGGACAAACGTCGCCGGCGATAGCAATGAGTCGCCGGCGGTCTTCGTGTTTTTTTTTTTCTGGGTTTTGAATTTGCTTGCGAACTGGGATGAAGATGATACGCGAATTCGATTGTACTGGGTGTTATTGAATCACTTATTTCCCAAAAAAAAAAGTATAACCTCTATGACACCGGTTGTACCCAAAACCGGTGTCAAAGGTCCTCTGTTTTGTGTAACCACGACAGTTTTCCTTTTTTTTAATACCTTTGACACCGGTTTTAAGACCAACCGGTGTCAAAGGTCCTAGACTTTTTTTTTTTCTTTTTGTTTTGTTTACCCACGACAGTTTTCCTTTTTTTTTAATACCTTTGACACCGGTTTTGAGTCAAACCAGTGTCAAAGGTCCTAGACTTTTTTTTTTTCCTTTTGTTTTGTGTACACACGACAGATTTTTTTTTTAATACCTATGACACCGGGTATAGCAAAACCGGCGTCGTACCAATTTTTGACACCGGTTTTAACTATTCCGGTGTCTTATTTAGCGGTGTCTAATCCTTTTTTTGGCGTAGTAAAAATAGTCTTAAAAGGTGGTGTTTGAGATTTTTGAACTTAAAATGTGGTGTCTGTCAAAATCGGAAACTTAAAAGGTGGTGCTTGACAAAAAACCCCTCAAACTCAAAGAAATGAAAGACACCGAGTCCGAATGCTAATGTGTGCAAAAATCATTGGAAGAAGATTAAGTCACGTAAGCACATACCATCGCTAGATGCACAACATGACTTAGATAGTTAGATTGGATGTAGGCTGTGTTTGATATGCTCAATAACTCAATAAGCTAGCTTATTTGGTCAAAGTAGCTTATTTGACTAGTTTTTTAAGCTATTCGACCAAATAAGTTGGTTTGGTAACACCACTAGCTTAAATAATAAGTTAACTTATTTAAGAAGTTACCCCCATATAACTTATTTAAAAATAAGCTAGCTTATCATAATTTTGTTCCAAATTTATCCTAATTTATTCACTAAATTAAAATGAGATTAAAAATAAATAATGTATTTTATGTAATATTATATATATCAGCTCCTATTTTAGCGAATTCTGCCAAACACCGCTATTACTATCTTACTATAACGTAAGAGTCCAATGGAGCTCTCTAAATCTATAATGCAGCCCAATGGTAACCAACAGTCCAGCCCAAATGTTTCTGACAACAATGATGCTTACTCCCTCCGTCCCCCTTTAAACACCCCATACCCAAAAAACCCCAATTTTGATGAGGGTATACACGCAAATCGGTTAATCAAAGTTCCAAAAAAAATATTTGGTAAGTTAGATAATAATCTTAGCAAAAATTCCATGCAATTTTTTTGAAACTTTGATTAACCGATTAGTATGTACACTCTCCTCAATAAGGGTGCATTTTGGGTATAGGGTGTTAAAGGGGGACGGAGGGTGTATATATGTATTTGGTATTCCAACTGAGAAATACGAGTAATTCGATAATAATCAAAGTCGAAATTAAGCAAGCGACTGAAGGACACTCATCGGTGCACCAACAGTGGGCAAAACCAGGGCTGGCTATTAGCCTAGGCGAGCTAGGCGGCCGCCTAGGGCCCCCGATATTTGCGGCCCAATAACTGCTGGATCAGTACATATAAATTAGGAAGTAAATATACTCATAAACATGTCTTTAGCCTAGTGGTATGTGTTTCACCTTTCCATATTTGACTGCAGCGTTCAAATCCTACTTAGCTTCATTTATATTGATTGTTTTCTTCATTTCTTTTTTATTTTTCATTGAAAATATTAACGAATATTAACGATATAGATTGGATTTAGGGCCCCCTATCAAATTTCGCCTAGGGCCCCCGAAATCTCAGAGCCGGCCCTGGGCAAAACTGTTCTACGTAATACGGTAACAACCATAATGATGTGCTGGAATAATACAGTGGTCCTGAATGATAAAAGCGAAACGTCTGCTTTCACAAGGCTTTCACTCCCATAGCACTTCCACATTAACGTTAATCCATGGATCATGGTACCTTTCGGTGTTTGTCGTGTATCGTAGAATTGCTCTTTAATTAATTGGATTAAACGATGCAAGTAACCCTGTTGTTAAGGGCCAATCTATATAGTAATGATATTCAACCATAATAGACCGCTTAGATTTTTGGTAAGGATATGGTATTAGAGTTTCAATGACCTTGAGATGCAAATCCAATACCATAAGAAAACATGCATTCTGTGACCAAAAGGGTAGTTACTCGCAGAACAATGTTTGCGTTCAAATTGGTCGTAAAACCAGTTTATATATATAGTTCGTAACTAATTGAATTGGGTACTGATTTGGAACTAATTGAAAATTGGTAGCTAACTAGTTGTCAAAGTTGTATAAATATTTTGAATTGTTATCATTTTTACACTTATGAAAATAATACAACAATTTTTCCAAAATCTCTTCTCAATTTTCTCTCACACTTCTGTTACAAAATTCTACTCTAACTTCCTAGCTTATTGACGGCTAATAAGTCATTATTATTAGTCACATTACCGTTAAATACTATTAAGAAGATAGGATAAGCGGGTATCGAATACAAGGAAGAGGGGATAGCCTAATATGCAAATTTTAGCGTGGAAAAACTAAAACGAAATAAATAAACCAATTAAAAAGGGGGGTTGTTGGTTTGAAAGTTGAATAAAAGGTGAATAAACGGTATACCAAATTAATTAAGGCGACCCTCGGTGATAATCTAAGCTAACACCCTAATATACCAAGTTTTACCTGTCTCTAATGATACCAATTCATAGATAATCCCGATTTTAATCAATTAATCCGCTTTTGTGGGAAATTTGAGCAACCGCTACCAAATTCCCCTTCTTTTAGTCCTAATTTGTCTAGTGACCCCTCAAACAAATCACAACCAAAGGCATGAAGAGCAAGTATTAATGAAGGATTATGAACAACCCAAATTAGTATCTAATTAGCCGCAACCGCGAAAGGCCGGAAAACTCGACACGACCCGATTCGTTGACCCGAAATTGTGATCAACCAAACCCGACCCGATGATGACCCGAACCGACACAACCCGATGATGACCCGATCCGTAACCGACCCGACCTCCTGTTACCCGACAATGACCCGATTGGTAATGCCAAAAATTGAATTAACGTCAATAAATGACCATTAGTAACTAAAACCGATTGTGACCCGACTCGAAACCGACCCGATCCGGCATAAAATTTGCTCGATAGAACTGACCTAAAACGATCAGATCCAACCTGGAACCGACCCGAAAGATCATTTGACCCGGTATGATCCGACCTGATACGAACGACCCGCCATAACCCGACCCGAAACCGACCCGACGACCCATTTGCCACCCCTACGCGACACTAATCAAATCTAATCTATTAGTTGCCTTATTAATTTCCAATCACAAGTTAGTCATAATAACCATACACTAATCATATGAAAATTGCTTCTTTTTAGGCTAATAATCAAATAGCATCAATTATCAATCAAGCATATGAAATACTCAAGTCTAATCTAGTAGCTAATTAGAGAAAATAAGGATAAATCATGCATTGAAGTACAAGTAATTAATTACAATGAAATTAAACGCAAATTAGAGAGAAAAAAAATCTTACAAACACATAGGATGGAAGATGTTGGTTACACCAAGAGTTTAGGAAGGGGATTAGCCTCCCATACTAATTATTACACTAATTTTGAGATTAAAACCCATGACTATTTTTGCTAATATTTGAATAAAAACCTCTCTCTAAATGAAAAAGTAGATGAAAATAATAAAGAAAATTCACGTGGCACCATCGAACTTTGACTGATTGCACATGATACCCAACTTGCCAAGTTTGTGCACATGGTACCCCTGAACTTACTACTTTGTGCACATGGTATCCAAATAGTAAATTCTGTTAAAATTTTTCCATTAAGTGATGATGTGTTGGTCAGTTGATAGGTAATTAATTAATTAAATTATATAATTAATATTTTAATAGAAAATATAATAAATTTTTAGAAAATTTGATTATTTTTTTCCACGGTTTTTTTATTTCAAATATTTCATTTCTAATTTTTTTGTAAAAAAACTGAAATTTTTAGGGGTACCATGTGCAAAATGTTTGATTTCAAGGGTACCGTGTGCACAAAGTCGTAACTTGAAAGGTACCATGTGCACACATTATGAATACTTTTTAAGAAAAATTTATATTTTTATGAGAAAAACACAAATTTTTTGGATTTTTTTTCATGAAAATATTTTTTGGATTTGTTTTAAAAAAGTCTATTTTTTTTTTAAATTTTTTGATTTTATTAATTAGTAACTTTATTCAACTAATTACCTAACAACTAACTAACACATCATCACTTAACAGAAAATCTAACGGAAGTTTGAATTCGGGTACCATGTGCAAATAGTACTAAACTCAAGGGTACCATGTGCACAAACTTGCTAAGTTGGTTACCATGTGCAATCAGTCAAAGTTAAGGGTACCACGTGAATTTTCCAAAAATAATATGAAAGGTGATTATTATTAGGGAGGGGTTCATGCCCCTTTATTTAATCTAAGTACAAAAACACTAGAAGACAAAATAGATATTTAGGCAAAAAGAAACCGTCACAAGCATCTTTAAATACCAAAATAAAGGATTGTTTTGCCGCCATTGACTACCAAGTCAACGGCAAGACTAATTTAAAACAGAATTCATAACAAAATAATCCAAAATAATAAATGACATCGAAAGACTTCTAGCCGAGTCTATAAATCGGAAATCGTCTAAATAAGAAATTAATCGTCTTTCACCATCCACAAACTCTAAATTTACTTTGAACTATAGAAGTATAGAGTACTATATCTAGCTACATTTGCGGGCAACTTACTATCACAAAATTCCCCATCTTCTCGTTTTCTATGGATTACGGCTATCATCACTTCAATGCCATCCACCCTTAATCAAAAGCTACCGTTCATAATAGATGGGTGCACAACTACGACAAGATCATGCTAAAAACAGTCCTACAAGCTGCACTATACTCCTCAACCAACAGCTATAACAAGACGACATGCACTAAAAACACCAGTACCAAGCTGATTATAACAGCTCCAGAATCGCAGCAAAACTTGCTCTATTATAACCAAATTTATTAAGAATTCTATTCTCTAGTCAAACCAAACCGATACTTGTTTCATATGAAGTATCGAAAGATTATGCCATACAAGATATAATATACCCACTTTATATGATACGAAATTGATTTGGACGAAATGTTCGTATCACTACATCAAATGTTAGGTATATTGTATAAGGGAATTTTAAAACTCGATTCAAATTAGTACGGGTGTATTCTGTTTCGGTTGATGATCGGGTCGGGCATCGGATCACTACCGGTTCGGGTTCGGGAGATAATCGGGTTTGGATCGACTGTAATCAGGTCCGGGCTAAACACGAGTGATTTCATTTCAGGTGAAATTTGGCTTTCGGGTCACTTTTCCCAGGTCTAGTCCGCCTCATCAAGTCATCAGTCACTATCATTTCAGTTAATCATACTGGGATAATCAAATTCAATGGGGATCATTTGTCCCACTTTGTAGCCCTTCAATCAAAAGCTTGCAATTTCACAAATAAAACTTAAGTGCCTGTTTGGTATCGTTTTCTGTTTTTTTGAAAACCAAAGTCCAGTTTTTTAAAACCAGAAAAAGTGGTTTTCAGTTTCCATTTTCTACATGACTGTTATATAACCAAACAATTTAAAGTTAATTTTGTAACTTATTTAACTAAATTTTTTACGCAAAAAAAAATAGCAAAGCACATAACCGTGGCAACATTGCCCACTGCAGGCATCCAGGCCCCCTCAAAAAACCAAAAACTGAAAAACGGCAGTGATACGGAACGGGCCCTAACAAATTCATTTTACTTTAAAAAATCAAGAGTTTTCTAAAATCCGATTGGAGGGGGTGCAGCCGTACAAGGGGAGTGAGTGAGACACAAATTGGAACAGAGGATCTTTACTGAATCAAATCAAGCGGGAACATAATGTTCTTACAAGCAAATACAGCAGGAGACTAGGGGAGTTATACGGAGTATTACAAACCATGAAGAAATAGTTATTGTCTATGAACAATTAAGTACCGAGAAATTAAACAGCACAAATCAAATTAGACGACAAATCTAGCAGACACGGTATAAAAATGAAACAAATATACTTACCCCCGGAAGTAGGCGGTCTTCAACTTTAGATACTCATTTACAGCGTAGTCAAAACAATTTTCAATAGAAACTGTCAAACAGTCATTTTGCTTTTCCACCTTCAATATAGTTAAATGAAATTGAGTGCAACCAACAGGTATGTTAACCGCCCAAGCTATGCAGAAAAAGTCATTACAAAGGTGGAGGCTTTTAACGTTATGCCGAAAATCTTGAAACGCAAGCCTTGTCTGTTATTTTGTTCCCACGTACGATTGAGCTGGTAGAATTCGGAAGTAAAATCAAACGTTAGCCATATAGCACACCCCCTCGCTGGAGAATAACACCTTAGAGAAATATTCCTACGTTGCTTCTTCATTACTCTGGGCAAGCAAGATCTGGTATGCAATAAGCATTACTTACGTTAATACAAGACTTATTCACCCGTTTATATATATACAAATTACAAGACGAACAAACTCCTACAATTAATTACCCTAATACAAGCAAGATTAGGAATGCGATGAACAAACAAGCACAACAAACCTAGACCTAAACAGCAAAAAAACAAGATAAAAACATTAGTATGGCGGATGTGTTTCCGGTGTCCTTCATACAAGAGTAAGTTATGCAATAAGCATTAAGCAAACCTAAAACAAACAAAGTTTATACTACGTACATAACCCTACCACAAACAAAAGAACAACGCAAAACTAAACTACGACAATAGAACAGATCAGTGTGGAGCAACTAGCCAATCAATCAAGTAGATTAAACGACAAGGGAGTAAATTGGGCAGAGATAACAAAGCAAAAACAACGAAACAAGACACGTAGATTTGTATATGGAAAACCCCTTCTATGTGAAGAGTAAAAACCACGGGACGGCAGGAGCCCACCCAAACGCTTCACTATGGCAAAGGGAGCGTTACACAAACCAGATTCCACCACCAACAACAATGGGTACACAAACCACAACAAGTACCAAGCCAAACAACAAAGTAGAACAACAAAGAGGAGAGAAAAAGTCACCCAGAAAACAGAGTTTTGTAAATTAGCAATATCTCCCAATCAAGCCGTCAAAAATAGATCTTAACTGTTCAGATTGAAGTCCCAAGTGTCCCGAACAAGCAAACCAAATTTCGTCTAAAGCGGACTACGTTTGACCTTCTGATCGTCTAGTTGATCACAGCTGCGCACTGGAATCCGCGGGCTGCTGCACACGTTTCTCTCTCACTGTTCTCAAGACTTTGGCTTATTTTCTTGTGCAATTGAAGCAACACATAAAACCCTTATTAAGGTATAAGTTATAGACCATAAGTTCCGGATAGCTTACCATAAATAATTAAACCCGGTTGTTTACCATAAACAACCAAACACGGGATTTTACCACATAGGAAGGGACCGAACCCAACAATTCTCCCCCTCCCAACTATGTGGAGGTCATTGTCATTCCGGCAATGCTACGACAAGTATTGAACTTGCCCTTAGGTAGTTACTTCGTCATCGTGTCCGACGTAATAGCATCAATGTGCTGGAATAACACAATGGTCCTGAACAACAGAAGCGAGGTTGTAGTGAACCAAACTGATACTATATTGATTTGGTTTCCATGGTGACCGTCTTGAAGTCAATGCCGCGCTTAGAGATTGACAAGTATGGCTAAGCAGAGCAAGTAAAGTGGCATTTCTCGTTTGCTGCGCTATGTCCCTAAGCAGAATTCATCGCAAGAAACTGGTCGATGATCTGAATACCTGCTTTCACATGGCCGCCTCACTCTTATAGCACTAAACCCTAAACCATGAAACATTAACATTGATCCAAGGGATCAGAAGTATAGGCTACCTTCAGGTTCACTTGAAGCAGCAGCTAACCAGTATTTCCATCAGTAAGCAGGTCAATTTTTACACCATTCACCTCCTTGAATAAACCTCAGTGAACTTGGGAAAATCCCAGTGTATGCCAAGTCACAGATATATTTCGAGCATTAAGCTCAGCTGCCGGATGGACTTACAAAAAAGCATGAGCACCATTTAGTAAGCATATATAACATAAAAGGATATTATCCTAGAAACTTCCTCCATAACAAATTCCTATGAACATGAAGAAATCGTATGAGATAAAATCAGCCAGTCACACTTTCCACTTTTCCAGTTGTGGAGAGATGGTTTCCAATCTTTCCATAACACTTCATTTGAATATAAATGCGACATTCAAGTTACGCTAAGGATACAAAGCTGCAAACTATATGAACATGAATACCAAAGGTTGTGATGGTGTTCGAGAGAAAAACCCTCCAGAGGCCTTGAATATTCACCAGGGTGCAGGAAGCCAGGAAGCAAATACCAAGTTACCAACACAATGTGACCTCAAAGAAAAAAAAAGTTACCAACAGTGTATTTTATGAAAAGGTGGACCATAAGAAAACTGAGAACAATTCCATAACCCCAGAGGTGAAGGAGAAAAAGCAGACCCATAGACACAACAGAAAACCTACATCCTATTATTTGGGGAAACTTGAAAGGTGAACTGCACGTACGGGCGAACAAAAACTCAGCAACCCGGGGTATCATATAAAAACTGCTCAAGATCTGTTAACAATACCCAAGACCACATAAAACAGATAATGAGATACACTAAAACAACACACAAGTAGTTGGTGAGTTCAATTCAATGTCACAAATCATATGCATGCCTGCTTTTCAGTTGATATCCTTTCATGGAGTAAGACAACCCGTTTGATGGTCATTCTCTTCTCCACAGATAAGCTTGAAAGAAGAGTTAGAAGTCGTACACGTCACTTGGTTTCCAAGACCAGTAATGACTAGAAGGGTCTCGATGTCCCAGCCATCTCTTGAGGTCCGTAACAGTTTTACAGTAATACATTCGCAAAGACAGTCATGAAATGGCTCTATGCTGTCCTATGGTTCTAGTAGGTATTAAACCTCTTATCCTAGCCAAGGCAAAAGCTTCATCAGAGGCATTGGCAATGGTAGTGTCACAACTACACAATAACTGATGTAGGTTAATTTTGAGAAACAGGAATTACCAAAAGAGAATATGCAAAGATAGGGTACTAACTATAGGGTTCGATCACACTGTGAAAGTGTTCTAACCCTATACGCAATTACGCATACCCTATCCTAGTTCCTAGAATCAACAAAGAATGTCTTGTTTCACTTTACACACAAAATTGAAGATTTGAAGTGGTAATATTGCTTACCAACTCGAGTTAATCATCAACAAGATTCCACCAGATAACTGTTTTTATGAACTTTTGTGATAATAATTGAATCTTGTGTTCTAAATAAGATATTAAGTCAATGTTTCAATGTTCTAGTGATGCAGAAACATTCTTGAAAAGAGCAAATTAAAAATATAGGCATCATTTCAGAGACTAGAGTGTTAATAATTTCAAGCAAATTTTCATAAAGAACTGGTTAAGATTGATTATAACTTAAGCTGTCAACGTACTTCACAAGTATCGTCATCCTTTCTGCAGTGGTTCAAAATATAGAGCTCTTCCTAGGAAGAATGCTTTGATAAATTTCTGATTCACACAATAAAAAAAGTGTTCCATTCTCATGAAGACCATTGCAGCCATCTGATGCCATCATTTAAAAATGCGAAGGATTAATTAGAGGAATAAACATCCCAAAAGAGGGATGAGTCGAGATATGGCTTCATTCACAAGAACAAATCAAACATTGTGTGTAAAGTCAAACAAGACATCCATTGAGGTTCAGGAAAAAATAATTTCTATTGCAAAAAAAAAAATGGCAACAACCCCCAAATTTCTATTGCATATTCTCCACATTACAAAAAGAAATAAAGTTTTCAAAAGGGCTCAATCTTAACTAAATCAAGCAACATTGGAAGCAATTTTCAGATTTTCGTCATTCAGAAATTAATACATACAAATTCGAAGTGGGTTATTCTAATTCTTACCTTGTTGGAGAATTTGAGAAGAAATCCTCGACGAAATTCAGATGTGATATGCCACACAAGTCAAGGAGTGAGTGAGTCAAAGAGTGAGTGATATGGTAGAGAAAGAGCAACACTTTCTCGTACACACTATGACACTAGTATATGACCCAACGTATTGACCCAAACTGAATTAACCCGAAAATGATTCTATTCAAACGCGAAGTGACATGTATTGCGTGCGATCCGAAATAATTCCTTGAATTGATCTCAAGGTGACACGTAATTTGGAATTTTCCAACGAGGCGATCAGGGGCCTGTGCGCCTATTGGTTTGATTGGTCCCTTGCGGTTAGACCTGGCAAACGGGTCAATCGGGTCGGGCCGGGGTCGGGTCACTTTTCGGGTCAATAATTTGGGTCTACTTCGGTTCGGGTCGGGTTCGGTTTGGGTAGGGTCTAATTCGGGTGTATCAACTACGGGTCAATTTCGGGTCGGGTCGTATTTGGGTCGGGTCGGATTCGGGTCAAATCATTCTAAAATGTTCAAATTTAAACATATTAACGTCGAAATTTGTCTCATATTACCTTAACTTGAAATTTTATTGCTGATTAGAGTGTTTGAAGATATGATATAGCTATCCAAGTCCCTTTTGTTCAATCGATTCATTTAAATGTTTGATTATTCGGGTCTGAGTCATTTCACTTCGGGTCTGTTTCGGGTCGCGTCAATATCGGGTCAAACAGTATTCGGGTCATTTTCGGGTTCGGGGGTCGGGTCATTTCGGGTTTCGGGTTGAATTCAGATTACAAATTCGGGTCAAATTTGGATGTTCCGGTCAAGTATTTCGAGTTGTATGTTCGGGTCTGGGTCAGTTTTGCCAGGTCTACCTGCGGTCCCTTTTATATTTCTCATATTCCATTTTCAAGGTGATTCTATTTATTTCTCTCATACCCAAAATGAAAGTTTTAAGATACTCCGAATTGCATAACATATTAAATAATATACAGTATTGATTAACCCTACACATAACCTATTTAATCAACAAGGCCCCGCTTGATATGATGCATCTTTAATATATGATTTGGTTTCATATGATTGCTCTTGGTCTTATCTGATTTGAAATGAATGAATTTTATCTGATTAAATCTAAATATGTTGAAAACTTGACTGTATTTCGACGACTTATATCAAGATATTGACTAGATTCGTTGGTTGTTATTTGAACAATTCTAATCTGATCGAATGTGAAAACTACTTTTATTAGATCTTCTCAAACAAGGCCTAAACCAACTAATAACCCCACGCCATCCCTACTACCACCTATGGCACAGCCGCACCACCATAAGAGGCGGCCAGATCCAACGACTTCACCTCACTTGCCCTTCCCCCCGCCACTGCCTCCCTCGTCCCGAACGACACCTCCTCTCTCTTTCTCCTTTCTCACTCCCTCCCCCAGGTCTTATCTCTGGATGCCGCCACTCGAAAACGCCCTCTAGACTAAGGCCCTGTGCGATTGAACTGCATTTTTCTGATCTGATTTGATTTGATTAGAATTAAACTGATTTGATTTGATCTAAACTGAATTAATTAATAAATTAACTGCAATTAGACGAATTAATAACTAGAAATATACTAAATTCATCGATTGTTATTGGATAATTCTGAACTGATTTGATTTGAATAATATTGATCTGAATTGATTTGATTTGAAAGCACTGTTGAATAAGTTGAATTGCACAGGGCCTTAGTGTCTACTACTAACATATTTACGAGATTGTCATAAACTTTCATCGTAGCTAGTAATCTGTTATGTCATCTGCACACACAATAGAAAATCAAAATAGTACGAGTATTACAAAAACCTAACTATTTCATTCGAAGACCAAATTATACTATTATCTTAAACGGGAGCATAACAGACCATTATGCTCCTAGTCACGATTAAAACCTTTCAAAGCATCACTAGCTAGTTCACAAATCACCAACCTTTCTCCCCTTTTTGTCTTTCCCCCATTTCTCCTTTCTCCCCTTTTTGTCTTTCCCCCATTTCTCCCATCCGCCATTTTTACTCGAATCTCATTTTCAATCAAATACCAAAACCCTAAAAAACTCATAATAATCACCACCAAGACACCAACAATGGCAGCAGCAATCGACCCACACTCATACACACACTCAGCACACCCATTCACAACCCACATCTCACTCTCCTTCTACTTCTCTTTTCCTTCTTCAACACTCTTCTCCTCCGCCCTCCTTTCCCTCTCTTCCCCTTTCACCGGCCCCCTTTCCCTCGACACCCGCTCCCTCTCCGTCTCCTCCGTCGTCGACCCCACCACCCTCCTCCCCATCCCCTTCTCCCTCTCCTCCGATGCCGACCCCATTAAAGGGTCCCACCTCGTCGTCAACCTCACCGGTCATTCTCAGCTTCTCGTCGCTTTCGAAACCTCGCCGAATTCTTCCGCTCTACAGTGGCTGGCCCCACCTCAGACTTTTAACAAAACGTCGCCGTTTGTGTACACTCAGTGTCAGGCTATCCATGCCCGGTCCGTTTTCCCTTGTCAGGATACTCCCGCTGCCCGGGTCCGGTACTCTGCCCGTTTGAATGTCCCGAGGGAGCTTTCCGCTGTCATGTCCGCTCGACACGTGGAGCGCCGCGTCCCCGTTTCTGGTCAGTTTTTATATTCGTCGATACTCAATTTCGGTATCACCCTGTCACTAAAACTCGTAAAGCCGCAGGTAGGGAGGACAAATGATAGTGGGGTTTAGTGGGTTCTTTTTTTCGCATGATTATAATATTAATAATAAGCTTAGTTTATTTATAAAACTTGTTTGGGAATCTTTGAGGGTTGGCTTTTGGTGACTTTTGTAGTAGTGGAATACCGAATTATTTTGAATAACATATTATGATATTTAGATTTTAGGCTCCCGCCAATGGCCAGGTAAGTGGGGTCGGGTCGAAATTCGGATGTACGCAACCTTAACCCCCTCTGAATTACATGTGTTTAGAGTAAATGCTGGAATTTAAGTTATGGGAATGACATATGAGGGGGTTTTAAGTAATTTGGAAGTAAGCATTTGTTTGTCAGTAACAATCTTAAAACATACAATATGCTAAAATTGGGAGTAAATTGAATTTTAATAAAATGTATCACTTGTTTTGGGGGGGGGAGGTAATTATGGTTGTTGAGACTACTTTGGTAGTTGAGAATCGCGATTGTTGAAAGGGCTGAGTTAGATGACTAAAACTTGTGGAGTAATGGCAGTGTGTTTTTGCTGACGCGAATGCTAAATGGTATGTACATTAACTTTTACAGAAAGATACATGTACTAAAACCGAAGACGGACTTGTGGGCAAATTTATTGGCACTCCTTTAGCATTCTCTTGCACTTTCACGAACCCAATTTTCTTTGAGATAAAATATTTAGGGTGAGAGCACAAAGACCCTCATGGAGTGCCAATAGCATTTTCCATTTCTTAATGTGTAAACTTTCTGTAATTTGAGGAACCGAATCATACTCTTTCTGTAGATTAGAAACTTTTAAATTGAAGATTTGAACCTTTGTTCAGTTGTAGCGTGTCTTCATTGATATGATAGAGCCGCAGACCGCAGACACTGTTGTTGTAGGCTAAAAGTGGTATCCAGCAAAAAAATTGAATTTAAGATTATCGTTCTAGTCAAAGACTTCAATTCTCTTGATATTTAATGGCCGTGTAAAATGTTGTGCGTACCTATTAGGAGCTGCGCCATATTTCTTCTGTTCTTAGTTTGCATTTGAAACTTTAGCGAGAATGGAAAAAGGATTTTAGCTTTCTTGTCTTGTTAAATGTGTTGCTTGATGAGTTTTGCGTTTTTCTTCTTGTTTGACATTTGATAGCAGTATGGACTTTCAATCTTTTGTCAACATTATGACTCGATGTTGCTTTTTTAGGTGAGGCGGCTATGGCATGTGATGATTCTATGTGGTGTGCGGAAGATAGAATTGTTGAAGAGTTTGTGATGGAGCAGCCCATACCACCTTACCTTTTTGCATTTGCAGTTGGTCAAATTGGTTTTAGGGAGGTAGGGCCAAGGACAAGAGTGTACGCAGAATCGGCGCCTTCACTGTTAGACGCTGCAGCTAAAGAGTTCGCTGGTACTGAGGATATGATTAGGCAAGGGGAGAAGTTGTTTGGGCTTTATGATTGGGAAAGGTTTGATTTGTTGGTTCTGCCCCCTAGCTTTCCCTACGGTGGAATGGAGAATCCAAGAATGGTTTTTCTTACGCCAACTGTCATCAAGGGTGATGCAACTGGAGCACAAGTTGTGGCACATGAACTTGCTCATAGTTGGACGGGCAATCTAATTACAAACATGAATAATGAGCATTTTTGGTTGAATGAGGTACGGCTGCTTCTGTTCAACTTTAAATTTTCAGATTGAATCCTTTTTGTGTGAATGACGGGAAAGGCATTTGTTTCATGTCACTGCGGTTTATCTGGTAAGGACGAATGGTGGGATATAAATTGCGCACACTGATTTAGGATGCACGATATCTCTGTGTTTGGATGCGATGAGGCAATGGTAGTAGTAAGCTTGTTGTTCTTTCCTTGTTGCTGCGAGTGACTATTTGGTAATTGTTGCTTTGATATGTGTGCACAATGCTTAGGACGTGGCTTCTTGGTTTGAATGTCTAAAAGAGAGATGCAATTTGCTATGGTTGGTTAACTCATGTCATATTTTAGTCTATCGTTACATGTCATGATTTTTATTGTCTATTCATGAGCCAATGAATGATATAATGATATTCTGATCGGTTTAGATTTGCCTAGTAAAGTTGCAAGTGTTCTAAATATCATGCCTCAACATATGGTTTTAGTATCTTATACGGAGTAGTAGATAAAATGTAATCTATAATTCTACATATATATGAGTTGATCGTCCTAGAGTTTTGAGCTCTTTGGGTAACCTGACTTGGTCTTGCATTTGCTCTATTTGGACCGAATTAATGTATTATTATGCAAGGCATTAGTTTTGTTCTCAGTCTCTACTTATGTGATACAGGGTTTCACAACTTATGCTGAAAGGAGGATTGTTGAGGTGGTACAAGGGGAGGATAGGGCTGCTTTAAATGTTGGTATTGGCTGGAGGGGCTTAAATGATGACATTGAAAGATTTAAAGATACTCTGGAGTTCACAAAGCTTAAACAAAACCAGGAAGGAGTGGATCCAGATGATGTCTATTCACAGATTCCCTATGAGAAAGGTTTCCAGTTCCTTTGGCGCATAGAACGCCAGGTATGTCTGTTTACTCTATCATCAAGTTACAGGTTACATATTCGTGCAATAGCAAAGAGTTACATTATTAATTCTGTTCGCCTTTATTTTTATCTGTATGCTGTTGCAGATTGGCAGACCTGCATTTGATGAGTTCCTGAAGAAGTACATTTCCACATTTAAGTTCCAATCAATTGATACGGAGATCTTTGTGAAATTTCTAAAAGCTAATGTGCCTGACATAGAGAAAGATGTCAATTTAGAACTGTGGATCGAAGGTACCGGACTCCCACCAGATGCTCTGGAACCTGTATCTACTATCTACACTAAGATTGTATCACTCGCACATGAATTTTCAAGCGGGAAATTACCAAGAGAGGACGAAGTTGCTGAGTGGGGAGGGCAAGAATGGGAGCTGTACTTGGAAAATCTGCCTAAATCTGCTGAAGCTTCACAGGTATCTAGTTTGCATTATCTTCTTAGCTAAATCTCACTGTGCTTTCTTCTATAGATCGTATCTTACTAAAGAACAAAATTATTGTTTTGGGCTGTGCTACACAGCTTTTGATCAGTGTGGATGCTACTTGCTAGTTACAGACTTACAGTGTGACGTGTGTGGTGTTTTCTTGGCAGTTGGCACTGCTTTGGTATATGTGATGTATTTGTATAGAATGCATACTATATCTTGATAATTGAGCTTAGTGAAAATTCTAGTTGTAATGGATTTTGCAATTCTACGATTTTAGACTACTCTATGTAAGATCTGCAAGCTAGGGAAATCTTTATGTTATCGATCATAAGGAAAGTTAGATGTTTCTTGTCCTGAATAATCGTTCTTGTACTTGCTGGTTATTTCACTTATGCAGAACTTTGATTGTGCGGAAAATGTCCACCATTAGAGGAGTTAAGGTTTTCTTCCTTCGTAGGAGAGATGTGTTTTTACGTTGTATGTGGGATAAAGAATGTGATTATAGTTCTTTATTGATGAAGCTGCCACAAATCATCGACTCTTTGTTGGTGGTTCCTTGGTGGTGGGAGACTGTGTCAGTGGCAAAGTTAGGGAGCAGTGACGCTGCTGTGCAATCGCTAATCTAGGTACTAGAATACTGCTTCAGTGTCAGGGTGACAGTTATAATCCAGCTCATTTTGGTGAGGGTGACCAATTAACCCACCAAGGCCTAACCCATTACTTTCTAGTTTCTAGTATGAAGTGGGGCGAGTATTTTATTAGAATTCAAATCTGTTTGCTAAAGAAAACTGGACATGTCTAACTCTATACACTGTTGATATTTTGAGGTAGGTGTAGGGAGCTTCTTTGGTATTGGTCAAACGCCACCAAAACAATACCTTTTGCTTGATACAGGAGTCGATTCCTGAAAACGAGATGTTCTCTGTTTCTTCAATCCGTATGTTGTTGATTGTTATTTACCAGGAAGGCATAATTGTTGTGGCATGTTTTGGATATGCATCAATCTGTACACCCGAACCAAGTTCTGGCTATATCTTGAAAAATTTTACCTTTGTATTGCAGATCTCAGCACTGGACGGCCGCTATAGGCTTGCTGAGTCAAAGGACTATGAAGTGAAAGTGGCATTTCTCCAGCTGGCAATTTCAGCCAGGTGCCGGGATTATTATGGGGAGGTGGAGAAAACCTTGAAGGAGGTTGGGAGAATGAAGTATCTCCGGCCTCTTTACACTCACCTTGTGCAAGGTCCTGGGAAAGAAGAAGAGAAGATACTGGCAAAAAGGATATTCGTGGAGGCCCGGGACTCATATCATCCGATTGCTCAAGGAGTTGTAGAGGCCATTTTGTCAAAGCATACATGATCTGCTACACGGATTTTGTAGCTGTACTGGCATAGCTACTCCGCAGGGTAATCTGTGCCCCGCCATTTTTTTTTTCTCGTTTTATCTCCTGAGGATGACTATGGCTGAGTCTATAGGATGCTCTCTGATTAGGGCCACTCCAAAACACGTCCTGGTCTTTTGTAAATTAAACTGACATGCTTGAAATAATACTGCTTTTCCAAGCCTTGCACTCGGAAGAATATCCGACATTGTGCTTGTTTATTACAACTTGAATTTTGTGATCTCAGATTCATACATAGCTTTCTTGTTTGCTTTAGACCATGACAGAGATCATGCTACTCATCCTCTCTTAAAGACACTGCCTAGTACAGGACAGTTCGGATTGTAGGGATGAGCAAAATAGCAGTTGCCGCTTTTAAATTTCAGGAACCAGTCGATACACAGTTCCAAAATCTTCATTTCCGGTAGCATGCTTTGTCAAATTTTTGAGTTGTCTCCCTGCGGAGTAGAATGTTAAGTTTTGTGGCGAACTAGTAGCAATGCCGTGGAGTAGTGATCCTGTGTGTTAATCGGAGCTAAAAGTAGATTGGAAGCCTGAAAACCTAGTTCAAAAGTTCTCAGTTTCTCGCATTGAAACTAGAGACCGTATAGTACTACAGTACAATTCATAAACCAAGAAGGCCAAGAACAAGCTATGTTTTTTTTTTTTTGTGAGAACGTTTCATACAAAAAAAAGAACCAAATAAAAAAAAAAACGAAAAAGAACAACAGAGAAAGGAGCTACCCTCCGTTATCTACAAGGCTACAACCGACTGCCAGTTTATGCACCGAGAACAAGCTAAGGTACTAACCAATGTATACGGCAGTAATCCTAATACCTGTGGATATATGCAGCTAGCCAATTGTTGAAACTCTGGTCAAATGCTGTGCCTATATGTAGATGCATTATGCATACAAGCACTATATGGTAACTGCAAATACTGTAACTCAGTTTCGAGCAGTCCCGTAGCTGTTACAGGCACAAGTCATTTCAACCATATGACATCGCTATTCCTCAAGCTTTACCACAGCATCCCATTAAACTACTGGGAACATCAACAGAGATGGAAAATACACACAGGAAAAGTGAACTGCAGGTTAAGCAGCCATGAAAGATCTGAACATTTGAAAGATCTTTGACATTCCAGAAATGAGCCCTGGTTAACAGAAAATACAGCTATGTCTTGATATCACGGCACTCAATAAGTGGAGCAACCTCATCCATTGACCCATGGGATGCAGTCCGTAGAACACCGAAGCTACCACCTCCTTTTCTCCCATTCCCTATATCGTTTCAGTTGTTCTTGATCATGCTCAGATTGAGCGACATCAGACCTAACTGGCTATTGCAGCTAAGCGAAAGCTCCTCAAATATTTTGGAGTTCCGACAAACTATTGTCAAACCGAAAAACAATTACCACTTCACTTCAGTCCAGTTTCAAAGAACCAATTACGATCACACCTTCAAAAACATTGCTACTGATAGCCACAAACCAAGCAGTTCTTCAAAATACACAAACACAATACACATTGCAGCTACTCGCCTAGTTGGTCATCAAAGTCTCAGTCTTTAACAATCAACACTAAACACAGCCAATGTAATTGCATGCCAGAAAGAGACTATCCATACTCCATTGGCCATAGCATGGTAGGTTCATAACTTATCACCCTGCGAATCCTCACTTACCAAGAAGAACACTAAACAGAAAGCGACAATTAACAATAGAAGTATTCCATTTCCAAAAAACAATTCATGGTACAATCCACCACAAATTCACCTGTACAAATCCCCATTTCCACCAAAATGACACCAACAAGAACTTCATCACATACTATTCGAAATCCAAAACCAATGCAGGAGAAGATCATAAAAGAAAAACCTTGGAACAACACTGGGACAATCATCCATTAGCCTTGATCGTGCTCTGGAAGACCTAAGCTATACCACCTGGTTCTCCCCTTCCCTATACTGTTTCAGTTGTTCTTGATCGTTCTCAAGTTGAGGAAAATCAGACTTAACAAGCTACCGCATCCAAAACTAAGTCAAAGAGCATAAAGTAATTACATTTACCATTCCACTACCATGACAAGTTCCAAAGGAACAATTACGATCACACCTTAAAATAAAGCTTTGCAACTACTAGCCACAAACCAAGCAGTTCATTCGAAAATTCACAAATATACTACACATGATAGCTAATCAGCCATCAAATTCTGAGTCTTTAACGCTCAACACTAAACAGAGCCAGAAGTTAACAAATGCAATCCTAAAGTTGTCCAACAACAACAAGAACTTCTTCACATGCGATTTGAAAACCAAAAACAAAAGTTGCAACAACCACAATGCTGATACAGGAGAAGAGCAGCCTTTAAAAAAGAAAAGCCTCATCCAACAGCCCATGGGATAGAGTCTGTAGAACACCTAAGCTACCACCTGGTTCTCCCTTCCCTATATTGTTTCAGTTGTTTCAGATCGTGCTCAGGTTGAGCGATATCAGACCTAACAGGTTGTCACATCCAAAAGCCCCCCACCCCCTAAATTTTTGGCAACAAGTCAAAGCGAAAAGTAATTACATTTACCATTCCACTGCCATTACAAATTTCAAAGGAACGATTATGAGTAGTCGATTACGATCATGATCACACCTTTAAAAAAAAACCACACATGACAGATTATCAATCATCAAAGTCTGAGTCATTAACGCTCAAGACTAAACAACAATGCAATTGAACACCAATGAGACACTTATCCATTGCCAAAGTTAACATATGCAATCCTATATCTATGTTAAAATTTATGATAGTTTCATAATTCTGAGCCTTACAATCAAAGTCTCAGCCTTAACACCAAATTTCGATAATTTTCCCTTACCAAGATCACCAAAACCGAAAGCCAAGCAACGATTAACAACAAATTGCATTCCATTTCCACATAACAATTCATGATGTAATTAACCACAACTTCTCCTCTACCATTTCCACATTACAATTGCATTTCATTTCCACATTACAATTGCATTCATACTTCTCCACACACGATTCGAGAACCAAGAACAAAGCTGCAACAAACACAACGCCAATGCATTAAAAGAGTAGCCTTGATCAAAATACCAAAAACCAATGTAACCCCATTTCCCCAAAATACAATTCCATGATCACAATTCAACATTCTTCACCTCTACAATTCTCCCCCCAAACACTATCCTCTAAAAACATCAAACTACATTAACAAACAACAAAATTAAAAACAACAACAAGAAGACTTGAAGAAGAAGATACAATACAACAAACAATAATAGACAACCTTACAATCACAATCCTTCCTTGCTACTGTTGTTCATCCTCAAGCTTCTTCACATACGCCTTCAAAGTAAGCACCAAATCCCGAGCAGGCGCCTGAAGTGTCCCCACAAGGCTACTCCCAGGCGCCTTGAGCGCACCAAGCAACTGCCCATAAATCTCAGCCCTTGAGGGCAGAGTCTCCAGCTTCTTCATCTCTTCCGGGGCGTAGAATTTCCCCTCGAAACACGCCCCGGTAAAGTCATTCTTCTCCTCCAACTTCTTCTCCTTCTGAAACGCCCTGTACGGCTTAAGCGCCACCGGAATTTCCTCAGTGTGGACGAAGAGCCAAGCATTCATGCCTGTCATACAGGGCTCCATGGCTTCCCATTGAGTGTTCTGAATGGCTTTGAAGACGAGGGTGTTCTTGGCGACGAGGAGGGTGGTGGTTTCCGGGAGGGAGCTTCGGAGTTCTTGGAATTGCTTCACGGTGAAGCCTTTGTAGTTGATGGCGGCAAGGAGGTAGCAGTTTTCGAGGTGGGATTGGACGGTTTCGACGGTGGCTTCTTTCTTGGTGCGGGAGATGGCGGCTCTGATGGTGGTGGTGCGGCGGCGGGGAGGGAGGTGGGTGGTGAGGGAGTGGGGTTTGGAGGAGAAGTTGAGGGTGGTTTGGAGAGAGGAGAGAGAGTGGGATGGTGGTGGTGATGATGTGGTGGTGGGTTTGGAGAGGAGGAGGGTGGTCTCCATTGTTGATGATGATGATGATGAGTGTGAGAAAATGTTGAGTGAAGAAGAAGGTTTTTCGAGAGGGGCTTATCTATCTATCCATCCGTTTTTCAGTTGATTAGCTCTCAGTCTACTATACGACGTCGTTTTGGTGCTTTTCACTCTGTTCTTGGACTCAGACTTGCACCACTAGTCTAAACAAACTCGGTAACTATACAATTATTACGAACTAGTTTTTATACCCGTGCCATGCACGGGAATTACAAATGCTTATATGAGATAGTTTTGTGTTATATTACTTTATAGATATTAAATAAAAGTATCGTAATATTGACAAATATAAAGGAATTTAAAACATAGCATTGTCAAACATAAATTTAAAATTTGTAAAGAGAATTTATAGATGTTGATAGAAAAGAACACCAAAATTTATAAATATAAGACTTTAAGACCAATGATAATGATTTCATGTTTTCCGTGTGATCAAATATGTTTAAAATGCACGCAATCATATAAGATATCCTCCCTACCAACTTATTTCGTTCTGAATCTCCTATTGAACGCATAAACCAACAATCGACTTTTAAACTTGACAATAGTTTGAAACTTTCTTAGTTGATCCCTTCTCCCCCTTAAATTGCCTAGGCGTCCCCACAATTCGTTTTAACTCTTATACAAAGATCCTCGGCCGACAATTTGCACCCCTAACCATCAATTTCTATTGCCCATCACCTCTATGCTAGTTACCTGCCCATATACACCTCCATGCTAGTATCCTGCCCACTTTCCTTACCAACACTCAATCACCCGTCAACATGCTACCCGACACTGTAACAGTCTGATCCATCATACGTCGCAACACAACCCAATAACATTAAATGTCACCCCTTAAGTTCGTAAATCCTCGGTTGGGTTTTAAAAGGTGAAAGGCTTGTTCGTAATGTATATTAGAAACATGTTATAAACATATCATAATAAAAACTTTAGTGTCCCAACTTAGGACAAACCAATTCCATAAACTACTTTCCATAATCTTGGAGTGTTACAAACACCCTCTCCCCTTATGTCACATGTTCTAGCCGACCATCAACCCCAGTCGATACTTGGCCCCTTAACCAACAATTCTTCACTTGTCAGATTTTTTAAACGACACTACTACACATGAACTCATTTGAGGCCCCACTCCAAGTGAATTCCTCTACTGGACCCCCACCCGGTCAATTCCTATGCACCCGTCCTCTTAACCCGTGTCAATTCATATACTCGACCATCTATAACACACATATTCTCGACTCCTCCCTCCACTTGCCCTGATCTGCCTAAGTGACATATGAGGCTCTGCCCCATATGAACTCATATACTCGACCTCCAACTCAATCATTTCTTTTACTCCCAGTCCCCTTTACCTATGTCGGCTCTTATACTCGACCCTTTATAACAACATGTTATCCACTCCTCCACTTGGCACCCCTCATCTCCCTATGCACCATATGAGGCTCCGCCCCACATGAACTCCTCTACTCGACCTCCAACTCAATTCTTGTACCCTTTTCTCTTCACCCGTGTCGATTCTTATGCTCGGCCCTTTTTCACACACATATTCTTGACTCCTCTAGTTTCCACCCCTGATTTTCCTGCGGGATGATCCCACCATTCTCCGAAAAAACTATATCTTACTTTCAGAGTATATTGAATGTTTTAAACTGTTCTAATAATATAATCGGTGAGTAATCAATATACTTTGATAACCAATGACATCTATTGTTGTGCATCAACTTATAGGTCAATAAGCATATATTTTCAATGTCGGTCAATAAGCATATATTTTCTAATCCATTTGCTTTCTCTGATTCTTCACTCTAGTCACTCGCATACTCCATCGTTTGATCTAGTCTTAGCGTCTCTCCTCGTAAGGCCCAGGTTACCATGCAAAAGTGATAGAGCGATCTAACTGTACATGTAGTCATGCACCGAATCTTCGTTTAAAATTGCTGAAATACCTAGGGGTTTAAATATGTGGTTCTTTTCTCTTTTAATATTTAGTATGTAGAAAAATCTTATCAACATATATTCTTGTTCATATCTTCATTCTGAATTGATGAATTGATTTATGTAAATGTAAATAAAAGTTAGTTTATAAATTCTTTCGCTTTTTAAGATTTCTAAATTTGTCTCAAAAATTAACAAATCATAATACGAAGGGAATTAATTTTGGACATTCATTCACCTAGATCTAATGGCTAACAAAATACTCTCTTTTATTTTCTCTCTTCTCCCTTACCCACCACTACCACGCACCACCCGGTCGACACCCGACTGAGATGTTGCCGCCGCCTCCACCATCCACCACCTGAGATTGTACTTCAACTGGTGCTGCTTCACTAGTAACTTGTGAAGTTGATATTGTTTCATTATTTTCCATTTTGCAGGAAAATATGTGCGTGAGAAGAGATTTGTATCTGTCAATGTCATTGCCTCGGATATTATGTCGATTACCATTTATCGTGAGAAGAGATTTGTATCTGGCTATGATTTCTAAAATATTGTTCGCGATTAGCATGGTAACTGAGAATAAACCATTGATTAATTTAGGTTACTATTCTTTATTTGAAGCGACATTATGATAAAAAAAAAACGTAGACTTTTATCTAACCGGCTATGTAATTTTTTTTGAAACTTTGATTAACGGATTAGTGGATACATTCTTCTCAATATGCGTGTCTTTCGGCATTACGCAGTTTACAGGCGAACAGAGGGTAGTATTTAATTGAGTTCCATTTACCAATAATTGGATATTTGGACCTAGGCCATAGAAAAAACTCATCAAATAATGAGGAACGATCCAATACATCTACTGCTCGCGTTTCTTTAGTCTCGTTGATAAAATATACGGGAGAATAATATGACATGATTGATTGTAAATAGACTTGAATTGAGAGTAGGGGTGAGCCCCTATTTATACATAAAATGACTTGGACGTTGAATTTGACATTGTACCTCGAAAAATGACGAAGATAAGAAATGATTTGTGACAAGTAACAGAATCAGAAGCTTGTTTTACTTCAATTGTCTTTACCTCTTCTTAATTGGGGAAATAAGAATTCGCAATTGCGAATAAATGGGCAGGTAGTCGGAAAACGAGTAAGATGCTCTTGCTAACTTGATGTAGACGATAATGTACATTCCGTCTCCAAGATGTAGTCCACAGCTTCTTCCACTGTATCGACAACCTGAGATCAAGAACACGATTGTATTTAGAAGAGTTATAAATTCTATGCATAAGTAACAGCGTTCTCGGTTGACAAATTCGCTTTACCAGATCTGCAGGATGCTGTCCATGGTTTCCTGTACCCTGATAAACCCCAGTGCGGGTTAAGATAGATATCCAAGGATGTCCAGCCTGAAAGGTTGAGATGGTGAGTTCTTTAGCAAAATGCAGTGGCTAGTAAGGAAAGGAGTGATCAGACAACAGTGTAAGTTAGAGAGACAAACCTCTCTCGCGCCTTTTATGTCTACTGATGGATTGTCACCTATCATATAAAGAGTTCTGAAATACGGTGATCCATTCAGGCTTGTGTGACACTTATCACTCATAATGCAAGTTGAATGAAGCTCTCTTAGAGTAGCCTCTGCATTCTCGAAAACAAGAGGTTTGGGTTTTCCATAAATTGTATACTCGAGTGGTGTGTGGTGAATTCTGCATCACATACACAACATTCCAGAGTTTAAAGCAGCACAAACCCATATCACTCAGAGTGTGATGACCTTTTAAATTTGAACCGCAAGAGCTACTTTGAGAAACTACAGTGTTCTAAATGCTACGAAGTAAGAGGACAGAAACTCCTGGTATCTGATTGTGATAGCCATCAGTTGGCTGATGTTCCTTTTAAAGCAAGGGCTTCTCATTTTCCCAAGGTCACGAGGCATTGTGGCAAAGCTTGTAGAGTTAAAATTTGCATTTGGACGGTCTTCTTCTACTCTCAGTCTGGTAATAAGAGGTAGGTTAGGACAGTTCTCTCGCTGCTGATTAGTTAAAAAAGCAGACGCCTTTCAAGCAGTCCCCTTCTAAAACACGAACTTGTAATGGTGTGATGGGACTATTTCAGCTAACATGTCTCTGGACTATTTATTTAGGGGGGGGGGGAGGGGGATTTGAAATTAAGTAATGTACGAAAAGTGAAAAGTAAAAGCAAAACCAATGTTCCATAGACCTGTGATATTCAGTTGAAACTAAGAGAGAATCGTCATCCACATGACGTCAAGACATTGGAAATAAACTTTCATGATACAAAGATGACACTGCTAACCATTTAGAGATCTGATAGGTTCTAAAAGTTTGATTAGGAGGACGAATATAGAAGGACATAGTCTGAATCACAAGAAGAGGACAACTCCAGCACATGTAGAGGACATTAAATATATAGGTGATAAATAATAGCTAGAGCTAATTCTGCCAAATTCATGCTTAAGGTTTGATGAGAGATAAGACATGCTCCGTATAACATACCTGTTAAAGATACTTTCCAGCGCAATCCTAAAGGCTCCTCTGCCAAGACGTTTAACTGGAAATTCAGCCTGGTGTTGACATTGGAAACAAAGAATTCTCAAAAGGAAGGAAAGCTGCACACTCATACTGATACACGTTAATATGCAGGTGAAGCTACCCTTATGAGAAGATACCCAGATGTAATCAAGAGATGAAAGTCATGAAACTGCAAATATCTTATCTCAGAAGAATGGGGAACTGGGGAAGTACACATGCTTCTAGTTAATAGGATAACAGCTATATTTCAAATGAAGACATTCTAAACGTATGGCCTCAAAAAAAAAAAAAATGCATAGCTGAAGACTCTCGTAGGCCAATATGAGTAATTTCCCAGGTCCATAAGCACTGAAAGTTACCAAACTTTTTACCATGCATGTCTCTTAAGGTATCATCTGAAGCTTTTCCTCTAAAATTCTGAGTCAAACATTGGATACAGAGATTGTAAGAATATCAGCCAACCTGGTATTCAAGATCGTCTGCTGCAAAATATAAAGCCGGTTGACCTTCATTCTCCTGTCCAGGAAGGCCTCCAGATCTCAAAATGTCACATAGAACCTAAGACAGCCACATGCAGTTCAGAACATGCAATGAGAATAAGGGGTGGGGGTTCCCTGCAATATAGACTGAATTGCATCAGTTAACAACAGATAGAGATTCATCACAAACATTTTTTCTTTCTTTTATTGTTTTCTTGTTTTTTTTTTTATCCACAAAACAGTTTCTATTGTAAGCAAGTCTGAATCTGATGGGACATTTGGGATCCAAGAGAACCTCTACAATTTACATTTTAAGACACTCAAGTGTAAGGACCCAAAGTTCCCATCAGTTAGACACTTTGTCCTCACAAGTTGAAGGTTAATTAATATAACAACTAACGTCACAGAGAAGAAGATACAAATAACAACATTATAATCAACAACAACTAAGTTGAGCCATTTTGCTTTATTTCATCATATCACACTCACTGAGTAGTTCATAGCTTACTACGGAGGTTTTCTTAGGGAATGGGCACAAAAACGACCTGCTCAACAAATTAGTTCCAAGGTATCACGAATTAGAGTATGAATGTCCAATCTCTGTTTCCCGAAAGGCACCTTCAGCAAAAAGACTTAGTCCCATGGACAAGCGAAGAAGCTTATGCCAAATCAAAGGCTCTTTTGTTGGAAGCATGTCAGATTACCTAAATACATCATTAACTCGTAACAAGATGTTTTGGAAGAAGTAAGACTTATTCACTAAACTCTACAAATTCTCAAGGTGCCAGGTTTTTCAATAGACAAATCACAAGCATAAGGGCTTGCCCAGATAACCTGAACCAAATTCATGCAAGTAGGAGTGTTTACCCAGTCTGGAGAGCTAACGACATTATATCTTACCGGTAACCCGATAAGAGTCATATCTTTTGTGGTTCATTTTTAGGCTTTAAGAGATCTTAAGTTGCATATTACCATCTTGCTGTAATAGTTCATCCATATGAAAGTGACGTAAATCGAGTTAGCTACAATATAGAACAGGCTTCTATCAAGAATACTGAGACAATCACCTGGATATCCCGGCCCCAATCAACAGGATCACTAACTACAAATACTGCTTTTACTCTCTCTGTGTGCACGTCACAATCAGAAACAGACATTTTGGGGTGGCTGCTTCCACTATTTGTGGACATGGTTGTCCAGTTCTTATATTGAGCTACAGGATCAATGTTCTTGAAGCATGATGCATATTCCTCCAATGAGAGAACCTTACTGCACAAGAATTCAACATTTGAAGGGCATCCACCATATGCAAGCTACAACACCTCTTTAAAGACCGCAATTTAGCTTATTCACACACCATTAACATACTTGAAACCGTACTCACGCATGACCAAAGTAGGTTCCCCCAATCCGGTAGCAACAATAAGTTCATTCTGATACCTGAAGCAACAAAAAGGAAAAGCAATCAAGATTTTTCTAAATGAGAGAGACCAGACCACCAAAGACGATAACAGATGATGTGGTTTCTCAGTCATGGAGAAGCTATCCTCGGTCGTCAGAAAATTCTCAGGAAAAAAAAAAGCACTTCCAAGACTAGCATCTCACATCAAACTCATACTTCGTACGTTCAAGTGAAGTCTTTTAGTGGAAGATAGCTTGTGTTATCCTGAATTCCTGACTTCAAAAATCATGAGATTTAAGTGTCGAACTAGTAGTTTTCTTCTTAATACATGGAGCATGATTATTTCTGTTACTCATGTACAGTCGAATAATATGTCTCTCTCCTTAAATCATTAACTTGAGTTATACACATACACTCCCTCCATTCTTATCCTAATGACCCTCTTTATATTCACATGAGTCTTAAACTAAATAGGGTTAGAAACTGAAACATCAGGGCAAGTTCAACCAAAATGACAAATGCCATTTGTCATGTCATCTACATCCTATCCTCCAATACTCTTTTACAGTCAGGTGGTCTAAATACTAATAATTACCACTCGAACGACACAAGTTGTTGACTGATGATTATCTACTATAACGACACAAATTCTTCCAATCAATAGTTAAAGGTTCATAGCTGTAGAAGCAGCACATGTAGCACAATATCACATTCAGACATCCCAAAACATCATGTTTTTTAATTTAATTAACAAGGGGCGACAAAGAATTAGTTAAATCAACTGTGTAAATATCAGTATACCGTATCATAGAAAACAAACTCTTAAACACAAAGCCAGTAACTAATACAAAGAGTAAAAGAACAGAAGAAACCTTTAAGATGATACAAAGCCTACCTTCCTAAGAGATTTCTAAATAAAGTGTGACCCTGCAAAACCTGCAATACATAAGAATCGAGAAAGGTTCTCTTAGGAGGATTAGAGAGCAACAAGGTTCTGAAGAACATTGACTGCAGTATAGCCTAAGTTTGATCTATGTAGGAACTAACTACCTGTGAAGGCAAAACATTCACACCAAGGAGTGTACTTAACATTGATGCTCGTCTGGATTCTGGTAAACCTCCTCCTACCAGGGGATAACAAAAGCACTTCAGTTGAAGTTAATTACAGTAATTATTAGTCCAGTCCTAATTGACAATTGACAAACCCGCCTTTGCAGTATCCTTAGACTTGTATATGACATACATTCTTAGGTCTTTGTTAACATTCAGATCATTGTGGACTAGTAATCTTTTCCTCACCAAAAGTCATGCATATTTTCATGCTCCTAGAACCACACTGACCGCAGTACGATATACATTCCCTTTGAATAAAATTCCTGACTATGTACTAACAACTACATCATTGACCGCGAAACTGTACATTAGTGAAGAAAAGATGGGAGAATGAAGTCTTACCATTTGTCAGAAACAGAAATGGGATCTTGAGAGACCCTGAAAAGAGCCCCCAGAAAAGATTAAAACTTAACTGATAAAAGTTTTAAGATTCAACAAATCCTCCAAGAATAAGTGTAGCATAGGAGGCCTTGGCTAGTACTTAAGATGATCATATTAGAGTAATCATGTAATGTGCACAAGAACGCTTAGTTTGATTTCTCCTTAAACCTCTAAAAATCATGTACATTAACACAAGTTCTCGTATGAGACAATGTCACAATATCGACTTGTTCATAAACTGACATTATTATAATATTTTTAGTGATCGTTTTAGCTCATACTCCGACCTTATCATTTGAAATACTAGACGGGTTAATCACCAAACATATAAAACAATACGAAGTAAACAACAACAACAACAACAACAACCAAGCCTTATTCCCAAAATGATTGGGGGTCGGCTAATGTGAATCGTCATCTAGTAACAGTCTTGTGTACGCCCTAAAATTTACATTTCATAGAGTGACCCCTCTGAAATCCCATGTAAGACAATCCAACCACCAGCGCAAATTGATCACAAAGAATAGTAAAATGGTTGGTCATACTCAGAAGGGTCACCCATAGTCAAGTGAAACGGTCTCACAATAAGTTATCGTAATCACATTCTACAAACAATATTATAAAATGGGAAAGAGACACTAGCTAGAAGTCCAGAAATAACCAGAATCATGGTACAACTTCCGGATAGCTTGTGGAGATCCTCCAATGGGTTCGCGGCCGCGAAGAACAACCCCATCAATGTCGAATGCTATGGCAAATGGCGCACTGACACAAAAATGAAATACCCAAAGGATTAAGATACAACCATACAATCAAAGAAGCGTATTCTGTACGAATGGAAGAGAGAGATTGAAAGACATACATGGGGTTAGGAGTTCCCAAGAGTTGGGGGGAGTGAGTCACAGAAGGAAGCACGTGAGCTTGAGAGGACAACATCACTATAACAATGGCGGGATGTTCTTGGCCTGCGTATATTTAGATTTTAGTAGACTTTTTAGCTTCATATCCTTGGCCCAGTTTTTAGCACCAATGTCTCCTACTTAGCTACTTGTATCGTGGAGTAGTAGTTAGCCGGTGTCATTCTGGCAACAATTTTGATAAGTAGATTTTTGAGGGTTTTAATTGGGGGTAAGTACCGTCTTATGGTGAGAACTTTTAATACATTGGGGTAATATTGTTGACGGAATGACCTCCTACTTTTATTGGCACATTGTAGAAAAACGTCCTTACTAAAAAAACGAAAACAAGAAAGTTTTGTGGGACTTTACGCGGAAAGCCGAGCTTTGACCGAACCCGAAGGCTTCTCGAGCAAGTTTGGTTTGTTTACACCCCTATATCAAGTTATTGGGGGAACTAACGGTCAAACCACCAAATTGGTAAAAAAAAAGTAGGGGTCTATTGTCAAAATTAGTAAGAAAATAAACTCCGGTAACAAATTGGTAAAAAAAAAAAAAAGCAGACTAAACACCATATAAGCAAAAATAAAAAACATACTCTACGTCGGGGTAACATTAATCTATCATTAATCTTCGGAAGGCTTGAAGTTTATTCGGCCGAAAATGCTATCCATTATGATTTTTTAGCGTCGCGACTTCAGTCAACTGATCTGCAGTCTACGCTCCTTCATCAGGCTGGTGTCGTCTCTATGGGGCCTGCATTTGCTGAAACTGTTGGTGTTTTTAATCGGACTTTAAAGGTTGAAATCTTGGTGAGATCACTGCCCCTACACTTATGAAAAGATTGGCAGATTTTTATTTCGCTCGAGTCGCTAGGGAAGTTGCTTCTATTTATTCCTTGACAACGCGTCAGTTAGCTTTGTGGAGTACTCGGCAAGGTACGCACTGTTTTGATTGGCTTGGGGTAGTCCCGATTACTGGGTTATGTATGAATGGTCGCACTTATCGTTGCGTGCTTTGCTATCGTTGGGGGTACCTTTATTCACCATGAATAACCCGATGTGTGCTTTGTTATCGTTGGGGGTACCTTTATCGTTGGTCGCACTTATCGTTGCGTGCTTTGCTATCGTTGGGGGTACCTTTATTCCCCATGAATAACCCGTTGTGTGCTTTTCTATCGTTGGGGGTACCTTTATCATTGGTCGCACTTATCGTTGCGTGCTTTGCTATCGTTAGGGGGTACTTTATTCAATTCGGGGATCATGTTGTATCCTGTACATGAGTGGTTGGTGCCAAACATCGGCATAATGTTGTTTGTGACACGCTGGTTAACATTTGTTATCAATCAAGGATCTCAGGTGGAAAGAAGGTCGACATTGGTATGCTTGGTGCTGATGGCCGACATCTTCGCCCAGCAGACATGCTGCTTTACTCTTGGGATAGAGGGTGCGACGTCTGCGTTGATTTGACTGGGTCGTCGCCCTTGACTCAGACGGGACGACCCAGTCGGGATTGATTGATTTTGAACCAGGTAAGGTGGTGCGGGAAGCGGCCGATCGTAAGCGTGCTAAGTATGAGGCTAGGTGCGCTGCTTTAGTTTATAGCTTACATCCCTTCTCTTTCTCCTCTTTGGGGGAGTTTGAGCCCACAGTTGTTGCTTTGCTTAAGTGGATCCAGCAGTTCTCTAGGACGCAGAATATCGGTGTGCAGGCTGTAGCTTATATATTTACTAGGATTGGTTTTTCCATAGCAAAGGGCGTGAGGGTCCATATCGTATTTCGGCTCCCCACCAACTTCTTGTAATTTACTATTGATTTTTCGTGATATCAATATATTTACAATTATAAATATGAAAAAAAAAAATTGATTAATAAAGACACCAAACATCACCTTACTTCCACCTTGTTCAATATCGACCACTAGCTAATTCCACCTAATACTATTTTCCACTCTATGCAACTACTTTGACTCACTAATTAGGTTCCGTTTGATAGGACTGTATCTTTCTAAACTGATATGATCTGATTTAAATGATTCTGATCTGATTTGATTGACTCTCTGATCTGATCTGATATTAATTTGTTGAAAATTTGATTGAATTTCTACGAATTAGTATTAATTATGCACCAAATACATTAGTGATTTCAACACTTCTGATCTGATCTGATTTGGATAACTCTGATTTGATCTGGTTTGAATGATTCTAAACTGATCTGAATACTACTTTTATTAAGTCCTATCAAATAGGGCCTTATTAGTTGAAGTTTCACTATAACAAAATCGAATAATATACTTTTGGATCACTATTTCAACAGGTTAATTTAGTTTCAAAATAATCTACTGTGACGCCTATGTTAGTAGTAATACCATGCTATCATGTCCTCGATTGTTCTCCTATTTGGCCTAGCGAGACTGCATAGTACTAAACTACTAATCGCTGCCTCATTTGCCCGAATTCATGAGAGAGAAAGCCCATTCATAATGAGATCAAAGAAATACATACCCAAAAAAAAAAGGAAATGAGAGATAAAGCTAATGTAACGAACCTTAATAATTACGGAGTACTTCTTTTATTTTATTAGGATAATACGGGTAGTGACTTTTACATTCCGAACGTTTATTTATCACCCTAAATAATGCTAATTATCACCATTAATAATGTTGAAATACCCAATTTGCCCCTGAGTAAGTTGCGTTAATTCTTCCTTTCTTCCACTAATGAAGACTTCTAATCAATAATTGGAAATCTCTTTCCTCCCCCCAATATCTTACTCCATTACTTCAACAGTTCAACATTCACTTTGTTTGCAACTCACACATTTTGCTTGTCTCTTTCTCCTTTGCAACACACACACGCACGCACGCACGCGCGCACACATGCACGCACACATATTTCCCCAGTTTTTATCCCAAATTTTGATCCTGATATAGGGAAATTTTGATACGACTTTTCCCCCAAATCTTTCCCCAATACTTCTCTCGAATTTTGCCCAAATATTTCCGCAATTATTCTCTTGAATTTTGCCCAGAAATTATCCATTATAAAAACCTAATTTTAACTCACCCAACAAAGATTTGAAGATCGAATGAGTGGTTGAGTCGTTGTTGTTGGGGTGAGCTCGATTTGGGATAGACCCGGATCAACCTTGGTTTCCTACGCGCACAAACAAACGGTCAAGGGGGCCCGACTTTCGCTAGGCGACGCCCCTCCGACGCTCAAGTCAATATTGAGTCGAAAGGATGGGGTAGTCACAAAATAAGATAGCAGTAGAGTAGAGAGTGTATATATTGTATGTGTGTAAAGTAGGTCCCTTGATTATGGAAATGAGGGGGTATTTATAGGGAGTCCAGTAAATAACCAAGCTACTGACAAGCTAGAAAGTAGTTATTCCTAGGTGTCGTTTGGATACCGCGGGAATTAAATTACCGTGGGAAGTATGAATTAACGGGAATTAAATTTCTAATGTAAATTCGTAGGAATTTGTCTAAGTGCGTTTGGATACCATGTAGGAATTTCGTATTCCCTACCATTTTTTTCCCATGGGTTGTTTGGATTCACTACTTCAATTCCCATGTTAATTAGTAAGAATACCATTTTACCCTTTACGTTTTTTAGTGGTCAACCACACAAATGTAAGGGGAGTATTAAAATTTTGAGGGCAATAGAGTAATTTTCTGAAATTGAAAGCATGGGAATTTTGGATGACCGGGGGGGTGGGTAATTAAATTCCTATGGTGTATAGGAATTAGAAATACCCAATAATTTTCCAATGCCCACACTTTGAATAAAAAGAAGTATCCAAACAACCCATCCAAAACCAAATTCCCAGGAAAATGAAATTCCTGTGAAATAGAGGGTATCCAAACGAACCCCTAGTCAAATTACCACTAAATCAAGCTAACTAGTTAGGGTAAGTGGGTATCGTATTCACGAGGAAGAGGGGGAAGTCTAACATGTAATTAAAGTGCGGAAAAGCAAAACAAATGAAATAAAACAATTAAATGGGGGGGTTTTTTGTTTGAAAGTTGGATTAAAGCGAAATAAACGAGATATCAAGTTGATTAAAGCGACTCCCGGTGATAATCTCTTCTAACACCCTAATATTGTAAGTTTTACCTCTCTCTAATATTACCAATTCATTAACAATCCCAGTTTTAACAAATTAATCCTCTTTTATGGGGAATTTGAGCAACCGCTACCAAATTCCCCTCTTTTTAGTCCTAATTTGTCTAGTGACCACTCAAACAAATCACAACCAAAGGCATGAACAGCAAGGACTAATAAAAGATTGATAACAACCCAAATTAGTATCTGATTAGCCGCAACCGCGACACTAATCAAATCTAATCTATTACTTGTCTAATTAATTCCCCAATCATAAGTTAGTCATAACCATACACTAAACATGTGAAAGTTGCTTTCTTTTAGGCTAATAATCAATGACCATCAATTATCAACCAAGCATATGAAGTACCCAATTCAATCCAATCAACCAATTAGATAAAACAAGGATAAATCATGCATTGAAGAACAAAGAATTTATTACAATGAAATTAAAGACAAATTAGAGAGAAGAAAATCTTACTAATACATAGGACGAGAGAATTTGATTACACCAAGAGTTTAGGAGGGGGATTAGCCTCCCATACTAATTATTAAAATAATATTTGAGATAAAACTCATAATAAAAATATTAATTCTTCTTGAGTTTCTCTCTCTAAAATAAGAAACTAGATTAAAAATAATATGAAAGGTTGATAATTACTAGGGAGGGATTTCATGCCCCTTTTATTCAAGATAAGTCCAAAAGATACTACAAGACGAAATAGATATTTCTTAGGCAAAAAGAAACCGTGGGAAGCTCATGGGAAACTTCCCGGAAGCTAGCTTCCTCGACTCGAGGAAAGAAATCCTCGAGTAGAGCGACGAAATCCTCGACTCAAGGAATACCCTCCTCGAGTCGAGCGAGGAAATTCTCGACTCGTGGATAACCTCTCTCGAGTCGAGAATCTTGTTTTTCAAAGTACCCGTCCTGTCAACTCTCCTCGACTCGGGGGAAGTAATTCTCGAGTCGAGGTACTGTGCGCAGGGCAATCTTCGAACGGGCATAACTCTCACCTCTGAACTTCATTTTGAGCTCATAATATATCGTTGGAAAGCTAAGACAATGAACTTTCCTATACAATTGTAATTTCTGCAAAATATCTTCTGGTTAGAGATTTATGATCCAATGAAGTTGGAGGTGGTGGTGTGTGGTTCTCGGAGTGTGGTCAAGCAATCTTGTCCTCGAATCTTGCTCCAACTTGTAGCTTGATCCCCTAGTGTTGTCCGAGACTCACTAAGGGTCTAAGGTCACCAAAAACTCGTAAAACCAATGAATAATCTCCAAAAATAGATACTAGGGCGCCTAAACCATGCGCACTAACACACTACATTGGCACCCTATCAGCTACCCCTAATCATTCCTGACCCTTCATTCAACCAAGATCTGATGGCTAGTACCTTTTGGACTTTGAGAGTATCACATGGGCCTTTTTCAAGGAGCACTTTCCTAAGGGCTATGACCCATTTACAAAATGTGTACCAACAGAGCCCCTCGAAGTCGGATCGCATTCGTCCATCACCGCACCTTGTTGCTCCTAGAGGGTGATCGGACTGCGCATCCCCCGTCCGCCCTTTGCCATGGTTCACATAGTGGGCCTTGGAAAAGTCATGTGGTGCTCAATAACTGTGTCACATCATCTTCACCTCCGTAGATAGGCCGTGGGGCTCGTATTTTTCGATTTTAATCGAAAAACTTCGCCTTTAGCGAGCTTCATGGTCGTATGCGTCATGCTTGTTTCCTCATGCTTCATTGTGTTTTCCTTGTTTTCATACTTCGCCCCTAGAATTTAGTTAGACTTCGCCACTGGAATGGAGGCGAAAATCACAACCGAACGTCGCCTCTGAACTTGGGTGCGAGTTCGACTAGATCAAATAACTTCACCCCTGAAGTGGAGGCGAAAATCGCAGCCGAACATCACCCCTGAACTTGAGTGCGATTTTGACTCGATCAAATAACTTCGCCCCAGAAGTGGAGGGGAAAATCGCAGTTGAACATCGCTCCTGAACTTAGGTGCGATTTCGACTCGATCAAATAACTTTGCCCCTAAAATGGAGGCGAAAATCGCCCTGAACTTGGGTGCGTTTTCGACTCGATCAAATAACTTCGCCTCTGAAGTGGAGGCGAAAATCGCAGCCGAACATCGCCCTGAACTTAGGTACGATTTTGACTCGATCAAAAATTTCGCCCCTGAAGTGGAGGCGAAAATCGCAGCCGAACATCGCCCCCGGACTTCGGTGCGATTTCGACTCGATCAAATAACTTCGCCCCTGAAATGGAGGCGAAAATCGCAGCCGAACATCGCCCTTGAACTTGGGTGCGATTTCGACTCGTCAAAAAACATTCGCCCCTGGAATGGAGGTGAAAATCGCAACCGAACATCACCCATGGAATCGGGTGCGATTTCGTGCTATCGAAATACCGCCCCTAATAGGGGATCGCACTTGACATTCACGTTGGCTTAGCTTGGAATAATTTCCTTAATAATAATAATAATCTCATGAACCTGCAAAACAACAACAAACACTAACTCGTTATTTAGGTGCACCCATCGGGGTATTGGCCAAAGGTTGGAATTTTAAGGCTCAACTCGTTTTTTGTGGGTTATTACAGCCCATCCTTCGTTCGAATAGAACTCGGATATCAACGAGGGTCGATCCCGAGACATCGAATTTAACCCACAAAAATTTGGCTCGATTGTCCGGGCCCGCGAGATCTGGGGGTCTACGTCCCACTTAAACACAGCATTGCAGTTCGACTCCCTTAGGGTGTCCACTTATTACTGAGTGCAAGAGCGTAGGCGAACGAAACCGAGCTGGAGACATGTTCGTCGAGAGCCAAGACTTCGGCTCTGCCTTCGGTTGCGGGTCGGGTGATCTTTGAACCCTATTCAACACGCACCCAATTTTAGGGGATACTGTCTTAACCTGAACCGAGTATAATTTGGAATTTGACGTCAACCAGCCGCGCCCGAACATTAGTGATATTCGGGTGCCAATCGATAATATTGGTGATCCGCGGCTGGTTATCCAAGGGGGTGATGTTCCACCCCGCAGTGAGTATTCACCCTCCAAGTCCGGGGAAATATCCGGGCTTGGCATGGTTTTAATCATTGAACTTTTGATTAGAATCATTCACCGAGACCGGTAAAATTCCGGGCTCGGCTCAGCTTCCTTCTCCGAATTTGAATAATCCTTGCCCAAATAAAGGGTAGAGGGCTCGATAAAGTTTGCACGAATGTAGAGTGAAGCTTGTCGACTCGACCAACCTTGGTTGGTCATTATTCGAAACGCGGAGATGCAATTTTGGTTATACCATTTGTTGAATAGAATGATAATAATAATAATATTAACTCAAATAAAGAGCTGGTGATTTGATAAGAAATAATCATTTGCCGCCTCGTAGATAAATAAGCCGAGCTTGTCTTTCCAAATATTCGCAAATGACGTAATTTCGCCACCAATATGGGTTTCACCCATGACAATTTTGGCAAAGAATATAGGATTTTTCGCAGCATTAATCAATCATGCACCACACCACCTTGCCGCCACTCTCGAGTTTGAGTTGGAGTAAATAATCGAGCTCGAGAGTACGAACGTATGCAATTGCAAAAAATTCAATAATTGTCATGCTTTTTCACTCAATAAGCCTCTGGGCTAACAATTTGATTATAACATGCGACAAACATTCTTGTCACGGAAAAAATTAACATGCTTGCTAATTAGCCCATAAATTAAACTTTAAGTTTCTCGGGGTTCAGTTTGAAAGTGATACAAATCAAGTCCTTGCGCGGACGCAAACATACTTTGAGAATCATTTCTCACATTTTTAAACATCATCCGTCATGCATATTTTAGCAATAAACATGTAACATGTTTTGCAATTTATTGGCATATGAACATTTGGAGGGTCAAACGACATGTTTTAGAATATATGCATGGATAAATAGGATAATGTCACAACCAACGCCCATAATTCATTAAAACATGCTTTTTGTAAAATCAATCATGCACCATATGCGATATTTCACATAAATATATTGATCATATAAATTTATATTGTCGATATTTTGGAGTTTAATGGAGTATTAGCTAGACAAGACACGACCATTTCTAGCTCCGCTTTGGTGGTTTAACAAACATCGCGAGCAGGCTAATCACATGAATTTCGAACACGGAATCTGCACAACTTAAAATAATCATGCTTGGCACGTAACATTGATAGAATACGCCATTAAAAAATAGTGAATCTAGACATTTTTGTGGTATAATCATTTACACACATCACTCCACACCTATGCAAAATTAAAACAGTAAAGTAAAAAGGAGGAGATTGGTTATCTTGTTACAATTCCCGTGTCAGCGTTTGGCTCAAATAAAGAGCAAATGATCCGCACCCGGCTCAAGTAAAGAGCAAGTAATCAACTACTGTAATAATCTTCCTTCTTATACGATTATTCATCCATAAATCTTCGCACTGACATTCATCTAGCATTCTCCGATGTCGAGCAAAGTCAATCCACATGTGCGATCCAATTGCCGCCCCCGATGCGAATCAGATTCCTAAGAAACCCCAAGCTCAATTCCCACTCAACAATCATCATTTTTACGCCAATCATATGCTAATCTGATAAATTGCATCATTCTTATATGTTTTCCATCATCAATCAGATCATCAAGTACAAACGCAACCCGCGCACGGCGCATCGCCTCTCGCGCGTCTCATCCATGCGAGCGGCCGCCTTGGATGCGAGTCGGATCTGACCAACTTGAATGTCAGCCGAATCAAGTCCTCGGAATCCGAGTCGGCTGGTGGAAGTCACGATCCGAGTCGCCATCTCGCCGCATGTAAATCGCCACTTCATACGTGGTTACTCTGGGTCCTCGAACAACCTGTCTCGCCGACCAAATTGCCGCCTCGGATGCAAATCAGATCCGAGCAGCCCAATCCGATCTGGGGTCGCGCTCGAGCCGGCATCACCTCTGGACAGCCGAACCGAGGTTGGGTCAAGGTGGGCAGCGACCGCGCAACTCTCACGCAAACTGGGTCTTGCTCTCGGCTGCGGGGGTTGGGTTCGACCCTCGCGCACTGCGCGTCGCTCTCCGCACTCAAGCGTACTTCCCGCACTCGACTACCCCGCGATCCAGCTTCGGGGTTGGATCGGGTCCAACGTCTTCGCACCCAGGTTGAGTGCGGCTGCGATCGAACTGTCTCATCAGGTCTGACCAGTGACCACCCTTCATGTGATTCGCGCACGGTGCACCGCACCCCGCACTTCGCGCGTCTGCCGCCTTGGATGCGGGTCGCGTCTGACCAACCCGAATGCCGACCGAATCAAGTCATCGGAATCCGAGTCACCACTGCGAATTTTTGGTCCTATTTCGCCGCTTGGAGTGTGACTCCTATCAATCAGACGACTCAGATGCGAGTTAGATCTGCACTCTGCACTCCGTGGTGATTGGTGAGCGCAGGTTGAGCCGGTGGATGGTGTCTAGTCAGGCACTTTGGCCGCCTCGACCTCGAGCTTGGTCGGGTCAGACTTCTTCGCACTCGGGTTGGGTTCGAGCACGCATCCCAATAAGAAAGGGATCCACACGCAAACAACACGTCGCGCTCCGTACTCACGCTCCTGCACTCACGCCCTTGGGACTGCTCATCATCGCACTCCGCAACTCAGTAAATAATGCTATTTGATTTCTCAGTAATCGAGGGTGTTGTACTTACTCTTATTCACTTCGCAAGGCAAACGACTATACAGAACCAACAATTGTTTGTTATTAAACAACCCATCTTTGCCACACTTCATTAGCATCTATACCGTAATAAAATGGCAATTAGTTTGGTTTCTTTTAAGTTGCTCTCAAGTTGAACGTGGACGAAAAAAATATTAATTCATCATCATAATTATAAAGAGCTTTTGATAAGTCTAGTAGACTACTACTAATACTACTATCATCTAAATTGAGATGATTACGACAGTTCAATCTACATACACAATATGATACCCTGTCTAGGAGGTTTATCTGATCTGGTACGCTTTGCGTACATGTTCTTACCTTTGCAAAAAAAAAAAAATCTACATACATTGTATCATATACATCAGTACATCACTGAAACGTGCGGTACGGTAGTTCCCTAATTTCAAAAATAATTGTCATTCGATCAAGTTGCATACTTGTGTTGAACTTGGAAAACGTTGTATTAAGTTCAGATCAGATTTTACAAATCTAGATCAAAATAATTCTTCGGGACTTTTAATGAATCTAATTCAATTATGGGTATCCATCCACCTAATTAGTTTTAACTATCTAGAAATTTATATTACAATTGAAGAGGTTTGCAGACCGTAGATTGAACTAATTGAACATGTTAGATCATACGCGACCTTATATATATATATACAGGCGAGATCAGGTGCGAACTCCCCCTCGCGTGAGTACTGCGCACCGCCATAGAGTGACACCACGGGATAAAAGCATGAAGACGCTTAAAAAAAAAAACCCGCTGAGGGGTCAAAGCCCACTTCATTCATAACACACTTTACTAAAAAAAAAAACTTTCCTCACTTTCTCTCTCCTCAGTCTCTGTATTAAAAACCCTAAAATCGCGTTCGTAATCTTCTTCGCTTCGATCAGATTCTTTGACAACGATCGATGGATACGCAAACTACACCAATTGCGGCGCAAACAGGTATGTAAATCCGATTCTTCTTCTTTTTAAAATTTTTTGAATTAATTTGAATATTTTATATTCAAATTTGGGGGAAAAATTAAAATTACTCAGTTTTACATATTGAATGATTCGTTCAGTTTGATTAATGTTCTACATTGTGTGTATGAATTAAACAGATGATTATATGAATTTTGAACTTGATTAATAGTTTTGAATTTTGAATTTTGAACTTGATTAATAGTTTTTATTTCGAATATTAGTTGAAAAATTTCGTGGAAAATACAATGACAATAAATAAACAATAGAATGACACTGAGTTAAATACATTAACTTTCAGCATCACTGATTATGTTAGTGAAAACATTTATTCTTTGTCATTCTATGGTCGTTTAGTGTCATTGGATGATTGTGTGTATGTCACTGTGTTAAAACAAAGACACCAAGTTAGCTTGGAGAATACAATGACACTTGCTCCACAATAGAATGACACTAAAAGTTAAATAGAGTGACACTAAAATTAAATACTTTAATTTAATTTTCAGCATCACTGATTATGTTAGTGAAAACATTTATTCTTTGTCATTCTATGGTCGTTCAGTGTCATCGGATGATTGTGTGTATGTCACTGTGTTAAAACAAAGACACTAAGTTAGCTTGAAGAATACAATGACCCTTGCTCCACAATAGAATGACACTAAAAGTTAAATAGAGTGACACTAAAATTAAATACATTAATTTTCAGCATCACTGATTATGTTAGTGAAAACATTTATTCTTTGTCATTCTATGGTCGTTTACTGTCATTGTATTTTTGTCTGTATGTCACTGTTTTAAAACAAAGACACTAAGTTAGCTTGAAGAATACAATGACACTTGCTCCATAATAGAAAGACACTAAAAGTTAAATAGAGTGACACTAAAATTAAATACATTAATTTTCAGCATCACTGATTATGTTAATGAAAACATTTATTCTTTGTCATTCTTTGGTCGTTTAGTGTCATTGGATGGTTGTGTGTATGTCACTGTGTTAAAACAATGACACTAATGTAGTATGTGTCATTTTATGGGGTTTCAGTGGCATTGCAAGGTTGTGTGTATGTCATTCTATGTTGATTCATGTTCATGCTTTGATTTTCAGAATTAGTTACAACACCTCCATCTATTGTCTCCTTTACTCCTGGAGGTTCTAAGCAGTGGGTTAGAAATGTAGAGGCTGAATTTACTCCTATGTTAAGGATGCTTTTTGAGACATTGGATGAGGGGGTGGAATTTTATAAGATATATGCACTTGCTTTTGGGTTTGATACAAGGTTGTATACTTCTAAAAGAGATATTAATGACAGAATAGTGTATAAATCCGTTGTGTGTAACCGACAAGGTTTCAAAGAAAACAGGGAAAAGAAACCTGTTACAATGGATGGTAGTGAAGTGAACAACTCCTTAGAGTGTAATACCCAACAAGTTGCAAAGAGAAGGACTAAGATTACTCGATTTGGGTGTCAAGCAATGATTTCTTTTAGGTATGAAGGTGGTAAATATGTAGTTTCGAAGTTCCATCACATTCACAATCATAGGCTTTGCAAATTGAAACATAGGGAGTTTCAAAAGCTTGCTAGAAACTTGACTTTGTTTCATAAGCAAACCATTATTGACCACACAAAGCTTAAAATTGGTGCAACAAAATCTTTTAGAATATGCAAGGAGTATGCGAAAGGCTATGAAAATGTGGGTGCAAACCTTGTGGATTTTAAGAATTTTGATAGGGATATGAAGTGTTTCATAGGTGATAGGGACTCACAAATGTTGATTGACAAGTTTAAGAGAAAATATGAGCTAAAGAAGGGTTTCTATTTTGCCTATGAGGTTGATGAGGATGACTGTTTGTCGAAGGTCTTTTGGACCGATGCACGAGGTAAGAAGAAGTACGCACTCTTTGGTGATGCTGTTTCGTATGACCCCACTTATGGTACCAACAAGTATTACATGACTTTCACTCCTTTCACTGGAGTGGATCATAACAAAAAGTCTGTGACATTTGCTTGTGCTCTCTTGTCACACGAGGATGAAGAGTCCTTCACATGGGTGTTTCAAAAGTTGTTGGAGGCTATGGGTAATAAGGAGCCACATTGTTTTTTTACGGATCAAGATCCAGCAATAAGGAAGTCCGTCCCTTCTGTTTTTAAACATGCCACACACAGATTTTGTATGTGGCATATAACCGATAAGGTGAAGGCCAAGGTAGGGGTAAAAATATGCAGTGAAACTGAATTCTTGACTCGATTCAATTCCATTATTTGGAATATAGATCTCGAACCAAATGAATTCGAGCAGAAATGGGATGAAATGATTGATGAATTCGAACTTGAAATTTCTTGGTTGATTGACATATTTGAGATTCGACACCAGTGGATACCAATTTACTTCAAGGACTTGCAAATGGGTTGTATTCTGAGAACAACTCAAAGATCAGAGAGTGAAAGCAGCTTCTTTAAAAAGTTCCAAAGTGAGTATGGGAGCTTGGTAGAGTTTTGGATGAGGTATGAGAGTGCTATCGAACAACAAAAGTACGTGCAGAAAACTCTCACCAAGACCAACTACACTCCCTTTCCTCAAACAATGACTCCCTTACCTATAGAAGTTCATGCATCAAAAGTCTACACCCACAATATATTCTATGACTTCAAAACAGAGTTGTTGGCTTCCATAGTGCTTGTGGGGTGACGGGATTCACAAAGACAGATGATATTGAAACTACGGTGGTAATGGATGCACAAAATAGGAAAACATTTGAAGTGGTCTACAACGTTCTTACCAATGAAGTAACCTGCTCATGCAAGCTTTTTTCGATGAAGGGTCTGCTATGTAAGCACGTGCTTTGGGTTTACTCCGGGAAAGGGCAAAAATATATACCAGATCAGTACATCCTAACAAGGTGGACTAAGGATGCTCTTAAAACCCCCTGTCCCGGACTTGGATGGTAGTATTCTCAAGGAGTCGGAAGCACTTGATAACCGTAAGAAAGCCATTTCTATTGTTTGGTCTGAGTTCTATTCGACTCTCGGTTGCCTATCAAACAAAGAAGAGGAAGACATAAATGCATTGTGTGCTTTGCTGAAAGAGTTTAGGCAAAAGTTAGACCCAAACCCAACCCCCCTGACCAAAGAACAAGAATTGGAGATGCTTTTAGACTGTCAGTCAAATGTTGAAGTCACTATCCACCCCCCAAAGATATCGAGCAACAAAGAAAGTGGCAGTGGTGGCAAGAGGCTTATCTCTCAGAGAAAGCAAGGCATTGAAAACAGCAAGGCAGTGCGCCTTTGTAAGAACTGCAACCAAATGGCGAAGCATGACAGAAGGAATTGCCCTTACCCACCTGGAGGACTAGCTCAAGAAAGTACTCCTGAGATGCAGCCGCCAGTCAATGCCGTGAGACCTCCCAGATTTTGTAACAATTGCAAACAACTGACAACTCATGACAAGAGGAACTGTCCTCTTCCCACAATTGTAGACAAGCAACCACGTCCACAGTCACGTCACTCTTTCTCTTTTTGTTTGTGCTTTTATTGATTTTTATTAGTGAATTAGAATTACATTTCTCCGTGAAAATTGATATCTGATTCTTATTATATAATGCAGGTTGTTGTAGAAACTACACCTTTTAAAAGACAAACTCGAAGTCAGGGTCAAGATGATTCGTAGAGATCGTCCATAGAGTGGCACTTTATTATTCATACAGTGACAGGACATTGCCGATAGAGTTATACTCTATTTGAGATACAGTGACATCCCATTGTATGTATTCTTAGTAGGTTATTTGTAATATAGAGTGACATTGTTTTTCTGAAAAAGTGACATTATATTACGCATGCAGTGACACTATTTTCTCTTTTGAGTAACACTTCAAAAATCTTGAATGTACTTCTGATCAATGACACTTATATTTTTCATGCAGTAACAGGACATTGTCCATAGAGTGCTACTCTATTCGAGAAATAGTGACAGCCCATTGTATGTAGGCTTAGCAGATTATTTGAAAAATATAGAGTGACATTGTTTTGTTGAAAAAGTGACATTATGTTACGCATGCAATGACACTATTTTTTCCGATGAGATCTGATTTTTCATACAGTGACAAGACATTTTCCATAGAGTGATACTCTATTTGAGAAAGTGACATTATGGTATTGTAATATAGAGTGACATTGTTTTGCTGAAAAAGTGACATTATGTTATGCATAGTTAGACACTGTTTTTACCAAATAGTAACACTTCCAAAATGTAACATTTTCACTGAACAAACTCTATACAGTGACACTCCATTGAACACAGTGACTATGAGTACAGAGTATAAAAAATGTGATCATAGCCACACAAAAAAAAAAGGTTTGTCTAAAAAAGCGTACACAAATTTACATAGATCAAAACATAAAAATTCATGTATTTCCCCCACGACCTCTGCCTCGTCCTCTTGGAGACGATCGTCCTCCTCTTGCACCAGCACCATGTATATTGCGCAGAACAGGCTCTTCAGTCAATAACGGTTTAGGATCGACCTTTTCTGCTGGCAATAACGTCTTCTTTTTAGGCTTTTCAGCCTTCTTCTTCTTCTCTCTTTCTTTGTTTAGACGTTCCTTCTTCAATTGCTCAAACAAATCTTTTCTCCGTGGGTTCAATACAGCTGAGAGAGTAAGAACCCTCTCTCTCTCTCCTCATTGATGTCACTCAACACCAATGCAGCAGCCATCTCTGCAACAAAAAGGCGCCTTTCTACCTTGCTTCCCAAGTTACTATCAAACAAGACTCCTTCATAATAAAAAAGGTGCATCATCATAAAACACCCCGACTCATCATTGAGTCTATCGGCACTTCGCCAACTGAAATCCATGCAGACAGACTTTTCCATGTCAAAAAATGCCGATTGTTCATCAACTTTGCGACCCTTTGTGTCCAAATAATCACCCACCGGTCCAATCTGCAATAAAAAATAGACAACCACAAAACTTACACTTAGTATTCAATTAATTCAAATAACACCGCCCGTCTTAAAAAAATTACAGACATCATTTCATGGAAGAGTGAAAAAAAGTGTCATTGTATGCGTAACATAATGTCACTTTTTCAGAAAAACAGTGTCACTCTATATACAATAGAGTATCACTCTTCTTCAATGGTTGTCACTATTTTTCAAATAGAGTATCACTCTATGGACATTGTCCTGTCACTGTATGAATAATAGAGTGACAAACACCATCCATGGAATGTCTATTGGTGTGAAAAATGTTAAAAGTATAATTAAACTTACGGCTGCCTTTGTGACTCGATAGAAGTCAGAATCCTTCCAGTCCTTATGGATGGTGTTATCCAAAACTTCAATTCTCTGTTCAAGCCAATTGAGACACACGGCAAAGTAATGATCGTTGTAAAAGAATGGAATAAACACCAAATCAGCATCAAAATTCAATTTGACTGGGCATTGATCGAAAAACGTATCCCATATCTGAAAGAGGTTGTCAGCTTGATCTGTGTCACATGTTGTATCAATCAAACTGGACAGAACGCCCATATGGTCAATGCCAAAGAAAAGCCTTGATGGTTTACAGGTCTCCTCAGCCTCAATGACATTTAGCAGAACCGACCAACAATCTGCAACTTCTATGCTCATCTTTGTACTAGGGAGCATAGTTAACAGATCTTTTCGACACAGCATCATATCCTTCGAAAATTTAACAACCAATTCCCTAAACACACACACAACAAAAGAGAAAAAAGAAGCTGATCATCTGTTTTGCAAAAGGATTATATATAAAAGTTGTCTGGCAAATTCAAGCACGTACCGATGGTCTAGTTGACTGTAGTCATCCAAGAAGCAGTAGTCTACAACCTCCTTTCGGAGCTTAAGCATCTTATTAAACATCACACCATTGGCCCTCATAAACTTCGACAGAAAAGTAATCTTAGTTTCTGGAGGACCGCAGTCTATGCTACACCCAGCCCCATCACACTTTTCAGGTGACAACCTTCTCAAAACTGAAATATCAGGTGTGAAAGAGTTTTTGAGCGTCCGCTACGACTGCCAGACTGAGGAGACATAGTATCAGAATTGTCTTTACCGCCTGTTTTCTTCTTTTTCCCTTCCTTTGGCGTGGCTTTGCTTTTCTTACGTTTCTTCTCAGCTTTTTCCTCCCGCCTTTTCATCAGATTAGGATAAAAAGTAGCCTTTTCATCAACATATTCAGCAACCGCTTTGAGGATATCCTCAAATCGTTGATGTCGCTCAAAACCAAGGAAACAACAAGCTCGCAGCGATAACGAATTCTGGATTTAGAAGATGATAATGGACAATGGAACACATCTCTTTTGTAGCACATCATATGTATCATCAAGAAAATACCGCAATCAACATTCTGCTCTGTTGACTGCCATTCAAACTCAGCATTGACCATCCCAAACTTAGACACATCAGCTCCTCGAGCAATAGATTTGGATTTGAGATAAGAGCCCATCATTTTACACTGAAAAACACATTAGTCACATAGAAAATCAACATACTTTATGTTGTGAAAGAGACTCAAACAGAGTTCACACAGAAACCCCCAAAAACAATAAGAATTACAGTAATTACCGCAAGCAACGCCATTAATTTGCACTCATGTTTGTTCCAATTAGCATAGACTCTGTTGTCAAGGTACTCAATTCGACGAGATTTGAAGTTGATACATGCACAGAAGAAGTGTTGTTCAATTAGTAGAGGGATGAACAGCTACATTAAATAGAACAGAATTAGAAAACACCAATAACAACAATAAAAAGGGAAAAATGCATGTCACTTTATTAAAATATACAGTGTCACTCTATTGAAAAAGTCATGTCACTGTATGTTGAATACATTGTCACTCTATTTGAAATAAAGTGTCACTGTATTGACAAAAAGTCATGTCACTATATTTAAAATAAAGTGTCACTGTATTGACAAAAAGTCATGTCACTGTATTTAAAATAGTGTCACTGTATTGACAAAAAGTCATGTCACTGTATTTAAAATAAAGTGTCACTGTATTGACAAAAAGTCATGTCACTATATTTCAAATACAGTGTCACTCTATTCAAAAGTCATGTCACTGTATTCAAAATACAGTGTCACTGTATTGACAAAACTCACCATATCAGCATTCAGGTCAATTGCCCGGCGATTACAAAAACTCCAATTATCCCAACAAGAAGTCAGCTCCTCAAAAGCACTCTTCGAGTTTCTGTTCTTTTTGAGATCTAACAATGGCCCCTGCAAATAAACGGAATAAACGGATGGGTGAAACACACAGTGATAATATACTCCAAAAATTTACTCAAATGGGAGTGTAAAATACCATGTGACTAACGCCAAAAAAGGTCCTTGACGGGTGCTGATTCTCTTTTTGTTGAAGATCGTTGAGGTGGATTGACCAACACTCAACAATGGTATTTGTAATCATTTCACGATCGTAAAATGTAACCAGGTCTTCCCTTGGAAGAAAATGGTAGAGGCCTGATATATGACTCATATGTCCTCATTTTCATGTGATTCTTGCTCTCTCGTCTCCTACTTTTGATGATTTTATAGTGATTTTCCCGCACTTTTCATATATATGTTTATCTTAGCTCAATTCAATGCCATTTTGCAAATTCTAGTGCATTTTCTATTTTGTACAAGAATCGGGTTCTGCGGTGTGGTTTTGGCTTTTGTAGGGGCACCTACGGAGCATGTTTGAGTGGAACCCGAGGCATTGGAGAGTCAAAGAGCGAAGATAGGTCTTAGAGAGGGACCCTAGTTACGGGAATCGAGAGTAAGGGATGATGATATAAGTTTGGAAGCAAAGAGAGGGCAAACACACGAGTTGAAGACTTTTCGCGCAAGGGGGTAACTTCAAACGGTCATATCTCAAGTTGTAGAGCATATATTGAGATAATTCAAGTTGGAGATGAAATTTTTATCTTGATAGCTTTTCAATGATATATTATAAGCCCAATTTGACAAAGAAATGAGTGAGATATGGCCTTCCAAAGTCAAGTGCGCGCGCCAGTTTTTGGCCGCTCGGCCGTACACTCGGCCGAGCGGAAGAGTCCACTCGCCGAGTGGATATATCCACTCATCGAGTGGATGGCCGAATGGATGCCTATTTTCGCCTTTGGACGCGTTTATCCCGTTTGTCTTTTTGTACAACTATATAAGGCCACCTACCCTAATTGTGTAGCCACTTTTCATTATTCTGATTTGCTTTCTCTCTCTCTTAGTTTTAGAGCTTTGGTTTCTCCACCATATTATTTTCTTTGCCTCTTTCACTTGTGAGAATTTTTGCAACAATTATCAAAGTTTTATTATTAATACAAATCAAGTCTTATTTCATTCATCTCCTCACTTTGTCACTTTTATTTAGGTAATAATTATTTCTCCCTTTTAATTATTGTCATTTATATTGTTTTAATTATTGTTAATTTATGTTTAATAGTAAATTAATTAGAATTGTCTTACAAGTTTGAATCTTTATATAATTCCCATGATTAGTATCATGTTTAAGTTTTTATTAATTGTGATTAGTGTTAGTTTAATCATGTGTGAATAGTTTCTATAGCTAGGGGTGAGGTAAATGGGTTAAAATTGTGAACTTTATGTTTAGGGGGGTTGTCTAATGGTTATTACTTGCAAAACATGCTACTTTATCACCTTTTCTAATGTTTTAACGATTGGTAAACATAGAGGACGATCTATTTTACTTATTATTGCGTTTTAATCAACATGGGAGACTTGAGATTTAAATTGGCTAATTAGACTTGAAATTATTGATTAATTGCATGAGAATGAGTTAATTAGTGATTAGACATTGGTTAATTGCTTGAGAGAGAATTGACCCTTCCCCTTGGCCTTGATAACTTGTTAGTGTGCATGATTAGGCCCAATTCAACCCCCTAAACTAAAGGTCTCAACTTTATGCTCGTGAACCTCTCTAACCCCTAGCGTTCGTCAATTGTTGTCCAAACTCGTGTTTTAGTATAATTAGCGTCTTGTTTGTGTGTTTGAATTGTTTACTAGTAGGAAATAATTAGTAGTTTAGACTAAAATTTTGATTCTTAATTTGATTAGACTAGAATTAGAACTTAATCAATAGACAACCACCCTCCGTCCTCGTGGATTCGACCCTAGCTATACTAGGATGATTAGATTCGCCTAGATTAGAAATAGGCGTGTCAAATTTGGCGTCGTTGCCGGGGACGGTGTTGTTTAGTGATTGATATTGATTTTGTTTAGATTTTAGGACTAATCTTTGTTACTTGTTTTGTGCTTAATTTTGGGAATGACTCTACTTTCAAATGTTATTTGATTCCCTTCCCAAGTGCACTAGCAATAGTGTGCTTGCATTTTATGCTTGTGGTTGTTTGTTGGTGTGAAGCTTTTTAATGAGGCTCGTCGATCATATACTTCCCAATATTTCGGCGACCGAGCCTCCAATTAACCATGGCACTATTGAAACAACCGATTTTCAACCCCGAACTTATACTCCTCATTCAACAAGATGCTTTTGGGGGTGCAATTCACGAATGTCCATATGACCACCTCTCAACTTTTGGTCTATATTGCAAAACTTTCAAGTGTGAGGGAGTATTACACGAAACAATTCAACTTATCTTATTCCCTTTCTCACTTAAAGATAAAGCCAAGAAGTGGTTACACTCTCATCCTCCAAACACCTTCCACAAATTTTATGACCTATCAAAAGCTTTTCTAGACAAATTTTTCCCTTCTTCAAAAACCGCCAAAATACGAAATGCTCTCCTCCAATTTGCACAAGGAGACCATGAGAGTTTTGCAAATGCATGGGAGCGTTTTAAGGGCCTCCAAAAGTCATGCCCCCATCATGGTCTTCCCCAATGGTTGTTGCTTAACCAATTTTATCAAGGTATACATGCGAAATATGTCGATTTGGTTAATGCTAGTGCCGGAGGCTCATTTGCGGAGTTGGAAGTAAAAGAATGTGAGATGTTGTTGGAGAGAATTGCTAGAACGGACTCACATTATTCAATTTCACTTGATAGAGTAGGAGGTAATGGTGAGCATGAGGTTACTTTTTCTTCAATCCAACGGTCTACATTTAAGGAGATGATCAACTCACTAAAATAATATCATGAGGCAAATTCTTTGAAGTGTATCTATAAGGAAGGTGATCATCTCCCTAATGCTTTTGAAGAAGAAGAAGATGATGATGATGATGAGAAGGATGAGGAAGAGATTAAGGAGGATAATGATGTGATCGTCGAGAAGTTCAAGGAAAAATCAAAGGACAATACCCAAGAGAAATCCCTCAATGAGAGTGTCCTCAATCTTCATGAGTCTCGAAGTGTTTCTCATGAAAATCCCCTATATGGATACGATTCGCTCTATGGCAACCCACGATTTGATGTATATGATGATGATGATTATGAGCAAGTGGTTGAGGAAAGTGGTGATTGTAGTGAAAGGATGATATTGGTGGATGATGACCTTGATGATAACTTGTTGAGCAATGTTGAACCTCAAGAAGCATTCTAAGACAATCCTCTATATGAATTTGATTATTCTTATGACGACAATCCACTCTTTGATACTTATGACGAAAACTTGTCACTTGATGAAATATTGGAGAAGTCATTGAGTAAGGATGAGGATGGAGTTTCAATAGGGGAGCATGAAGAACCACGGGGCAAAGAAGAACATACTAAGATTGTCCCTTCTTATAAGGAGGAAGTTGGGCTTTTGGAGAGTCTTAAAGAAAAGGTATCGAGTGCGAGTCGATTTGATGTTAATGGTTCTAATCTCTCCGTGCCTCACTATAAATCCAAGAAAACCCATGAAGACAATGGTATGTCAATGGGGTGGAGAGGTTCCTACAAGCATCTCAAGTCTTGTCAAAATCTTATCGCTCAAGCTTCATTGAAGATAATGTCTTATGCATCTCTTTGGGTACCATCAATTGATTACTCTTCCTCTTTTGACAAGTTGCTACGTGCATTGATGGGTATTTTAATAATGGGGCCGACATGACTATAGCCACCTCTCACAACCACAAGCTATGAGAAGAACATAAGATGGAGCATCGACCTTTAAAAACCATAGGTAATACGCTTTACTCACTCCCTTTTATTTAAACATTGAGGACAATGTCCGATTCAAGTGTGGGGGAGGTTTGGGTTTGGGGTTTCTTGTTGCTCTTGCCTAGATTTGTGATAGCTCGTGGTTGTGGGATATGATGGTATGTTAGACTTGGATTTTCATTGATCATGAATGCATCTTGTTTGATGATTTGAGTCTATGTGGTGGTATAAAATTGTATGACTTTTGATTATTTGTTTGTTCTCCTTAGTTGACTATTTGCATATTTAGATGCTTGTTGTTTATGCTTCCTTGAATCCAAATCCCTAATATCCAAATTTTGATAAACTTGTGTATACTTATTTACTTGCTTTGTTTCTTGTATTTTTTTTTCTTTTCTTGTTTTTCAAAAATCCAAAAAAAAAAAATTCAAGTGTAAATACCTTTGCTCAATTAAGAAATCTTTCTAGTTTTCAACTTTTTGGGAAATTATGCCACTTAGACAATCCTTCTTGCACCATTGCATTGTGAATAAGTGTTTTTCCCGCCTAATGTTTTGCCTTTGAGGCTACTATTCCGATTAATTTGTTTTTGCCAATTTTGTGCGTTGAATGCTTTGTGTGACTACTCTCCCAAGGTGACATTATTGTGCTTGATAGCGTCTTTCTTCCACAAACACCTAGAAGGAGGTGTGACCGCCCCTACCTTGGCGCACCTCCGCCACCAATGAAGCTTTAATAAGCCGATTTGGTAATAAAATCGCCTTTCATTACAAAATTTCAAAAAAAAATAAGAAAAAAAAAGGAAAAAAATAAGAAAAAAACATTACCCCCATCCCCTCAATAAAGTTGGTATAACCCGGTAAGGGGTCTAACCAACACATTCGATTCTCGAAAGTTAAAAAAAAAAAAAACAGTTTTTGCAAGTAAAAATCCCAAAAATTGATTTTCTTTGTTATCTAGTTTTGAAATGGGGACACCTTAGCCTCACAAGTTAATATTTGTTGAATAAACCACAAATTCTATACATATTCTAACCTCTTTCTCCACAAAATTTTTAGTTGTCAAACATAATTTTGGACGATCCTTAGCACCTATACTTGTAGGAGTCGGGATTTGGGGTCCACAAGACTAAACGCGCACTTGAGGACTTTCTCACCTCCCTCCATGCCTCTTTGTCAACGTGTTAGGGGGTCAACCCTTGTGAGCAATGCTTTAGTGGATTTGGTAGATTGTCTAGTGTATATAGTTACCTTTTTAGTTGAGTTTTAGGATCATTTCTTTTGCGTTAGGCGAAGGCGAAAAACCTCCTAGACTCCCATTTGGGTTAGGATGGTAGTCACTTTTGAGGGAAGTGGCTTATTTTGTTCGGAATCAATCTACTCTTTGTGTATGTGCTTCAATGACGTGATTGCATTCCAAATTTTCTCGCAAGACCCTCCTTGCCTCCCAAGGGGTGTCCATCCTCAAGGATACCCCGGAGTGGGAGTTGAAGGGGCGCGGAGCACGCTAAAGCTCATTCGGCTATTATATAATAAAATGGTTATTTTGTTAGTAGTAGATTTGTGGTTGTTTATTGTAATAAAAGTCAGGCGTATCTAGTTGTGTCTTAATATTGAGCCCGTCTCCCCCTCTTTGCGTTGTGATTTGATTTGACTTACTCGAGGACGAGTAAGAATTTAGTGTGGGGGAGTTTGATATATGACTCATATGTCCTCATTTTCATGCGATTCTTGCTCTCTCGTCTCCTACTTTTGATGATTTTATAGTGATTTTCCCCCACTTTTCATATATATGTTTATCTTAGCTCAATTCAATGCCATTTTGCAAATTCTAGTGCATTTTCTATTTTGTACAAGAATCGGGTTCTGCGGTGTGGTTTTGGCTTTTGTAGGGGCACCTACGGAGCATGTTTGAGTGGAACCCGGGGCATTGGAGAGTCAAAGAGCGGAGATAGGTCTTAGAGAGGGACCCTAGTCACGGGAATCGAGAGTAAGGGATGATGACATAAGTTTGGAAGCAAAGAGAGGGCAAACACACGATTTGAAAACTCTTCGCGCAAGGGGGTAATTTCAAACGGTCATATCTCAAGTTGTAGGGAAGATATTGAGATAATTCAAGTTGGAGATGAAATTTTATCTTGATAGCTTTCCAATGATATATTATAAGCCTAATTTGACAAAGAAATGAGTGAGATATGGCCTTCCAAAGTCAAGTGCGCGCGCCAGCTTTTGGCCGCTCGGCCGTACGCTCGCCGAGCGAACGGCTGAGCGGATAAGCACCCGAGAGTTAGCCGCCGAGTGGATGGCCGAGTGGATGCCTGTTTTCGCCTTTGGACGCGTTTTTCCCGTTTGTCTTTTTGTACAAATATATAAGGCTACCTACCCTAATTGTGTAGCCACTTTTCATTATTCTGATTTTCTTTCTCTCTCTCTTAGTTTTAGAGCTTTGGTTTCTCCACCATATTATTTTCTTTGCCTCTTTCACTTGTGAGAATTTTTGCAACAATTATCAAAGTTTTATTATTAATACAAATCAAGTCTTATTTCATTCATCTCCTCACTTTGTCACTTTTATTTGGGTAATAATTATTTCTCCCTTTTAATTATTGTCATTTATATTGTTTTAATTATTGTTAATTTATGTTTAATAGTAAATTAATTAGAATTGTCTTACAAGTTTGAATCTTTATATACTTCCCATGATTAGTATCATGTTTAAGGTTTTAGTAATTGTGATTAGTGTTAGTTTAATCATGTATGAATAGTTTCTATAGCTAGGGGTGAGGTTAATGGGTTAAAGTAGTTAACTTTATGTTTAGGGGGGTTGTCTAATGGTTATTACTTGCAAAGCGTGCTACTTTATCACCTTTTCTAATGTTTTAACGATTGGTAAACATAGATGATGATCTATTTTACTTATTATTGCGTTTTAATCAACATGGGAGACTTGAGATTTAAATTGGCTAATTAGACTTGGAATTATTGATTAATTGCATGAGAATGAGTTAATTAGTGATTAGACATTGGTTAATTGCTTGAGAGAGAATTGACCCTTCCCCTTGGCCTTGATAACTTGTTAGTGTGCATGATTAGGCCCAATTCAACCCCCTAAACTAAAGGTCTCAACTTTATGCTCGTGAATCTCTCTAACCCTTAGCGTTCGTCAATTGTTGTCCAAACTCGTGTTTTAGTATAATTAGCGTCTTGTTTGTGTGTTTGAATTGTTTACTAGTAGGAAATAATTAGTAGTTTAGACCGAAATTTTGATTCTTAATTTGATTAGACTATAATTAGAACTTAATCAATAGACAACCACCCTCCGTCCTCGTGGATTCGACCCTAGCTATAATAGGATGATTAGATTCGCCTAGATTAGAAATAGGCGTGTCAAGGCCAAAGTTCACCAGGTGCTCACTAGAAAAAGCAAATTAAAAAAGTCAGCAAGTGTATAAAAAAGCCTGTAACTGTATGCACAACCGAGTATCACTGTCTGCGCAATAGAGTGTCACTGTATGAAGAAAAGCTTGTCACTTACTCATTTGGGAGGTCAAAATCATCTAAAAAGACGTAGTCAGCTACAAATTTGCGTAGCGAAAGCATTGATGAAAACATCTCCCTGTGATTGATCATAAAATTGGACAGGAACAAAGTATCCTCGCAGACACCACCAAAGTCGAGAGAGCATCCTATCCCATCATGGTTGCCCCCCTGAAGACTAATCCAAACCCCTTCCGAAGGCATAATTTCCTCTGCAAGATTCAAAGTAGACTTGGTAGCAGCAGATTCGGTAGCAGCAGACTCAATAGCCTCACAATTGCCAACAGCAGGCTCTATAACACCAGAATCTACGACAAGAGGCTTGATAACGCCATGGTCTGTGACAAGCGGATCGGTGACAACAGACTCTGTGACAAGAGACTCGGTAACGTCAGGGTCTACAACAGGATGAAGTTCAGAAATACGAGGCTCTGCGACAGGAGACTCGCTAGCAACAGTGTTGGTATGAGCAGCCTTGCTACGAGCAACCTCTAGAGGCACAGTAGCAGTAGACATACTAGGAGCAACACCAGTGGTAATATCATTGGTGACACTATCAGTAACCATAGACACAATGTATTCTAAATCTTCAAAGCCAGAGATTGCTTCTGTAGAAATAAAATTCTCAGCTTGTTGCTGTCCAGCTTCATCACCACTAAAATCACCAATATGGGGGGTCACCACAGGTGGTTGAGAAGACATCCCATATGCTGCTAAGAAATCTGTCATTTCTTTCACTGCCTTCATTTTTTCACAAAGAGAATCAAAAGAACGGAGGACATCAGGATCAAATAAACATGAGGGCGTCGGGGACAATTTCAAACCTCCATCATCAGCAGGCCTTGAGGCAGCCCTCTTCTTTTTTAGCTCATTCAGAGAACTTAAAACATTGAGGTGTACAACCTGAATGTTTCGTTGCATAACAAGAAAAATCTCCTAGACTTCATCACCACTAGCCCTCCCCTTAATTTCCTCATCTGTCTCTATGCTTCAGGAAGCTCAAACACAATATACTTGCAACCATCAGACCGAGAACCAGCAGACGTATGAGGGATATCTTCATGCTTTGATTCTGGGACTTTCTTTGATTTGGAAATTGGGTACACAGTTTTTGTGATCAAGCCATTAGCCAAAGAACCAGAACTAAATTGTGACTTTACCCTTTTTGACAACTTCTCATCATCCCAATGTTGGATGAGTGGCAACTCACAAGGTTGAACTTCTCCACGAACTTCAAGCCTATGGAAGTACGCCAACATCAAAACAAGAACACAGCCACCACAGAATGATAACTTCTTTACCTTGTGCTTTATGAATCCATCAATTAATTGATCAAACACAAAACCACACCAATCAAAGTCCTTAATCTTCGACACATCGTCAACGGCATGTAAAAGACTGAAATCAATCATGGAATTAGAAGTTGGAGCCAAGAAAGATGACATAGCCAAGAGTACAAACATTTGTTTGAACTCATCATCTGCGACCTCCTTCTCTTTCAGCCTACTAACAAACTCTCCAATAGGAATCACATCACTATTACCCTTAATATTAAATTTCTGCCTCCATTTCATTTTTAATGGATGTTAATCAGACGTGAACTTGTTTCCTGTCTCAATCAATTCAACTGCATTCGGTCCTCTAGGCAACAAAAACATGTCATGAACATCATCCTTACCAAGCAAAAACTCCTTGCTCGAGGAAGCTTTAAAAATAAAGCTCTCATGATTAAAAGCATCAACTAACCACGGGATTGTTGAAGTTGGAACAGTCCCAAGTTTCAACATCAACAACCCCCCAAACCCAATTTCTTTAACGCCATTTACAAGCTCAGGGTTGTCGTGTATCACGCTCAACACCTTCATCAAAGAATTTGGGCGGCATTTGGTAACCAGTTTCACCCTGCGTTGGAGAATAAAATTAAAAACACATACAATGACAGATAAAAATCAAAATCAATGACACACAAGTGACATACAATGACACAGGCATAAAAAAACATAAGAGTGTCACAGAAACACATATAATGACACATAAAATCCAATACAGTGACAAACATGTCGCATACAATGACACTAGCATAAAAAGACATGAGAGCGTCACATAAACTCATACAATGACACATAAAACCGAATACAGTGACAAAACATAGAGAGACAAGCAATTACTTTTGACAATGACACACAAGTGGCATACAATGACACATGCATAAAAAAACATAAGAGTGTCACAGAAACACATATAATGACACATAAAATCAAATACAGTAACAAACATGTCGCATACAATGACACTAGCATAAAAAGACATGAGAGTGTCACAGAAACTCATACAATGACACATAAAACCGAATACAGTGACAAAACATAGAGAGACAAGCAATTACTTTGGCACATCAATTTTACATTCTTCATTGACGACAAGCAAAGCGTCTTCTACCGGCACATTTGTCTCCAAACGACGCTTTTTCGTCCCTGCATCATGCAATACTAAGGCAGTAGACTCCCCTTTCGACAGTTTCGAATTAATTTTAGGCGACTTCCTTTTCATCTTTGCTACACACCAAAAAACACAATAATTAGCACTAAAATCAACCAATTAATCAACATTTTAGAGTAGAATCACATATATTTTAACAAATACACAAAATTAGCACAAAAAAATCACATGCAAAAAAGCTAGGGTGTCGAAAATGTTCAAAATCAGAAATAAAAGCTCTATAACACTAAAATCAACCAATTAATCAACCAATTTAGGGTAGAATCACGTATAATTTTAACAAAGACACAAAATTAAAAAGAAAATCGAAAGTATTACCTTATAATATGAACAAAAAAGAGGAGAAGATGTCGGAGTCGGAGGCGGCGGCGGCGACGGCGGCGACGGCGGAGAGATGGCGGCGAGTTATCGGAGAAGATGAGACGAAATGAGAGAACGCGAGAGAGGAGAGAGAAAATGAGGAAGCAGTTGATTTTGGAAAGTGATCTGTCGGATTTGGAAAATTGAAAAAACCCTGTAAATGGTTATTTATACCTGGACAGGTGGCTTAATCTGGAGCGTTCAAGTTGATGGATCTGACGGCTGTTATTTGGTGCGCAGTACTCACCTAAGGAGGGGTACTCTTATGATCCTCACTCTATATATATATATATATATATATATATACGAGTCTGACAATAAATAATTGTAAGATCATCTCATACAAAACTCATTGATATAGTCCATTATTTTTCAAAAGTTCACGTCTTTTTTCTCATATACGAAAACCAAATTAGTTTTTTTTTTTTTTTTTTTTTGCAAATATGGAGGGTTTACAAACTGCAAAACATCAAACATTTTTGGATACAAAACATCAATTAGGTTCGTGTTCAGTGTGCGGACTTGTTATTAACAAGTCCATGATTAGTGCCCAGACCTAATAGTTACATGTTCATGGGATGCGTGTGAACTTATAAATGGTAGGTCCAAGTTTTGACTTTTGAGTATGAACTTGAAATCTTAGGTGCTTGTTTTGAGAACGAACCTTTAAAAAACTAGTCCATAGTCATTACTCCTTTACGTAGACCTGAGTTCTATAGGTCCAGGCTCATACTTGATTTTTTTTGTCAAAAGTTTACCAAAAGATCTCATTGGTGACCTGCGTGATTTGTCCAAAGTTCATTTGATAGGTTTTTAGCTTGCTAATTCACTAGATGTACCTCTAATTCTATATCAAGTTGACTTAACTTTATAAAAGTACATTAAGATTGAAATAACTTTTTACTCATTTTGATTTCAGATTTCAACGGTTTTATGGTAGAAGTGGTTGAAAAAAAATTAAAGAATAAGTTGGAAGTGGGGATTGGGGAAGAGAATGAAAATAACAAGGGGTAAACTTGGAAGAAAAAATGAGATATTGTGGGCGATTTGTTCTTTATGTGTGCGACTTATAATCCTAACCATGTTCAATATCCATTGATTACAAAATTTGCTAGAATTGTTGTTTAATTTTAGGAGTCCTTTATTGTTCAAGCTTAAGCAATTTGTACTTCCTCTAATTAAAAGAGATTTTTCTTTTTCTATTTGCAGTTTTGATTTGTCACGTTGAGAGGTAATTTTATATCAAATGAATCATTCACTTATTGTAAAACTTAGTACATATTTTATTCTACAATGCAGTCAACCAACTCCATTTGATTCTACGATAAATGGATCTTCTATTTATTCTACAAGTAATCTCTAAGATGGCAACTTAATACTGTAAAAAGAAAGAGAAAAATCTATTTGAATCGGAGGGAGTATATATATGTTAGTCTTGCCTGTATCGATTCTAGATTCATAATGATCTGTTTCACTTTAGTAATGAGCGCGTGTTTTAGTAATGATTAAATATATGACGAGAATGATCACTATCTATATGTTATGGCTAAAATTTACGTTTGTTGGCAGGAGGGTTTGCCGAAACTGATTGATTTTGGGTTGTGCGTCAAATATGAGCAGACAAACGGAAAAAGTAAGATCGGGTACATGCACTGGGAGACAGATGGGTTGGCATCAGTCAAGACAGACGTGTACTACTTTTGCGTATGTAATTGCGTCCCAAATATTTGCAAAACAAATCAGTGTTGCAATTGCCAAGGAAACTCGTTTGTGAACACGGTTGGCCGCTTCTACAACGACACCCGCTCGATTATGTCTCCGTATTACGGTGATCCACAATCTCCAATATGCCTCAAAGCATCAACGAAGATTTTGAGGTGCATTATAATTATAAAGCTTTCTCCCATCGCTACGGTTTACAAGGAGCTATTTGCGCTCGGAAGGGTGAACGAGATGACGATATGATTCTATTTTGTCCAAGTATTATGATGGAGAATATGTTTCAGACCTATGTTTTTTTTACGGAAGTCCTTAGTCCTTACAGACCGTAATCTAGTTTTCGACTGTGAGATATCTCGCTTTGTTGTTTGTGCCAAGTTTGTAAGACTTTAAGAGGCGGAAATGAGTATGCCTTGTGGATCAAATAACTCCTGATTTTAATTCCGTGACAAGATTAGTTTGTTCAGCCTATGGAAAGAACAACCGGGGTGCATTGAATGAGTTTACTGGGTTGAATAGCTTTGCGCTACGGCAGATAAAGATGAGGGCTTTGTTGAAGCAACAGGGCTTATGGAGACCGCTGGTGTAGGAGGCCAAGAAGGACCCCACAAAGGCCGAAGGCTCTAAGGCACAGAGCGGGAAGTGATGGAGGAGAAAGCTCACTCCACCATACTTGTAACAGCCCGATACATCGTCTGTCGCAACACAATCCAATAAGATTTGAAGTCACCCCTTAGGCCCGTAAATCCTCACTTGGGTTCTAAAAGGTGAAAGCCTTGTTGGTAGTATGATGGTAGGAATCTATTATAAACTGATCATATGAGCCTTAGTTTCCCAATGTGGGACAAACCAACTCCATGATCCACTTTCCATATTTCGTAGTGTTACAATACTACTTTGCTAAGAAGACGATATCATCACTGAAGTTGTTGATGAAGACACAATTGTCAAGTTGTGGACCAAATTGGAGAGTTTGTACATGACAAAGTCGTTCACCAACAAATTGTTGTTGAAACAACAATTGTTTTCTCTGTCTATGCAAGAAGGTACGTCACTTAGGGATCATCTTGAAAAAATTAATTCTATATTGTTAGATCTGCGTAATATAGACATTAAGATAGAAGATAAGGATGTTGCACTTAATTTGCTGGTTTCTTTACTATTGTCATATGAAAACTTTAGAGACACTTTCGTAGTTGGTAAGAAAACAATTACCCTAGAGGATGTGAAGGCAGCACTACACACTAAGGCATTGCTTATGAAAGCAACGGGTGAGGTTGGTGACAATTCGGGGGCTGGGTTGGTTGTTAATAAAAATAGCAACAAGTCCAAGAAGAAAAACACTTGGAAGAAAAAGGAGAACACTTGTCAATCCCATCCATCAACGATTTGTTACGAATGTAATGACTCAGGCACATTAGATTGAATTGTCCTAAGAAGAAAAATGGTAAGTCTAATGTTGCTGTGGTTGTTCAAAGTAGAGTTAATTCTGATGATTCGGATGAGTACTATGCACTTGCAGTTGTGAAAGCACGTTCTTGTGATCGTTGGATACTTGATTTTGGTTGTTCTCATAACATGAGTCCGCGTAGAGATTGGTTCAATACCTATGAAACTTTTGATGGTGGTAACGTTGTTGTAGCCAATAATGCTACTTGTAAGGTTGTTGGTATAGGATCGATTAGGATTGCGACTGTTAATGGGAAAACATGTACTTTGAACATGGTGAGACATGTGCCTTCATTGGGCAAGAATTTACTATCACTTGGCATGTTGGATGACAGGGGGTATAAGTTCCAAGGCTCTGAGGGTGTGTTGTCTGTTTGGAAGGGCTCAAAGTTGATACTCATGGGTATCAAGAAGAACACCTTGTATGTTCTACAAGGGGATACACTGCCTAGTTCTACTGTATTTGCGTTCGTTGATCATGAGGAGGTGGTTAGTCTTTGGCACAAAAGACTTGGCCATATGGGTGAGAGAGGGACGCAACTATTGTCCAAGAGGAATCTTCTTGCGGGTGCAAAAGTCAATAAACTTGACTTATGTGAGCATTGTGTGTTTGGTAAGAAGCACAGAGAAAAGTTTAGCAAGGGTGCTCATGTCACAAAGGAGGTTCTTGATTACATTCACTCAGATTGCTGGGGGCCATCACCGGATAGAGGTATGAATGGTGAATACTATTTTGTGACTTTTATTGATGACTATTCTAGGTACACTTGGCTTAGACTCCTTAAGCACAAGAGTAAGGCCTTTAATGCTTTCAAGCAATGGAAGGCATTGGTGGAAAATCAGAAGGGCAAGAAGTTTAAGATGCTACGAACGGATAATGGCATGGAATTTTGTAAGGATGAGTTCAATAACCTTTGCGCTGATGAGAGTATTAGAAGGCATCATACCATCCGAGGAACACCATAGCAGAACGGTGTTGCAGAGCGTATGAACTTGACTTTGCTTGAGAGAGTTAGATGCATGCTCTCTAATTCAAAGTTACACAAGAAGTGATGGCCAGAAGCTGTGTCTACAACTTGTTACTTGATCAATCGTGGACCTCATAAAAGGACAGACTGCAACATCCCTTATGAGTTATGGAGCGACATTGTTCCGGATTATTTTATGTTACGAGTATTTGGATGTGTAGTTTATTATCATGTTCGTGAAGGTAAACTAGATCCAAGGGCAAAAATTGGAAGCTTTATGGGATATGGGGATGGTGTTAAAGGGTACAGGATTTGGTCTCCTTCAGAGAGACGTGTAATAATCAGTAGAGATGTAACCTTTAACGAAAATGCTATGTTTGTGTCTCATGTTAGTTCCACAGGTGGTGACAAGAATAATGGTGCCGAGATTGAGGTGGAGCTTGAGGTGGCTTCGAACTCTTTAACCATGCTGCCACGTGTGATGATCGAGGAGGATGCCGAGCCAGCTACTTTGGGTGTTCCTATGACTACTACTATAGAGGAGGACAGTCAACAGGTGAAGTCTGATGAGCCTGTTAGGAAGCAGACTTGCCTAAACGTGTAAGTAGGGCGCCTAATAGGTTACTTGAAGAGATGTCGGGCCGCAAGATTGGTGGCCAGAATTGCTATGTTGAAGAGATGATGAGATATGCATTACAGGTAGCTGACAATATTGAGACAGGTGAGCCATCATCCTACAAGGAGGCAATTTCATGTAGTGAGTATGTGCAATGGCTTGCTGCAATGGGTCGGGTGAAGAGATGGAGTCTCTTTACAAGAATCAGACATGGGAGCTTGTTCCGGTACCACAAGGTAGGAAGCTGATAGGTTGCAAGTGCATTTTCAAGAAGAAATAAGGAACTACAGAGGCTGAGAAAGTCAGGTATAAAGCTAGGTTGGTTGCAAAGGGGTTCAGTCAGGTTGAGGGAGTGGAGTATGTTGAGATCTTCTCTCCAGTGGTCCATCACACTTCCATCCGGGTGCTACTAGTGATAGTGGCACATTTTGATTTGGAGCTTGAGCAACTTGATGTCAAGACAACATTCCTTCATGGTGAGTTGGAGGAGGATATTCTGATCAAACAGCCTGAGGGGTTCCAGATTCCGGGTAAGGAATAACATGCTTGCAAGTTGAAGAGGTCTTTGTATGGACTTAAACATGCACCTAAACAGTGGTACAAGAGGTTTGATACTTTCATGGTGGAGCATGGGTTTGAGAGGAATCCGTATGATTGTTGTATCTACCACAACAAGTTAGCGGATGAGTCTTTGATCTACCTATTGTTGTATGTAGATGACATGCTTGTAGCTGCGAAGAGTATGACCGAAGTGGATAAGCTGAAGACTATGCTCAGTTCAGAGTTTTATATGAAAGACTTGGGGGCCACTCGAAAGATATTGTGGATTGAAATTTATAGGGATCGCTAGAAGAAGAAGTTTTTCTTGTCACATAAGGGCTACATTGAGAAGATATCTTTCTCTGTTTGGGATGAGTAGTGCGAAGCCTGTAAACACTCCATTTGCTAGTGGTAAGCTTTCTATATCTCAAACACCTCAAAGTGAAGATGAGAGGTCTTATATGTCTGGTGTTTCGTATGCTAATGCGGTACGTAGCTTAATGTATGCTATGGTTTGCACTAGGCCAGACATTGCACATGCAGTTAGTGTTGTAAGCAGGTTTATGTCTCAACCTAGGAGAGAGCACTGACTAGCGGTAAAGAGGATTTTCCGCTACTTGAGAGGAGCGGCGGATGTGGGTCTTAGTTACAGTAATGATACGGATTGTTTGGTTGCTGGGTTTTCAAATTTTGATTATGCTGCAGATGTAGACAGTAGGAGGTCAGTGAAAGGGTATGTCTTTACACTTGGTGGGTCAGTTGTTAGTTGGAAGTCGATACTTCAATCGTCTGTGACTTTGTCAACCACAGAGGCAGAGTATATGTCTTTAACTGTAGCGGCCAAGGAGGCCATTTAGTTGAAGGAACTGGTTAGTAAGTTGGGTTTACATCATGATGTAGCTACGATTTTTTGTGATAGCTTGAGCGCTATCTGCTTGGCCAAGGATCGGGTTCACCATGAGCAAACCAAACACATCGACGTCAGGTATCATTTTCTGCGTACTGAGAAGAGAATTGAGGTAAAGAAGGTAGGAACAGCTGACAATCCTGCGAATTTCTTTACTAAGCCAGTTCCTTATAGCAAGTTCAAACATTGCTTGGACTTGTTAAACATAGACACGTATGTCTAAACCTTCGGGGTGGTGAGCCCAAGGTGGAGCTTGGGCAGATCCGGGTCCAGGATCTAAACGAGCGGATACCCGACTCCATGGTATAAACGGACGGGTAGACTTGTAAGACCTACACTTTCTCTGTATAAGAAATTTCAGTTACAATTTAGGAAAAAGTACTGCACCTAAAAATTTCAGGATGTGCATCGTCGTAATTGATTTAGCTCATAATTAAAAAGGTGAAGGAAATGACGTACAGAGTTTTGTTCCTTTCAGGTTTCAAACTCATGGAGTAAATGCCATTAACATTTGTCTAAGCTAAATCTATCTCTCATTCACAACATATATTCCGATGTATGGATCAACTAGTAAAACGGAAAAAAAAAAAAAAAAAAAAAAACAAATCTTCACCCAAAAAATCAACAAAAGACAAAAAAAACGGAAAGATAGACATATATGATTGAGGATGCTGATAAAATCTGGCGAGGAAAGAGATTTCCGGCAGTCACGCAGAGGAATCCGTGATCTATTTATTATTATGGTAGACTCTTTTTACTTTTTTTAGGAGGTAATCGGTATCGCAGAATTTTAGTTATGATTTTGGGGAAAGTATATGGCACCTAAAACTTTCAAGAAAGTGTAAAATGCGCATACATTAATTGGTATGGTATTATGAATGATGTGATTGTAGTAAGAGAAGTGAAACAATGTTTAGTTTGTCAGGTACCGAACTGAAATATTGAACTAATTATATTTTTTAAAACTCATGAATGATTTACTTTATAACCTAGTATTTGAGTGAAGATCCAATTTCGGTTCAGGTCGGTTAACCGTATAAAATTGTGATCCTGGCCCGTGTAATTTTAGTTTGTTTACCCTTTTTTTTGGTTGGTTCTATTTCAATTCGGCCGTTTATTTCCACACCCCCACTTTGACTTTGTTTCATCATTATAAGTGGAGACCCGACTAGTTATACTCTAGATAGAGTGGAACCCAAACTCATTTCCAAATGAATTCTAGGTTGCCCAAAATTCGATTCAGATCGATTGAGGCTTTTCAGAATTGAATCAAGTGCAAATCGAGACTATTTCGGCGTTTTGATCTACATTCTATAAATCGGTCGAACTTAATAGACCAGAACTCTTGATACAGAACCAAATTTTTGTTCCTTCGAATCTCAATCCACATTTTTTAAGCATTCGGTTTTCCTGCAATTTGTAGGTGTTTTCGTTTGGATATACTCGGGACGTCGCAATTGGCACGATTGTTTGGATACGCATGGGAATTAAAAGTCCTGTGGGGATTTGTGTAACAACCCTAAGTTTTTACTCGACTTAAATGAGCAAAACGAGAAATGATTACTCCGCAATTGACTAACAAATCAATTGCAAGGTTTAAAAATCCAATATAAATAAATAAGGGTTAATTCACGTGGTACCCTTGTGTTTTGCCGATTTGCACGTGGTACCCAGTGTTTTGCCGATTTGCACGTGGTACCCAGTGTTTTGCAAATTTGTACAAAATACCCTCGAGATATGACTGTTTGCACAGCGTACCCTAGAATTAACCCTCCCATTAACACCGTTAACTTTTTTTTGGGTTAATTCACGTGATACCCTCGTGTTTTGCCGATTTGCACGTGGTACCCAATGTTTTGTAAATTTGTACAAAATACCTTCGAGATTTCGAGATTTGACTATTTTCACACGAAACCCTAAACGTAACCCTCCCATTAACACCGTCAATTTTTTTTTTTTAAAAAAGTTAATTCACGTGGTACCCTCGTGCTTTGCCGATTTACAAGTGGTACCCAATGTTTTGCAAATTCATATCAAATATCGTCAAGATTTGACTAATTCAGGAAAAACCCTTTAATTTTCTCCTTCATCACCATCTCTATCTTCCACCCGCCACTTTCATCATCACCATATTCATTCTTCTTCACCACCGTCATCAACATCTTCATCATTTTCCACCGCCACCATCATTTTCATTCATAATAAATACCATAACCACCATTTTTCCCTTTCTCCATTGAAATCAACTTTTAAACGGCGTTAACGGAATTTTGAACGTAACGGTACCATGTAAAAAGAGTCAAATCTTAAGGATATTTGATACAAATTTATAACAATCGGTACCACGTGCAAATCGGCAAAACACAAGGGTACGACGTGAAGTATCCCTCTTTTTTAAAAAAAAAAAGTTAACGGTGTTAATATGAGGGTCAAGTTTCGGATACCATGTGCAAACAGTCAAATCTCGAGTGTATTTTGTACAAATTTGCAAAACATTGGATACCACATGCAAATCGGCAAACCACAGGGGTACCACGTGAATTAACCCAATAAATAATAATGATAAATCAAAAGACACGGGAAGACTTAAATGTCGAGATTACAGTTCTCAAATCCGAACAAATCTTATTAATTGAAACGATGAAATGTGTAGTAGTGCAAAACGTCCCAACGTGTGCAAGTTCCCCACATGCAATTCAACCACCTCAATCCCATCGAAAAATGAACATTAAACCGAATTAAGATACGCGCCTTAGGCGCGTAGCTAACAAAGAATGAACAAAAGCAGTCACTTGAAATCAATTAAGTACAAGAGTGGTGGAGATATAGAGATCCCATTTGGCACAGTAGTCACATTAAGTTTCTTATTTACGACGGGCCAGGTCCTATCCCAAAACCACCACAGTCTCGATTCGTTTCGAGCTAGAGTTTTATATAACGATCTTATAGGCTCGAGTGTGCACACCCCTCACTAGAGGGCCAGTAGGATGGAACCACCCCTAAGAGGGAGCTTAATAGGAGATTGATAGCTAATCCGGCCTAACTGCCACCTTGATCAGAGGTATAATACGGGGTCGGTCTGAGCCGCAACACCCTTTACTCTAGGTGGTAAACATCTTATTTCAATCATTTTAGTACTTTGATCATTTCAAGCTTATTTGATTATAGCTTATTTGATAGGAATTTTTCAAGTGACAATATAGAATATGAATGATAGCGAAAAGAGGTGTACAAAACAACACATGTTACAAAAGAGCATATGAGATTTTTTTAGTGAATTCAGGCAAACGAAAGAAGGATAATAAATGAGTAGGGTCATATGATTATGAAACGGGAGGTAAAGTCACATGCTCAAGTTAGAATCCACGTTCTTAACTTACAACGCAAATCTTTAACCAATTTTCTTTCACAAATTCTAGTGGGAGACAGTCTCATCATATGAGACCTCTCACACATTTCAAAAGTAATTATTACTTTTCAAAGCTAACTTATATCAAAAGTAACATGTTAATGAAAAGTAACCTATTAATTGATCTCATACGATGACATGGTCTCACCGTAGAATTACTAATTTTCTTTATCAAAGCCTACAAACAACACCTCCTTGAACCCACAACCTAGGTACACAATCAAGGGTACCAAATCAATACCAAAACGCAACTAAAGTTCATCAACTCTACCCAAGTGCGTCACAATCCAATTACCCATTAACCATTCGTTAATCCTTTACACCTAATACATATTACCTTCATAATAATCAATCATATAATCAACCCCTAATACTTTCATTCATGGAAGTGTATTTACAATCAGCTTAACCATAATTATTACTAACCTAGCACGAAAATCCTAGCGGGGACAATAGTTAAGAAACATCAATAACTTCTACCTCCGATATGTTTTGACCACCAAAATTGAGTATGTTATCAGAGACTACATCAGGAACGTTAGGTCTAGATTTCATGCATAAAATCCCAGTGAATAAACGGGAATCAAGCTCGCAATGAACCATCAACATTAATTAGCGTTTACCCATCACGAAAATTTAAATAACTTTTGATATATTAGTCTAGGTCTTACCAAATTTGGTCACGTGGTCATTAGTATGTACATGAATATCCCCTACAAATTCCGTGTCCAAAACCAAATGGAGGTGACATGGATCATCGAAATATCGGCCAAACAACCAAATTGGTAGGAAAAAAAGTAGAGGGCGATTGCCAAATTGGTAAAAAAAAACAGTCATTCCGGTGACAAATTGGTAAAAGAAAAAAGGGAACTTGACACCAAATCAGTAAAAAAATCTTGTTTCTCCGGTAACATGTCTCCCCAACTCTATTAATTTTCTTAATTCTATCCTTTAATAGATTGATAAATGCCAAAAAATAAATAAAATAAAAGTGGTATACAAAAATTGTGTATAAATTAAATTTGTTATTAGCTGGAAAACAAAAAAGAACAATTTTCGACAAAAACCATTGTATCAAATTTATATCATTTATTTCTACCCATTGGCGATGCTAAACTTTTGACTTGCAAAAATGGAAGTCGAAAACTGATTAGGCATTACAAGTACATCCAAATATTCTTAATTGGCTAGTCGTAACTCGTAAATAGCCCTAATTATACGGAACAAAAGATTTTTCCGGTTTCTTCTTTGCAAATTCTTGTAGTATGTAGTATAAAATCCTATTACTTTCGAATTAATTAGTGAATTGTTTAGTGTAAAAAAATTAAAAAATTTGGTGGCGTTTCTGAGTTATGTGAGATATATTTCAAAACGATAAACACTTGAACGAGGGAAATTATACCCTGTTTATGTCAAGCTAACAAGAAAAATATTTATGAACTGATGAATACATTCGAGTTTGTTTATTAATTTTTTTTATTAAGGTTAAAAAAAGGATTAAATGAAAATAATAATAATAATAATAATTTGATTTAAAACATAATAAAAAATACTAATGCCCGGAAGGAAACCAACAATTTTGGCTACTTCGGTGTCAAGTCTTCTTTTTTCTTACCAATTTGTCACCGCGGTGACTTTTTTTTTTTTTACCAATTTCGCAATCACCCTCTACTGTTTGTTTTTCTTTTTTTTTTTTGTTTTTTGTTTTACCAATTTGGTTGTTTAGCCATAGAATTAAGAGTAATTTAAAAAAATATCGAATAAATCAGGAGTATAGATATCTTAGTTTTAAATAACATGCTTTGCAAAATGTACAAACAAAGTGGGTTTTCAAGATAAGATATAAACTCGTGAGACAAATATGACAATCATGGATTCAAAATTCAAATGGCGTTTAGGTATAAAATTTGAAGTTATAATACTCTTAAGTCCACTTTCAGACGTATGAGCCGTTGGCTTTGTGGTGATCTAGGAAGCACGCACACTCCTATCCAGTGCCATGTCGGTGTCCGACACGGTATTGGACACCGACACGGATCGGACACAGTACGGCAAGTGTCCGACACGCCCAACCATGTCCGGTTTTTTAATTTAATTTTAAGATACGGACACGAGTTTTTTTGAATTGGACACGAACCGAACACCGACCAGACACCAACCAGACACCCGACACGACACAAAACTACGTCGTTTTGACAAGTTTTTTTTTCAAAAACTATTTTTTCTCTCTCCTATTCTAATTACACTAGCAGAGTAGCAGGTAGCTTAACAACGTGTCTTACTTCTCTATCTCTTTCTACTTCCCATCTTCCTTCTCCGACCGGCTCTTCCAACTTCGACTGGCGTCCCCTCAGGAGACCTCCTCCAACCGACCTCAACTAGCGGCCCCTTCGCTACAGCCCAACTTGCACTCGGCCACACCAGCCCCACCTCTTCCTACCCGCGAACAGTACGCGTAATTGAAAAATATGCATTCAAAGTACTTGTTAGTTTAGGTTTTTGCCGTGTCCGTGTTCGTGTCCGCTATTTTTCAAAGTGCTGTGTCACGTATCCGTATCAGTGTTTGTGTCCATGTCCGCGTCTGTATCGGTGCTACCTAGGTGGTGATTGTTTTAAGACCCACATTTTTCGCTCTAAGTATCTTCATGGTAGTAGGTCTAATTTTGTGGGACCCGCAGATACTGGTGATGGGGTTGTTCGTTTTGTTCTCTATAATTTGAACAGACCGTATGTCCCTGGCTCACATCACTACTACAAGAACGACTATAGACATCTATATATAGACATCGGACATTTAAAAAACTGATGTGTATAAGGAACCGGTGGCAATTTTGCAATTTTAACCAACTAATAGACATGGGTTTTTTTTAAAGAACCGATGTCTATTTTATAGACATGGGTTTTTTCAGAAAACCTATGTGTATTGCGTTTACATAAACATCATATATTTGGTAAAAACCGATGTCTATTCATTCTCACTTATTTTGCTCGAAAATATTGTACAAGGATGGGCGAAATGCAAAACATTGCCTACCAAAAACCCATGTCTATTGTCTAGCCAACCCTAAACTTTACCTTGTATACTCCGCCCCTTCATCACTCATCAGTCATCCTAAAATCTATTTCTTTCTCTTTCTTGTTTGCCATCTTGTTTGATTCAACTAGCACCCACATCTCTCTTCTCAACATCTCTCATACTTGAACACCACTACCGTATTGGTAATGGCACATCTACACTAAAGCCATAACTTCTTCTTTTTTTTGTTTATTAAAATCAAATTACGGTTGCATACTTGCATGTTGGATATATGAGTAGATCTGGCTTTGTCTTTCACCCTCATATGGCTTCTCCTTTGTGAATGGTTAAGGTATGTATGTACTCATTTTTCTTTTTACAATCAAGATTTTAATTTTTTTTCTCTAATAATTTTGAGGATTTCGATTTGGTACTCAGGCCATAAATGATTATTATTGCTTTTAATTCGAGGGTTAATGTAAAACATTTGATATTCATTTCGTTTCTTTCGATTTAAGTATATGTGTTGAACTATACTAACATATATGGCTAAGGTGATTACTTAATTGTTTGTGGTTTTCTTTTCCCAGAGTCTTGAAGAAGTATAGAAGATTGAAGAAGCTTCTTCAGAAGATCTTTCTAAAACCTTTGTTTTTTGGTAGTTCAGATCTAGTTTTGGATCAGAAAGACAAAAAAATTCTTTTAAGTTTTAGTATCCTTGTGCAGTTCCTTTATTCCGTAAAACAAAAATACACATCATTTGTATTTATCGATCGTTGAGATTTCAATAAAGAGTTGAGTGTCGTTCATTTTATCAATGCCCAATTCGATTTCAATAAAGAGTTGAGTGTCGTCCATTTTATTTTTGCTCAATTCACCTTGTATGACGAATTATGTTGGCAAATTCTTTTTTTTTTTTTGAATAATAGTTGGTGAATAGACATGGTATTTTTACAAAAGCTCATGTATAAACTTCCAATACACATGGGTTTTTTCAAGAAAATCCGATGTGTATTTCGGCAATAGACATGGTGTAACACCCCCAAATTTCCTTTCCTTTTTAAAAACATTATATCGAGATCCAAAAACACAAATAAGGAAATTCAGAGGTGTCACTCCGCACTCAAGTCAAAGACCCGAATATTAGGAGATTTCAAAAGCCAGAATAGAAATGTCTAGTGGTCTAAATAAATCTATTACAACCCAAATACTAAGTTACAACAATCCGAAATTTAAAATACGAAGTATGAAATAGTCTAAGTATTGTCAATAGTCTATAGCTTAATGTCTAAGCTTTATTTGATCTAACTGATGTCTAGTGAATCGTCATCCCGCAATGCATCAACTACGCCATACCTGTGGTGGATTTAAAACACAAAAACCACAATTTGAAAAGTCAGTGAAATTGAGTAAGCTAACACCTCAACTCGTAGAAAACCAAAGACCCTTACCTGGATTTTGAAAACGTTTTAGGTTTATTTTCGAAAACGCACTTAGCACATAATCATATCAACCGAATGAATTCAACGCACAACAAAAGATCAAACTCAACAAAATTCACAATCATCAATCCAAGCTTAATTAAATGAAGAATCCACTCCGAACTTCCAATCTAGTCCAACTTATTACTCCGCAACGTTGTCAATTTATTGTATCATATCGAACCAAAGACTTCTTGACCTTAAGTGTGCACACCCCCCATTAAGTATTTTTAACCTTAATAGAGTAGTACTAGAGCCAAGCCCACTTAAAAACCGATGCGGTGAGGCTGTAATTAGGAATCGATGCGATTCCGTCACAATAATTAGGAGCAACTTCGAGGCTCCGACACATTTGGGGCAACTCCGAGGCCCCGCACAAAATCATTAGGAGCAACTCCGAGGCTCCGACACATTCATCATAACACCATACTTCGTCAAATCTCCATACCACCATCATAATCCACATTCACAATTTGAATCATTCATAAACCAATCACAACCAATACCACATACAAATCCACATTACCTTTATTTCCATTGCAGTAACCATACATGTACAACATAATAATCATAAAGGAAAATGAATCGTTCTCCACCTATCATGATACTAAGTTCTCATCCAAACACACCATTCACATATAGCACATAATTTTAAAAGGGTTTCTACAAGTTTAAGAAAGGTTGAGCATTCTAGCTTACCTTTTCAAGCAAACGGAAACTCAATAGCACAACAATCACTAGTACTCCTCGCCTACGAACTCAGGCTCTACAATTACACAAACGACATTCCCAAATTAACACTTAGTCTTACTCAACCAACCAACCTATGTTAGTATGACCCTATATACAATGTATGACCATGACGATACCAAATCCAAATCAATAATTACCAATTATCCAATAATTATAATTATAATTCTATTTCAATAATTATCCAATAAAAATCAAATAACACCCAAATTATTATTAAAATTCCCAAAGGTGTAAAATAGTTTTAAAACAGAATCTAATCCTTATAAATCAATCCCCAATTATTCTAATTTAATTAGAAATTATTCCCATAATTTATAATATGTTTTAATTATAAAAATCATGTTTAATTAGCATAAAATAACATAAAAACGAATTAGATCAATTAAAATTCGAAAATCAATCTATAATTCCCTAAATTACCAGAATTTCGAAATATTATTAATCATAATTAATTTGGGTTAATTAACCTAATTAAGAGACAATTCATCAAAATTTCCCCAATTTACAATTTCTACAAAACTTAAGCAAAACCCAATTTAAATCTCAAACTAAATTCAAGGACTCTAATTAACAGATTATAAGTATACCAAAATCATAACTTTGTAAATTAATTGAACCAATTCGAGTAATTAAGCTAATTAATCCCAAATTCGTAATAAGTGAGAATCAACCCAAAACAATCAACAAAACCAATTATTTGTACATAAAAATAACCCAAATTGATTACTCACTAATCGTAACATCTATTACTATCAATTAAATACGAATTAAAGATAGAAAAACACTTGCTAAACACGTTTTAAAGAGGAAGCCGAAAACAGGGGAAGGAAAAGGGTGAGGGGCGTTACCCACAACCGTAGGAGGAGGAAGGAGAGGTTGAGGTGGTCGGCTGGCGAGTTTTGTCGGACATCGAGCTGGGCAGGTGAACGGCGTGCGGCGTGCGGCTGGGCGTGCATATGGGTGTGCGGCGTGAAGAACAGAGGAAAGCAGAGGGGTTTTAATAGAGAAGGGGGATGGAGGAGTTGTGTCGTGATGTTGGAGAGAGAAAGGAGCTTTGTTTTTATTATTTTTATTTTTTCCTTTTTCTGTTTTTCTTTTTATTGGTTTGGGTTGTCCATTGGTTTTGAGCTGGGCCAAATTGTGTATTGGGTTGGTTGTTGTAGTAGCTAGGATGACCCAATTAGAAAATACAAACCCAAATAGCAAACCGACTATAAAACTCAAATCGCAGGTCCAACCTTAGAACCCATTCCCAAACCCATTTTCGAAAACGACTCATACAACTAATTTGTCTTTCCCTAGAATAATAATCTAATTAATAATTCCAAACTATTAATATAAAATATTATGAAATTTCGGGATATTACACATGGGCTTTCTGAAAAGAAAAAAAAAACCCATGTCTATTAAAAGTGAGCACAACGGACTAAAATCCGACGTCTATCCCATAGGATTAGACGTGACCCAACTTAACGTCGAACAGGAAACCGACGTGTATATGAGAATAAGTCCGTTGTCTATGTGCCTATTTGTAGTAGTGCATCCTGTAGATGTTGCTGCAGGGGATTTGTCTTCGGGTTTTGATGTTGCTCTCCTCGATCGTTTGGTTTCTAAACGGTTGCGCACGGTTAAGTCTATCCCTGCGAAGTGTCGTTTGAGTTTTTCTCGGGTACTCAAGGGGCGCTTGACAGGGTTGTTAGTAGACCTGATGACATCTCTGGTTGGGTTCAGTTGTTTGTGTTGCAGCTGTGTACACTTAGGACTTTTACACCGTGGAGTTGTCGTGAGCGTCGGTATGCTATTAGGCGCCGTTTGCAGGAGGATTTTATTGTTTGGGCTGGGCGCGTGGCAGCTTATTCATGATACTTTGGCTGAGGATTCGCCTCCTTTGTTGGATGTTGATGATGAGGCCCTGGAGATGTGTGAGCATGTGTCCGTTCCGCATGCGCTTTGCTCTCTTCTTATTCTTCATTGGACGGTTTTGGATGGATAATGTCATGCAGTGTAGGCGTAAGGTTGATGATGGTCATTTTACTGCGGTGGTTCATGTTCTTTCTTCCTCGGGCATTGCCCCTTGCTCTGATGCTATGTTGGAAGATTTGCAGGCTAAACACCCCGTTGCTCCTGGGCCATCATTGCCTGCCTTACCTGTCGACCATCCTCATTTCGATGCTCCGGTTGCTGTTGTTCTAGATCGGATAGGAGTCGCCACCAAACAATTGTGGGGTGTTTGGAAACCATGCAATGCGATCTTGTTCCTTGTTACCGAGGGACTACGTAAACGCTAGGTGAGTCTGTACCCATTGAGCATAAACGCTTGGAGAAGCGAGTCACGCCAAGTACAAAACACGTTTGCGAGTCGTTTACCGAAATGGACAAAACCGAGGGACGTAAGGAACAAAATGCGCATTGTACCCTACGCCAATATGCAGTCTACGGACCGCAAGAATGGGTTCGGGGGTGACGGTACGTGTTGGGAAGCGATAAGACACCCAACCCCGTCCGCGTATAGCGGCCTCTACTAGTTGAACTATCGTTTACAAGTCGTCGAGAAGTTAAACCATGCTAGTTCACAATCATTTACAAGTTATATACAACCTAATAAATAAGCTACGTCGGTTATTTAGCACATAAACTAGATCTTAGGTCGTAACGTCGTTTAAGATTGATTAACGGTCCCTAGCTACCAATTTGTCCAAGCGCTTTGCGTTATGTGTGTTAGGCGTGATTCATGTAATTCGTTTTAGATCTAATATTGGTTAGGCAAAATAAATCTATATCGAAAGCAATAAAAATGCGCATGTAAAGAAGGGGTAAAAGATGAGAGTAAATTAAAAGATGAGTTTAGAAAAGAGGGGGTGCCCTCATGACTTACGTGTGTCCGCGATACCACTACTTGCTCTACTATGCTTCGAGATCGTTGCGTTGATCCTTAGTATGTGTCGTGGGAGGCTAGATTTGTTCTTAGAGCGATGCGTTGCTCTTCGAACGTAGGTATTTGTGAGGGGCTTTGTTTGTATTGTGTGTCGATTGTGTTGTGTTTAGGGGTGTCCTAGAGTGTAAGACCTTAGGGTTTTTGTATGTGTTGTGCTAGGGTTTTGTGTTGTAGTTGTTAGGGTTTTGTGTGAGAGAATGGAAGAGAGAGGAGCAGAGATTAGGGGTGAAAATGGTGTGTCAAGGTGTGAAATGAGGGTGGAGAAGAGGGATATTTATAGTGGGGGGGAGTAGGCTAGGGTTTTTGTGGTAGAAAAATAGGTTAGTCGTCGTCTAGGGTTGCGTGCGTCATGCGCAGGTGTGCTACGTCATGCGCGGGTGGTGGTGCGTCAGACGCAGGTAAGGCTGTGTCTTGCGCGAGCTGGGTTGCGTCTGGCGCGAGGTGGCTGCGTCAGTCGCAGGTTCTGATGCTCAAGGCGCACGCACGGGTGCGCCAAGGCCTTTGTGCGCACATAGTGGTACGTCTGGACCCCTTGACGCACCATACAAAATTGCATTTCTGACCTTCTTGTGACATGAGTATTGTACATGTGAATTTGGGTGGGCAAATGACGTACAAAAACATGTTTTGTTGATGATTTTTGGTGGTTTAGGCACGCAGGTCATTCCTGAGTTAGGTCAGGTGTAAAAAGGGAGGAAAATGGTTGTTTTTGGCCTTGTTTTGGGTGAAGACGCATTTGCTAATGGGTTCACGACAACGGTGGTTCACATAGTAGAGCAAGTAGACGCAGTTCACAGTATAGTGTTCTTTCATCATCGGGCATTTGGGTAGGGACAAATACAGGTGTCTACAGGTTGTTTTTAGGGATAAACCCTCCATGGTACTCTTGAAGAGCATGCGTAAAACGACGCACTGCCAGCCCTCGGAGTACCTTTGTTTTGTCTAGCCCGGCGAAAAGCTCATGTGTTTAGAAGAGTCTCAATCTCTGGCTCATGTCGGAATGATAAATGGTTACGATTGCGAAAACCAGAGAAAGTCGGGAACCGTCGTCTCCTTCTTCCTCCAGATCGATTTGCTCATAGAGTGTCCATATATCCATCCTGATCCAGCGAAGATCATTAATGGTGGGAATAGTAGAAGTGGTTCGTTTTGTTTCTATACGCAATTCAAGATTGAGTTTGATTTATTAAGCTGTGCGGGTTTATGCCCCTTTCTGCCACATTGAAATTCATAATCCAATGTGTCTTTTATCCAACCACCGTAGAAGTAAGTCCTATACATAGGATGGACTGGTTCGTGTGAAGAGATTTTATTCTATGATCAACCTTTAATCATGTTATGCATGAATGGGCTCCGTAAGATCCAGTCGAGTGTGTGATTTTGGATGATATAATAAAAAATGTTTAGAATAGTTTTAATAGTATTGTGGATATCAACAACATTATTCTCTCGATTCATGTAGCATGTGGAAGACAAGGAAAGACAGGAAAAAAGGTTGCTCTTGCCAATGCCTACTCCTATACCATTTGAAGATCCGAAGTCACCTATTCCATGCAACCTCCATATCCCATGAAAGAATCGAATCAAAAGAGGGAATTTTTTCATTGAATCCATTACATCGCACTATTCTTGAATTGACTTTATAGAAGGAAGGTACTCAAGCTGGAGAGGAGAGAATTCTAATTTACAGGCTTTCTACGCGCGACGTTTGCGTCGATTTGACCGGGTTGTCGTCTTTGACTCAAACCGGATTGACCGATTTCGAACCAGGTAAGGTGGTGCGGGAAGCGGCCCATCGTAAGCGTGCTAAGTATGAGGCTAGGTGCGCTGCTTTGGTTTATGACTTCCTTCCCTTCTCTTTCTCCTCTTTGGGGGAGTTGGAACCCACAGTTGTTTCTCTACTTAAGTGGATCCAGTAGTTCTCCAGGACGCAGGATATCGGTGCGCAGACTGCAGCTCATATATTTACTAGGATTGATTTTTCCATAGCAAAGGGTGTGGAGGCTCAGATCGTCTCTCGGCTCCCCACCAATTTCTTGTAGATTATTATTGATTTTTAATGATAATAATACATATAATAGTTCTAATAAAAAAAATATGAAAATAACAATGATTTTGTTGTTATTACATAGGTTTCTCAAATTCTCCCCAACAACTTCAAATTATGACTACTGCTCCATCTTTGTAATGCCTAAAACTGTAGGCATTGTTAAGGTGCAAACTCAAATTCCACATCAAAAAAACAAATAACAAACTAAGGGTCTGTTTGGTATCGTTTTCTGTTTTCAGTTTTCAGTTTTTTTGAAAACCAAAGTCCCGTTTTGAAAACCAGAAAAAGTGGTTTTCGGTTTTCATTTTTTGTATGTCTATTATGGAAACATGCAGTTTAAATTAATTTTTGTAACTTATTTAGCTAAATTTTTTACGCAAAAAAAACCAAAAACTGAAAATGGCTGATACCGAACGGGCCCTAAGAAACTTGTTGATAACATCTTATGGTTCGACTTAGGTCCTCACAAGGTGCAAGTAGTGTGGATGGTTCATAGAAAATAATTGGGAAATATTGGTCAAATCCCGATGCCAAGAAGAAGAGCGGTGATTGGTGAACTTGTAGTTGGAGCCAACCCCGTGGGACGCGTGCAAGGACTCTCCTAAATATAAGTTTTCCTTAAAACTTGAAACATGTCGGAATTACCCGTTAAGAGGCGGACTGAGGTAATTCACGAGGGCCGCACAATCCCTAACAGTCATATATTGCACGGTGCAGCTGACAGGGGCATTTCGGTCATTTTCGTCCAAAATGTGCCCATTTTGGGGGTTGATTTCGCCAATTCAACACAAAATTTTCCCCCCAACCAGTCATCCAATCTACCACCCGTTCGATCAGCAGTCAACAACCATGACTCGCCGGAAAATCAAAAGACCTGATTTTCGGACGGCGAAAATCAAACTACAACCTTACCGTGGTGGTCGGATGATGCATATTTCTGCGCGATGCAAAGATCTGGGTACTCCAATACTGCCGGACGGCTACCGCTCCACGGCTTAAGGGGCTGTTGTTTTGTTGTTGGTTGTGGCGACAAAAGGTGGTAGAGTCCGCCGCCGTTGATGTCGCAGAAGGTGGTTGATATGGTGGTCGACGATGATTATGCATGTTGATTGATGATGCGCCGCCACCGCCGATGATGAAGGTGGTAGATCTGGGCGACTTGGTTGAGAAGAATGATGGTGATGGTGGTTTAAGTGGTGTTTGAGGATGAATATTGGAGGTGGGCGATGATTTTGATGATGAATATTGGAGGTGGACGATGATATTGATGATGAACATTGGAGGTGGGTATGGATATGGAAGAGAGAGAAAATGAGAGAAGGGAGGGAGGGTGGGATTTTGGGCGAGAGAAGATGATGGAGGACGGGCAACTTGTTTGGGTAAATTAAGGGGTCAATTTTTTTTGTCTTTTCGTGTCATATGCACTGTGCAATTTATGACTGTCATGAATTTTTCATCCCTCGGTAATTAACCGGGTTGGATTAAAACCAACAATCAATATTTAATTTAACACAATCAATCGATATATGGTACCCCCGGGGGTACACAGCTCTAGGTACCCCTCGGTTCAAGTGGTATATAATGAGTGAAAATTGAAAACTAATGAGTGGAATTCGGGAAATAATGAGTGAAATTTGGGAAATAATGATTGGAATAAAGTTGTATATAATGATTGGAAATTCAGAAATAATGACTGAAAATAAATAATGAATATAATGTTATATATAATGAGTGAGAATCGGAAGATAATGAGTGAAAAATGAGAAATAATGAGTAAAAATTGTAAAATAATGAGTGAAATTGAAAAATAATGAGTGAAAATTGTAAAATAATGAGTGAAAGTATATAATGACTACGATGTGGTATATAATAAGTTAACAGTTAACCGAGGGTACGTACCCTCGGGATACTTAATAATTTGTGTAACACAATAAGCACGAGTACGAACTCAAACACGAGCACGAACTTTTGCGAGGCCTTTCCCTCTTCCTCTCTCTCCTGTTCGAAACTGTCAAACCAGCAAATCCGACTGCAAAGATAATAAACAGAGCAGACACAGAGAAGAGGGAAGAACAAGTTTTTGCAGAGAATTATTTTTTTTTTTAAAAGAAAAAAACAAGAGAGAGAAAAGATGGATGATTATACGCGAGAAATGATGGACCTTAAAACCCTCGTCACCCGTACTCTTGAAAAGAAAGGCGTGCTCGCCAAGATCCGTGTATGTTCTCTTCATTATTTTTCTGTACCCTTTTTTCTTAATTGTGCATTTTTCATATTATATTTATGATTCCAACTTTTCTTGCAATTTTTATGTAATTTTGGGGGTTTTTTTTTGTTGTTGTTGCTAGGGTTTGATCATTTAGTTGAAATTGATTTGATTTGTAGATCCATAAAACCCCCTTTTTGTTTGTTTGGTAGTTGAGCAATTGGTGAGAAATTAAAATGTGGCATTTTACAATTTGAGGATTAATTTGGTTGAAATTGGAGGAGGGAAAGTTGTATGTTTTTGCTGATGATTGAATTGTTGTAACTTAGGCTGAGCTCAGAGCTAGTGTGTTTGAAGCAATAGAGGAAGAGGACCGGGTTGTCGAAAAAGACGAAGGCTTGCCTCCTGCATTGTTGGGTAGCTGTAATGACCGTGCTAAGCAACTTCACGCGTCTCCTTCAGGTGCTCTCACATATCTATCTAATAATGTGGCGTGCTCGTATGGCGTGTGTTTTGCGTTTTCTTATATTTGGTTGAAAAGTTGGTATCGAGAGAGAGGTTATCGAAGGATCCCTTTCAGTAGCAATGTTGGGCACAGAGCTATATTGAGCAAATAACATGGATGTGGTAGCTAAGCTAGACTAAAAGTATCGATCTTTCTCTGCAGAATTGTTACTACTTGAACCTGTTATGAGAGTGTCTATGACTGATTGATCGGTTAGCTTGGCAGTTGCTGTGGGCACTTTAGTTTTAAGTTTTGACTTGGAAACTTGGGCAATGAACTCATTGAGTCACTGAGTGTAAAGCAAAGTATGGATTGCTATGATGTCGATGATTGAGATTTTAGCAGGCAGGCGGTCGAGGGGTGACCTTTGGGCACATAGCTGGAGGCATTTCCCCAAAAATCTTACAAAATATGTGGAAAGAGGGGTTCGTAGTGGGGTCATGGGATTGATTAGCATTGAATTTCTAGGCTGGCGAAGTAAGCTTAACAAGATGCACATGGCCCTAAAAGTAACTGTCTTTTTTTATATCATGCTCGAGTGCTTCTGTAATATCTAGCAGAAACCAAGTTGCTGTTACAACTGCCTAATGAATATTTGTGTTCCTTGAGTTGAGGCACACATTAACTGGTGTATACTCACTCTATTGTAGTGTTTCTGGCCTCCTGCTAATGACCTAATCTTGGATAACTTAGTATACCGAGATGTTCAAGTAAAAAGGAAAGTAACAATCTTGTTTTAAGAGACAACTAGTTTGTGTTTCTGTGATGTAAGCTTTATTTAAAAGAGAAGATCATGTCACCACTCACCACCAATACTTTCTTCTCTATAATCCACTGCGGAGCTGGTTGAGTCATCCAGATTGGACCTCTTTAGACTTAGGAAACATATTTGGTTAACTTGTTGGTAAATATTTACTTGAACAAGCAGCGAGTATATTTTGTTTCTTTAGTGGCATACATAGAAAGAGAGGAGCAGATTAAGACTTTCAGGGGTTCAGACTCTTAGTGGGTTTTTATGCCCTAGCAGAATAAGGAGTAAATAACCAGTAATGAGCTACATTATGGAGTTATGGTCTTGAAAAGTGTACGCTTATAGACTATTGGCATTGTTTTTAAGTATCACATGCGATACTGAGACGTTTATCTAGTTTAATGGCTGGAATGAAGGGATTAACATTCCTAATAAATACTAGTTTATCTTCCCCTAGATCTATTACTTGTTGCATCAGTTTTGCGAGTAAATGGCTACAATCTTCTGGCCCTGGTGGAAAAGAGAGAAATGTGACGGAATGCCCTTTATATTTCCCTTTGTAGTTATCAAACTAAAACCTGCGAGGTCCTCTTAGAAACCTCCAACCTCTGCTGATTAGAGTTCTAGAATCTCACCTCTCTTTCTCTATACTGCTGCAAAAAGATTTGATAAGAGCCTGAAGGAACTCTGCTATTTGGGAAATTATTCAAGTTGGCTGAGTCAGTCATGTTTTTATATTGTCTACCCTCTGCTGGTATCTATTCTCTTACATTCCTTGGACACTATCGCCGATTCTTGGATTGCTGTTGTTTCTTTTACTGGCTACTTCTGAGCACATCACTTGGTAATATAACTCTTCTTACTAAATCGGTATATGTGCTACCGGACACATGATGGGATGTTACGGGGAGGGTAGTCTATGAATCTATGCCCGATATGCAACCCAACTATTTAGCTTTCCTTGGTTTCATCCGCAAAAGCAATAAAAGAATCAATGGAAACATGTAAGCTGCTACTTATATTCCTTTATTAAAGCCCTAATTGCATTTTTGTTAAAAGTATCTGGAGAGAAAAACTGAATGTTGATTGAAAATTAAATGAAATTGTTTTTTACAGTACACATATGACTTATTTTGGATTGAATTCATGAATGTGATGTTGACTTCTAGGATTCTCAGGAGTTTCCGTGGCTTGAGATTGAGAAGAGCCGCTCGATACAATTGAGTACCACTTAGTGCGAAAAAGAAGAGCTTGAAGGAACTTCCTGTTAATATATTGCCTGAAATTATTGTCAAGATAGCTCTACTTTAAAATTCTGATTTTGAAATCGCTGTCACTCATTTTTGAAGTTCAGTTCAACCATTATTATATGGAAGATTTAAACAAGACTTGCTTGAGTAGGGAAGATAATAGAGTTTTACGAGCTTTGATTTTTGAGAATGAGAGGCTGAGAGTGAGAATAAAAGTGATGAAAGAGTGCTAATTAGCAAATTGGGGCTGGAATCATAGTGATGGTTTTGTCGTGTTTGGAGGGATATTACTCAACTTATCTGGAAACACAACTGCCACTTACTGGACCCGGGATGTTGGTAACAACAAGCAATGTAATGTGCAAACTACCAAGTGACTTATTAGGCTGTAAATTTTAAGCAACCTTTTTTAGGGAATATGTTGTATTATTTGTGTAATACCAATTTCCCTGTTAAACCTGAAGAGAGGATTAATTCTATACGATGTTTGGTTTCTGGATTTGCTGTCTTTTGTACATGGCCTTGTCTAGATTTTTGGTAAAATGGTAAGTATAGTTGTCAGGAGCTCTGGAGAACATTTTTGTCTGCTGTACGTGTTCAAGGAAAGCTTTTAAAATACTTTTGTCTATTGTAAAAGGACTGTTTGCGAATATTTGCTTTGCTGGGTATAGTAGGTGTGCCGAGCTTTAGAGCTTTTTAGTAGCATACTGGTGTAATAAGTTTTAGCAGTGCATTAATGTTAGCTACATGTTGCCCCCTATTCCTGCAATGGGCTCCCATATCTAATGAAGTTTCAATAGAGATGAAAACTTATTGCTTCCACATGGTATCCAGTTTTAAACTTTACTAATGTGATTTTGACTTCTTAGGAGTAGTAAGTGAAAGGATTTCCACTTCTTACTTGTTCACTAATCTTGCTTCTACCGAACGCAGGGAGGCTTTTGACTGCGCTAATATGTGAATACTTAGACTGGGCACAGCTAAATCACACTCTCAAAGTGTATCTTCCAGAGTGCAATATGGTACTTTGAACCATTCTTGTATTTTTTTTAAAAAGCGTAGCTGGTGGTCTATTTTATTTGCTTCTGATATTCTCTTCTCTTTTTTTCATCTGCAGCCGAAGGACTTTTGGAAGGCTGAGTTGAAAGAATTCAGTAGCAAAAATGGATACGATCTCAGCCGAAATGGAGAAAGTGGTCCTGTGCTGTTAGACGTTCTTGAAGGATTTCTAAAGTTCGAGGTTTGCTCAATGTTTTGTGCTTATTGGTGTTATATGACATACTTGATATGAAGCTTTTGTTGCTTGTGTCTCTTTGGAATTGTCTGGCTAAATATTTCTTGTATAAATTTAGTCTATCTTGAAGTATTTGTATTCCTTAGAGTTCGTATTAGAATGCTAGTTGTTATTATATCTAAATGTTAGGGTATAAAACCAATTATTAGGCCTCAATCATCAGTCTAGACTTTTGGTTGAGATGGTTCTATAACACTAAATTTAGCAAACACCCATCTTATAGTATTTTTGTAAACCACACCTTTCAATAGGATATCTTAACTTAATTATTTTTTATTTTTAGTTCGTGGCATTAAAATCGTAACTTTCTGGATTCTGGGGAATCAGTGAGATGGGAAAGACCAGGCCTTTGTTAAAAACAGAGATGAAGAAGGGGTTTTGAATCTAAATCCTTCAATCTAGGGGGGGGGGGGTCAGTAACTCATTAAGTTGGACTTTGGAGGAACCGCCAATCAGGGAACGAGGATAAGTGGGTGAAGTCCTTTGCAAAACTGTGATCAGCAGACTGAGTCAATTGACTGGAACTTGAATTATTTTTGGAATTCGGTCATGGCGTTTTGAGGAAAAAAAAAAAGGGAAGAAAACAAATCAAAGGTCGTGTCTCTCACAGAATTAACTGTACAAGGTTTAGCAGTATTGTCTAATAGGTAGCATTTGGGTAAAACTCTTCTTCAAGACTATTGACAATTATGACAGAACAGGCTTTAAGGAAGTTTGATCAAAAGGCTTAACTTGACGTGCTGTGGACTATATGAAGTGTTTTTTTTCCTTTTAATCCATCTTGGTAATGTTTAATCATTTCCGTGTGCTTTCTTAATGGTTCAGCTGGAAACGTTTAATAATGTCTCTCACTATACCAACTCCATCGATTTTGAGCATAGGCATTATAAGTATTTGGAAACATTAAGCTCCGTTAAAAGTACTAGGCTTTTGCAGTTTATTACGTCATTAGGAACACTTTAGTATATGCCAATCTATTAGGAGCAGGGAGGGCAGCCCGGTGCACATTGGTGTCCCTGCAAGGCAAGGATCCACGGAAGGGTCCCACCACAAGGGTGTATAGGGAGCATGCCTTCCCTTGTCATTTTGAACAGAAGGCTGCTGCCACGACTTGACCCGTGACCTATCTATCACAAAGCAACACCTTAACCAGTTCGCCAAGGGTCCTCTTCCATATGCCAATCTATTTCATAAAAAAAGAAACACACTCGCACTTCCATTGTGTACATGATTGCTCTAGTGGGTTAGTCCTGGTTAAATGGTCATATCTTTTAGTGGTTAGATTTCGAAACTTGGGTACTACAAAGGAAGGCAAACAATTATGGAAATGTGCCATGTCAGCTGTTTGGTGGTACATACGAGGGAGTGAAATTCCCACTAATGCTCACCAAGTCCCCAAATAGACATTCTTTTGATTAATTCTGGGGAGATTTGTTTCCCTAGCTTTCTTTGTGGGATATGGGTGCTTTTAAGGGTGTCCCAATTGCATTTGTACAACAAGATAGGGCTGCTTGGTAACATTTGTGTATGAGGACTCTTGTCCTCTATTACTTCTCTAAATTAGATAATGTTCTTTTAGGGGAAAAAAATAATAGAGTTTTTCCCCGAAATGGCTGTCTACAAATTTGGTTGCTTAGTATACTTCGAGACATGTGTGGCTGTAAGTTTCAGTTTGTGAATTTTGCTTTACTTTTGCATATGAGGACTCCTGTCCTCTCTTCTATAATTATTAATATATTATTTTTCTTATACAACAATAACAAAAACATCGTAACAACATGGGATGTACGCAAGTCTTACCCCTATTGAATGATCCAAAATGACAATGTTTTGAGAATCACACCAATGGATTGTTACGTCACATAATATGATGCACACACAGTTTTTTGAGCCATTTTGCTTTATTCCATCATATCCCAAAGCCAAAGGAAAATTAATCTTTGGCTCCATTTTGGGTTTACATCTTCTTCGTTTTTAATAAAAAGGAAAATTAAAAGTTTATATACTATTGGTAACATTTACAATTCTGGTTTCCAAGTTTACTTGGAGAGATGGGTGGTTGTAAGTGTTGTTTTTGAATTTGGCCTATACCTTTCTTTTGGGAAGGCAAATCTGAAGTAGGAAGATTTTCTTTGTTTTTTTTAATGAATTGCCATAACTGTTTATTCGTTCAACCTTTATAATACAGAATTTATCGCAAGCAAGAAGCACTGGGTCGAACATAGAGTCTCGCAACACACGAAGACCATCATCATCATCTTCTGTTGCTGGAGGCTTACCCCCATTAGTGAGGTCCACACATGAGCGACTCGCATATTATCACTATTTTTGAATTTTTATCATCTTCTTGTACTTTTGTGTTTTGCTTATTGTGTAATGTGATGCATGTAACAGGCCCGTTCCAGGTTCCCAAGCATCCGGTAAGGAATAAAGTCTGACTTTATCGTCTACCTTGTTTTTGGTATTTTTGTCTTAGGTGATCCCTAACGCTTGTTAGAAAGGAATGCAGGGTCCTCTAGTTACCGGAAAGATGATTACAACTGGCGATATGACGGTGATGAATCGCCAGAAGATGTAGTTCGTGCATCAGCTGCTCTCGAGAACTTACAATTGGATAGAAAAACTCGGAATCTGACTTCCTCTTGGAGGTTCTTATTCCTCCTCTCCTTTTGCCATCTTGTTTTCATCTCGATATGACTTTTATGTATACCTGTTTGTTTCTTTGTTTAGATAGTTAATTATCCTATTTTCTTTGTTCACATAGTACTTACCCTAAAAAAGAAAAAAGAAAAGAAGATATTCTGTTGACTTAGTGATAGATGATATTGGGGGGGGGATCTTGATCAATTTTGTGTGATGAATAAGTGATGTACATAGGATATTTGGTTGCAGGCATGTCTAGGAATAATTGTAGTTTTTAGGTTTCTTCCTTCTCATGTCAAGCAAACTGTGGCCTTTGTTAGATGGGAAATCTCAGTATTATGTACTTTGTAAGTTTCAATGTTTTCTTCTTTTTGGAAGGGGGTAGGGAGTGAAAACCTTAGATTGATTCAGTATCACCAGTTTCCAATTATCTTCTTAGTTCAATATCTGTGCAGGACAATTGGAAAATGAGTCCAAGTACTATAACTCAAGCACAGCCAAAAAACAAAGAACCCCTCAGGCAGTCTAGTGCTTTAGGTTCTTGTTGGTGCAGATCTCTTGTAGTATCAGAATGATGCTGTTAATTTCCGCCTATACCTTTTTAGTGTCTTTGATGAGCAACTGGCTTCTGATCAAACAATTATCTTCTTTTTTATTGTCATCAACCATTGATGCCTTGCCGTGTGATCGATAGGTCACGGGTTCAAGTCCTGGGAGCAGCCTCTTGTCAAATAAATTGACAAGGGAAGGCTTGCCCTCATTACACCCTTGTGGTGGGACCCTTCCCCGGACCCTCGCTTAGCGGGGACGCCAATATGCGCCGGGCTGCCCTTTTTTAACCATTGATGCCTTGGCTCAAATGTTTCGTCAATCTCATCACTCATTATATTAACATAAAATAAACATTGAATCATATAGCTGAAAACTTTTTGTGGTACACAGATTGACATTGTGTTTGGATACACTTATTGGAGAAAAAGGAAGGGGAGGGGAGGGAACTAGGGAAGGAGATGGAAAGGGAGGGGAGGGGAGGGGAGAGGATAGTGAGTCCCTTAATGAATAATGGAGAGAAAGAGAATGAAAACTACAAATTTCTAGCATTTAGCCATTCAAACACAATCAAATTGAAAACAAGAAAGAGAATGAAGAAATTGAAGCAAGCTTGCCTAATTTGATTTTCGATCAACTAATTGCAAAACTGCACTATCTTTAGTTTCAATTAGTGGAATTTCTCAAAAGGTTTGTTGACTGGGCCGAAACAAGAATTAAAGTTGGGATCAAAGTGATAGAAAGAGCAATCTCCAATTATAAAAGCAAGTTGAATTAATGTTTACTTATATTTTCCTGTCCTTCCTCTCCTCTTCTATTTTACAGACAATGGAAACTACATCCCTCTTTTCCCTCCATATCCCTCCATCCAAACTAGCTGTACTCAAAGCATTCTGATGCAAAATGATTGTTAAAATTCTTTTGCAGTGGAGATAAGTGATCATGTTATGGAAAGGTATTTTAAGATGGAGCTAACTGATAGCGTTACTGAAAGGTATTTTTAGATGGAGATGAGGACATAGAGACTTCAGCGGCTTGGGGAGAAAATGTAGGATGCCGGAGGCATGAATGGGAATTTATGGGTGATGTTTGTAGACAGTAATAACCCTTTAGTAGTTGGTAGCATCTTGCAAGTGTCTTTAGTGGGTTGGAGGTTGAGGACAAGACGTAGGAGATGGGAGGCAGGGATGAGTGTGTAGACAGTCAAAACGCTTTAGCAGTTTCATTCTTGTGAGATACTGGCTAAGCATAGCATTTATGTCGAAATGGAGGGGTCATTGCAACAGCTGAGTCTTTCCAACGTGTTTTCCCAAGTAATATGGCCCTTAAAAACTGGACTAGTTGGTGTTGTTATCAGATGGGCAGAAATCGTGTCATCTGGTGTGTATAGACTGTATACTATAGGCTTGCCTAATCATAGACCGAGTCTTTTAATGGCTTAGCAACCACTAAGCATGTTAGGTCTGCTTCTGAGGTCCCAAACAGTTGTGTACTTGATTGTGAACCTGCTGAAGAACCTGGGAAGCAGCCTGTATCCCTTTCTCTTGCTGCAGCTTTTCTACTGCTTAAAACATTAAGTGGTTTTTTGGGTCTTGGCATACTTTGGTTGCATTTGTTTATCCTATTAGCAACTAATCACCGCCAGACCTTTGCTACTAAATCTCTATTCTGCGATGAGTTGCTTTCTTGGACTTTTTTATCTAGTTGGCTATTGTGTGTTGCAATCAACGTAGGGGTGAGAAAACTTTTTTTATTTTTGGCCATGTGTTCTATTGAGGAGCAGGGATTCTGAGGCCAGGATTAGATAATGTCTGAGGTGCGATGCCATTTTCCTAACTTGTCTGGCCTTAGGTTGCTTGTTAGGCATATACTTTGTTTATGAATCTAATCAAAATATTTTCTGATTCGAATGTAAACCAAATGATAGGATGCTGAACAGTGTGGTTTATGTTTTTGGAAGTTGTATCGTATAGTGGTTTCGAAATGTCATGAAAACAAGCTTGGAGTTGTAGGTAAATTATGATAGATCCACTAAAATTGTTGTCCTGTTAATCTGATAGCAATCTCTTGACGCTGCTGTTAATCTCAAGTAGATGAAAATATGCGGAATGTGATTAATGATTACCTTAAACTACAGTATGCTGCAATTTTGATGTTCCTAGATGTTTTTGTCCTTGCCATGTGACGCTCTTTAGTTTGGAATCTCATCTATACGCTGATATTTCATATAACATATACATTGCAAACATCACATTTGAGAATAAAGGTTTCCTTTCGGGATCTCCGATTTTATTGCAGGCACGGTAGTGATGGAACCGCGGATGATGACAGTGGAGTAGATCACATTTGATTATCCTGTACTACTATCGGATGTAGTTTATTTGTAACTTTGTGCTCCATCCCTGAGTGTTATTGTGATTAGGTATCCAAGTTAGTGTTATTTACTTTTAAGATCATTTATTTTTTATCGTGGTGTAATTTGTTTGTTTCATTTTTTAAGGCATGTTTTCCAATCCTTTTCCCTAATGTCCCATGCAATTGGAATCCTTCTATCTGTTACGAAATGTAAGTTATCGCTACTGCGTGTCATGAATGATTGAGCTATCGTTACTAAGGTGTTGAAGGTGTCATCACTTTACCAAAACCTGAATATCAGTTATTCAGGTTCCATGAGTAGTGGCACACCAGTAATTGAGCAATATACACTGTCTAAGGGTGCTAAGACGCAGATCTTTGTCGAGCCTGCTAGGTTTATGTTTGGTTTAGGTCATAAACAAGAAGTGCAATAAATGAAGTACGATTATGGAATGGGAGAACAGTTGTTATCGAGTTTCCTCCTGTAAAATATTTGTAGTCTAGATGGTACGAGCCGTTAGTCGTTGCCATCAACGGACGATGTAGTTGCGAGGTAAAAACCGAGAGACGGTGATATGAAGGGAGTCAAATTAGTAAAAGAAATCTATTTTAACATAGATGATTACAAATTTACAATCATGTTAATTTTAACATAGATGCTTGTTGTAAATAATGATTACTCCGTAAATAGTTACACAACAACGATAGCGAATCTACTCCAGAAATTTGTTGTCCCAAATTTGGAGTATGATTGTAACCAAAAAAAAAAATTTGTAGTAAGAGTGGACAATCACCCAAAATCAGAATTTGAGAGCGGTTAAAAATTGCAATGAAAACTAATATGAACGGCATCTTTTTTTTTTTGACAACGTCTAAAAGAGTAATAAAACATACACTATTACGGCTAATCTAAGAGATAACTAAAACATACACTATTACCGCTAATCTAAGAGACTCTTCCTAGCAAGTATAGCTAAATTATGTGCTTCCTCTATTTCTTTCCGATCAACCTTCAAAATAGTGCAATGTTGCAGCTGTCTCCCCAGAGCTCTTACTTCACCAAAAAGCCAAGTGCATGTAATGTCTGTAACAAATTGGGCCCGCAACATCGCAACCAAGTTGTAAGAATCTGACAAAACCAACACCTCGTGAAATCCAGACCGAATACTCCAACGCAAGGCCAATAAGACAGAAACTCGGCCTGTAAAGCAGAACTTGAATAGCCCCGCACATTGCTCCTCCCCAAACATGTACCACGATCTCCTGTGTAAGCACCACCCGAAACCTGCTTTCTTTGTTGCCGCATGCCATGCTCCATCGACTAATAAGTGAATAACACCGTAAGAGAAAACGTAGGGAGCAATTTATTTGCAAAACTAGTCCATTTTATAAGAATGACCTTGGAGGTTCAGGTGAGAACCTCCAACTTATAGAGCCGAATTTTTTGAAGATAAGCTATCCAACTGTTGTAGTTGGGTGAGATTAAGCATTTTTGAGAAGGCCGTGTTTGAAGATGGACTACCCAACTGTAGTAGTTGGGCAATCATTGTTATAAGATTACTTATTATAAACGTGTTAAACATAATCATATTTTCCAATGTGGTATTATATTGATGTCTCATTGAATAAAGTTAGTATTAGAGTTGGGGGCTCGTTCAATTTTATTCTTTTCGGGAATCATAAACTTTAACGCACGTGAGTACGTGACACGAGTTTGATCGGGCCTACTATGCAGTCTTTTGGTTCATGGTTGGTTTAGCCTTTTAGATCATAAACAAGAAGTGCAATAAATTGTTAGGTCATAAACAACAAGTGTCCATGGTGGTGAACGAATGTTTCTCATCTTTCGTCGCAGTTGCCTTCGCTAATATTAATGGTTGGCATCGTTGCTATTTTGGACGTGTTGCTCTTAGTGAAAAATTTATACGATACTTGTATTATGTTGAGTCTTGAAACAGAATTCATACACAAAGATTAGTGAAACCCGATTAGACAAATAATTTATATGTAAAATGCTTCTAGTACGATCATTATGAACAATATGCAAGGATAATTCGAGCCACAAATACACATTTGTGTCCTAAAGAGTTAATATGTTACTACCCCTTCTAGGGTACTCAAGGTTCATGAGCGCGGGATACATCTACCCCAAAGAGAATGGATTTTGTCTTTACTATAAGGTAGTACTCCAATAGAGTGTCAATAATCATGCTATTGTTAAATGCTCATAATAGTCCGAAAGACTCATGGTAACCATTCGAGCAGACGGGAAGATCAATCGACCAAAATAACCATGAGCATCTACGGGGGATTTTTTATTTTCGACCCGAAGTGAAGCCGAAGTGTTTGGCGTTTTCTTCTCCGCTCACGCTTCCCGTTGAAAGAGCGACAGAAGGGCTTTATTCTACTATGTTGCATAAACAATGCAGTGAATGCACTAATGAAATCCTCACCAAATAGGGTAATCCCTTATTAAGATCTATTTAATTTTTTTAGAATAGATGGCAATTGGTAACCGACTAATGTCGAAACATCTTCAATGCCCCTACACTCTTTTTGTAACAACCGGTACGTAGAAATCACTCTTTACCTCTTTAGTCGTAACACTCATCATTTACATAAAATTCTCGATGAACTAGTTTCTTGTACTACCTCTCAAAAAGTTTTAAACTGGCCCAATTATTTATCGACATTAACACAATGCAAAATCATCGCACAATGCACATTTCCGAGTCAAAAACGAATATTAGTATAGTCGATCACAATTCCAAATCGTATCGTATCGGGTCGAGGCAGCTTTCCCAGCTCTACCTAGGACCGTAGTAACACAAATCCCTGTCAGAAGATCTACAGTTAAAAGTCCGTTGATTGTGACGCCAGCAATTTATAGTCCACGTCGCCAAAATAATGACCTGAATCTCATTTTCTCTCTCTCTCTCCACCAATGATGGCGGTAATCAACCGCCTGCTCCGACAACCACCGTCAACTTACGCCGCCTTAATCTCCACCGTCCGCCACCTCTCTTCCGAAACTACCCTCCACACTCCTCCCCCAATCCTCCCCACCAACAAGGGCAGAGATGTCCATTGGGTGTTTTTAGGTTGTCCCGGCGTCGGAAAAGGCACTTACGCCACCCGCCTTTCGAAGCTTCTCGGCGTTCCTCATATCGCCACCGGCGATCTCGTCCGTCATGAGCTCGCTTCCTCTGGCCCACTCTCTCTTCAGGTCTGTTCTTCATTTTCCCCCTTTCTTTTTTTTCAAATTTGTAATCTTTACGCTTCGTAATTTGTCAATTTTAGCTGTATGTTATGGAATTTGATTGTTGTTTGTATCTATATTTATTCCATTGCCTTGAATTTTTTACGCTTTGATTTGATTTGATTTGAATTTCTCTGCATATTCGGACCGAATGTTAATTTTCGAGGTAGTAATTGATTAGGAGCTTGAAATATTTGTCAAGGAGTGTTATTCTTAGGTGTCTTTTGAGTATCAGGTAGCGTGAATCATACGAGTAATTGATTGATATAACACGGTGATAATGGTTCATGAATCATCATGGTAGTATATATGTTGATTTTCGACTAGATTTTGGTGGTCTGTAAATCTGTAATAAACAAAAAGGAAGGGATTTGTGTGGTTCTGGATGTATGATAGTTTGCGAGTTCAGTTTATTGGATGTTCGTTTTGTGCCGGATTTTGTGTAATTTTATTGTTGTGATTATATCGGTTTGCCATGTTAGGGTTTTGCTGTAGAATTTGTTGATTTGTTAATATTGTGAATTGTGTAGCTTGCAGAGATAGTTAACCAAGGGAAATTGGTGTCAGATGAGATCATAGTTCATTTGTTATCAAAGCGTCTTGAAGTTGGAGAAGCGATGGGCGAATCAGGATTTATTCTTGATGGCTTTCCGCGTACATTGAGACAGGCGGTATGCACTTTATGTTGAATCTTTGAGGTGTTATTCTCTATGCATGCAGTAAAGGGAACTTAAACTTCTGGAGTACTTGAAATCATTATGGTCTGCTAGTTTTCAACTTTTCATCATCATTGTGATCTAGAAATATTTTTGTTGATGACTTTCCGAATAAAGCAGACGGTACACAGTTTAGTTGCAATCTTTTAGGTTTTCTTCTTCAGCACGAAGCTGAAGTGTCATAAATTCATTCTTTTGATTAGATTATGCTCTTTATCTTCACACTAGAATAGACTTCAACAAGTTTGGTGGGGTGGGAGAGACTAAAAGTCAGAATGGAGGAAGAAAAGAGTACATTCCGAGGACACGAAGTCTTCAAATGCGGTACACAGCGTAGAACCTAATGTGCCCCCCATAGTAGAATTTCCGAGTACTCCAATATTAAAGAGAGGTATAAAATGTTCACTAGAATGGAAAAACTACCTTCGAGTCCTTAACTAAAGGGTACTTGTAAGTAAAACCTACACAAATAGGTAGCTTTGTAGAGAAAACTAAGGGCTTTAGCCCGTAAAGTGTCCAGAAAAAAAAACACGATTTGGCGTCACAGAACATATTACTATGTTAGCTTCCTCTAAAGATAGTAACCCACATTTGTGTGTTACATTAACATTGTTATAAATATACATGTCATTCAACTGTAGGAACTTTAAGCTTTAGCTTTGGCAGTTCAATACCACTGTTCCAACCTTGAGTTTTTGGGTCTCTTCCGTTGAATGCCTATCCACACTTTGTGCAACTGAAAACTCAGGTAGTTGGAAGTTGGAACTTTACTACATTTCGGGTCGTTCATGGTATACAGTTTTCCAGTATTCCTGCCCCTGGTTTACCACAACTTTCTTCATTATAGGAATGTAATAATATCGATATGAGACTAATAAAAAGGAGACTTGGGCTTCGTTTGGATACCCTCTATTTCCACAGGAATTTCATTTTCCTGGGAATTTGGTTTTGGATGGGTTGTTTGGATACTTCTTTTTATCCAAAGTGTGGGCATTGGAAAATCCTTGGGTATTTCTAATTCCTATACACCATAGGAATTTAATTACCCACCCCCCCCCCGGGTCATTCAAAATTCCCATGCTTTCAATTTCAGAAAATTACTCTATTGCCCTCAAAATTTTAATACTCCCCTTACATTTGTGTGGTTGACCACTAAAAAACGTAAAGGGTAAAATAGTATTCTTACTAATTAACATGGGAATTGAAGTAATGAATCCAAACAACCCATGGGAAAAAAATGCTAGGGAATCCGAAATTCCTACATGGTATCCAAACGCACTTAGACAAATTCCTACGAATTTAATTCCCGTTAATTCATACTTCCCACGGTAATTTAATTCCCGCGGTATCCAAACGACACCTTGGTTAAGCTTAAAAATAAGATATTTACTCCATGGCCCTGACCACAAAAAAAAAAAAAAAAAAAAAAAAAAAAAAAAAAAACAATCATCGTCTCTTGGCTCCATGCGAGTAAAATAGATAGTAGATAGTGAAAATGAAGTAGATTGAGGACCAGAGAGTTGCCAGAGTCATGCCAAGATTATGCAAGGCTTTTGAAGAATGTCCATCTGTGGAATGATGAGTATGTGTCTAATGTGCATTGGTGAAATTGCTAGAGTTTTCTATAAAGATCCTGTGTTTCTCTTTGCATGATTGTGGGGCGTTTTTGAATTTCCAATCAAGTACTAGTGGATATTTGTGAGTAAACGAAATCTGTTTTGCTTTTGGATGGAAGTTGATAGAGACAGATATATCAAGCTAGAATTTCAAGAAAGTCAACAACCTTATTTTTTTCCAATTAAGGCTTGTTTGCTTGGCGGGATCAACCATTTTTGGTGAAAAAATAAAGGAGAGTGAGGAGAGTTGGTTGTAATCACTATTACACTGTAATGAGACTTCTATCTTGCTAAGGTAATCACATTGTTTACTAAAACCTATGTAATGGTCATGACATCATTAGATGTAATCAATTACACTCTTCCTCTTGTGAGTCCTCTTTCTCCCTCTGAAGTTTCACATTTTGTACTACAATTCATTGCATTACATTGTGATCCTTATCCCTCCAACCAAAAATGACCGTAGTGTTTGAGCCTTGAGGAGTGAGGCTGGCCTAAATGCTTGGGAGTTGATCCCCCAGGGGGTTGTTTGGTGTTTACGGACGGCAATATTTCGGTAGGCCTTTCCCATGAACTTTTAGATCCTCAGGTTTACCTTCATTACGTAACCTTGTCAATTGGCCCGGCTCAGTAGAAAACTCGTGAACTCTACTGTCAATATTTTGTTCTGTACAAATGTACAATGTAATTTTAACATTAGGTGGATATTTGTGGTTAGGGATATCTATTATATCGTATTATTGTTGTTTGAATTATCCTGTTGCATGAGATAGGTGTCTGCATAGGTTCTTTGGTTGAATTGTCATAAATCAAGAAAATTGGGCATTTGGTGACTTGTTCAAACAAGAACTCCTCAGCCTCTAATTTTGCAATCATGAATTTTTGAGTTAAAAGTTGCACTGATACCCAAGATTGTCGTCTGGTCATTTTATCTTTCTCTTCTTCTGGCCTCCTGTGGCTTTTGCCTTTTGAGTCCTTTTTAATGTCGAAGGAAGTCTGGCCAAGTAAATAATCTGTGACTCCTCCATTGTAGTCTCTTCCGTGTTTATTTCTCTTGAATTAACTGAGCTAGTGGGAGCGGACTATGGATATAGCGAGAAAGTGTTTCCATAATGAGAAATATGCTAGGAAGAAGAATCTGACACTAGACGCGATGCATAGCGCATATGGGGATTTTTAACTTTTGGAAACGAAAGATATGGGACGATTTTTGTCAACTTTTTTTTTTGTTTTTTAATTTTCACGAAATTAACAAGGTATGTAATCATTAGCAAATGGATATAAAAAAAAAGACAAAATAATTCTAAGCAAGAAATATACACTACATAAATAACAAACCTCCCGCCTTTTAGTATACTCTTATCCATGCACTACTCATCTGCTGTATGAACTAGCCGGGGAGCAAAATGGTATGCCAAAAATGAATGTGTCCGACATATATATCAGCCTTCTCCTAGCGTGACTGTTAATTATTATTTTATTTTAATGTAGTGTGTCTCACATGTGTCCCAAGCGTGTCTTTCCGTATCTGTATTGGACCGGTGTTAGACTCCGATATGTCACCTGAAACATATCTATATCCCTCGTCCATAGGCAGTTTGAGATTCACAGTCACTTGTTCACTGTCCATTTTCAGTGGTGCGAATATTCAGTGATGTTGCTATAGAAGATTATGGGCTAGATAACAATGGCTCATATAATCCAGCACGCATTGTTAGCTCATGGTATCTGTTAAGGCTGTGCGGTTCTGATGCTCCCTCCTCTGCCGGTAAGCCTCTGTGAAGGCTTTGGTGTAATGATAATTAAGTAGTGGATTCGGACACTGTAATGGTATATTCAAACCGTCAAGTCCTTTAACCTTTCTATAGCAAAGCAACTAACTGTACACTTTAATTTTTGGGAAGGTGACATTGGATCATAATGAGAATGTGTGTGCCATTAAATGTAGTCTGCATTATGCTGAAAAGTGTAGCAGACTTATAGAGGATAGGGACGTGAGGTAGGTAATTTCTTTGCGATATGTCTGCTGAAATGCTGTTATACATCATAGGTATAATGCCCAGAGTCGTTGCCTTCCTGGAACAATTCGTCCTATAATCTAAAGATTGAATTAAGGCTAGCTAAGATTTACTTCAATATGCTTTGGTGAAGTGCTGGATAAGAATCAGTAAATACTCGCAACTTGCCGAATTTAAAAGGTTGCATTGGAGGTTTTGTTCTGTTTTTGTATTGTGCATCTTGATGTAGTGATGTTCCGGTGGTCATGCTTCTGTTATTAAGGTGCTGTTTTGTATTTTTTATCACAGGAAATTTTGGACGGAGTTATTGACATTGACTTGGTCGTCAACCTCAAGCTCCGGGAGGAAGCCTTAATTGCAAAATGCCTTGGCAGGAGGATGTGCAGCGAATGTGGTGGAAATTACAATGTTGCGTGCATTGATATAAAGGGAGATGATGAAAACCCTGGACTTTACATGGCTCCCCTTCCTCCACCCCTTGAATGTGCCTCAAAGCTTGTCACTCGTTCAGATGACAAGGAAGAAGTTGTGAAGGAGCGACTTCGAATATACAATGAAATGGTATTGTTCTGTTCGTGACCTCCATCAGGATATCAATTATTCTTTTGTTAGTTTCTGCTGTTCACTCTCATTCATCTTTTGTGTCATTTGGGGATTATTCTCCTCTCTTTTTTCCTCTGGGGAAGAGAGGGGGGGGGGAGTAAGGGGTTGTTGATTCACATGGTTTCTGGTGGTGTTAACAATTTCGGAATTGATCATCCATTTGCAGAGTCAACCTGTTGAGGAGTTCTATCGCAGACGTGGCAAACTATTGCAGTTTGATCTTCCTGGTGGAATTCCAGAATCCTGGCCCAAATTGCTGCAGGCTCTAAATCTTGATGACCATGAGGATGGTCAATCTGCTGCAGCTTGAGACGTTAAGCGATTGTGTGTACCATATTGTGTAGATTAGTGATCATTTTTACGAACAGTGTATAGGAATTCGAATCAAATATATGGAGTTGTGCCAGAATAAATTCTAGCAGCCAGTTACCATAGGGCTCAGTTTTAGGATAAGGGTACACATACATTCAGTGTATTAAAGTGTATGAAGAATCTTCATACACTGTGACGTGGCAGCCTTCCATTGGTCTATTTCAAAAAAGAGAATATTCCTAAAATTAAAAATTTCATTCAAAATGTTCATACAATTTTATTCAAAATCTTTTTTATTTTCCTTTATTTTTTTTTATGCAATGAAACAAAACCCCAATTTTTTTTTTCACTTTCTCTCTCCACTTCATTTTTTTCAGATCTAATTTCTCTATTCTCTCCCTTTTCTTTTTCTCCACTACCCCATTATTCTCCTTCACCTCATGTGACCATCCAAGATTCAAATGATTCTAGTGCTTGTTGAAATATTTCTTCAATTTAGTAGATATAAATTGAATTAGTCATTGATGGCCGAAAATTTAAGTTAACTTTAATTAGATTGGGGGTTGAATTTTTTTTATTAATTAGGTTTAGAAATCTGGAAAAAAAAATATTTGTAGATTGAAGGTAAAGAAGACAAATATTAAATGGAAGAACAAACATATAAAAATTATTTTTGATTAAAATAATTTCGAGACTAATTAGTTTAATCTTAATTTGATTATATTGTCACTGTATTTGGGTCTAATTTAAAAAATCTGCAAAACCAAAAAATAAGGTTGAAGATGGAAGATGAATAGCTTGATATGTATATGAAGATCAAAGATGAACCGATTAATGATGATTAGGATGACAAAAGAAACACTTTCGTTACTAAAGAAACGCTTTCGTTACTAAATAAACGTCACTGTTACGCATAAAATCCAAATATATTATCGACTTCCTCTCTCTAATTCATTTGTTTTCCGGATCCACTCTTGTTCGTCTCTTATTCTATCCTTTGCCTTTTACAATACTGTACACCCAAATGGTTCCAATGCATCTCGAAATATTTTTTAAAATTTGTATATATAAGTTAATTTGTTTTTTATGTCCATTAAATTAAGTTATCTCCAATTCTATTTGGTGTGAATTGTTCTTTTCATTTAGGTTAAGAAATCTTAAAAAAAATCATGGGTTGAAGGTGAAGAAGATTAAATTGAAGTTGAAGATGAATATGAAGGTGAATATGATGAAGATTGATAAAGATGAACATAAACTATGAGGTTGAAGATCTACATCAAGATCAATGAATGATGAACCGGTTACAGATTATTAAGTTAGTGAAAAAACGTCAACTAAGATAAAAGTGAAACTAATTTGGTATTGTATTCGGATCTTAATCAATTAATCTGCCAAATTTAAAAAATAGGCTTGAAGATAGAAGATGGATAGGTTGAAGATGTATATGAAGATCATTGATGAGAAGATGAACAGGTTGAAGATGTTTATGAAGATCATTGATGGGGAATCTTACAAATGACGAAAATAATTTCATTACTAAATAAACGTGCTTATTACTAAATAAACATGGTCATGACTCAATAACCGTTCTTGTTAAAAATACTATGCTTTAACCATTTCGCTGTCATCTTAGAAGAAAGACGCATATGTAGTCCGATCAGAAGAAAAAAACTGTATAAAACCATAATGAAGTTAGTATATGAAATATCTTAACAAAAGATAATTTCATATACTAAGTAATTGAGTACTGTAACCCTAATAACCATATGTACCTATAATAACCCTAAAACCCTAATAACCCCTATTAATCCTAATAACCCTATGTAACACATATAGTCATTATGTAGCACGGTTATGAGTATTGTAACCCCGATAACCATATGTACCTATAATAACCCTAAAACCCTAACAACCCTAATAACCCTGTGTATATATAGTAACCATAATATCCTTAGTAACACACAATTGTCATTATGTAGCACATTTTTTAGTACTGTAACCCTGATAGCCCTATGTACATATAGTAACCATAATTAATTTTGCCAGCACAACACGAAACAATAGAATCATTAAAAAAGCGCTTTGAAACCATATTGTGTTATGAATTGGGACTTTGATTGGGAGAAGGATGCTATTAAGGATGTTTGTGGTGCTTGGGATTATTGGTTCACCTACAAATGTTGTAATGCTAAGTGGGATGCTATTATGACATCACTTAGTCAATTAGATTGAGAAGCATGATGTGTATCGGATGTACTAAGAATATCGTGTGGATTGATTAAGTAATAATAATTTCGGATCTCGTAAGGGTTTAATCATTCGAAAACTGTAATTGTTGTATTTATAGCATAGAAGAACAAGACAATAAATGTTTCCATTGAAGATATACTCGAATGTGGGTAATTCGAATGCATGTCTGGTATCTGCCAGAGATATAATGTAGCATCGCTTAAAAGCACTATCTTAACAAATGTACTTGTACAAAGTCAGATCAGTCTAGAAAACATGGGCATCCTATGTTTGACAGGATGATAAACCAATGTAATTATGTATATATATATACTCCCTACTTTGCTTATTGACATATCATTCTTAATTTCGTTAATTAGGTATCGACAATGAGGTATTTGTAATGTGTACAACAATACCAACAACAACAACAACAACAACAACCAAGCCTTATTCCCAAAATGATTTGGGGTCGGCTAACATGAATCGTCATCTAGTAACCGTCTTGTGTACGCCATGAAATTCCAAAACGTTGTAAGCCTTTTTGGAGTAATTAAATATTTTCAAAGGAAGTTTTATAAAGTCGTCAAAATAAATTCAAAAGATTTACAAAAAAAAAAATTGGGAAAAGAGTTAAGGTATTTGTAATGTGTACGGAATAAAAATTGCTATTGTAAACCGATATATAATTGTGACTATATACTCCCCACTTTGCTTATTGATGGTTGCTATCCATGTTGCGAATTGGATACAACCTTCCTCAAGTCTCAACAGTCATTAAATGCATTGGAAACGTAAATTACTGAAGGTTCCAATGAATTTATATTTAATAAAAGCTTCGAAATACGTTTTGAAGTATTTTAAGGCATAGAAGAACAAAAGAAAAGAATTGATTCCAATGAAGATATACTCGAATGTGGGTAATCAGGATGCATATATGGTATCTGCAAGAAATATAATGTATCACACCTTAAGAGCACCATCTTAACAAAGTGCTTTTACAAAGTCATATCAGTTACACGTAGAAGTTTTAGTAGCATTCAGGCAGTCCACTAAACTTTCCTAATTTATGGTTGCTATCCTTATTGCAATTTGGATACAATTGTAGTTTTTGGAGTTATAAACAAAAAAACAGTTTCAATCATGACTTGCATTGGAAACGTAAATTACTGAAGGTTCCAATAAATTTATATTTAATAAAAGCTTTGAAATACGTTTTGAAGTATTTTGAGGCATAGAAGAACAAAATACAAGAATTGATTCCAATGAAGATATACGCGAATGTGGGTAATTCGGATGCATGTATTGTATGTGCAAGAAATATAATGTATCACACCTTAAGAGCACCATCTTAACAAAGTTCTTTTACAAAGTCCGATCAGTTGCTTTCAGTGAATCGATTATATTGAACTTTTGCTTTTGGTGAAGTTGTGTTGTGCTTAGTTGGGATGAATAGCATGAATGAAAGAAAGCTAAATATTCTAGATTTTAATTTTATGAGTTTGAGGTTTTATCAAGCTTTCAACAATGGCGATTGCCTTTGAGGAAGAAGACCATGGTGATGAAGATTAAAGATAATTAATAAGCCTTTTATTATTAGTAAATTTATTTTCAGCAAATTAATTTGGCAAAATGTTTTAGCAATTACCAATGCAAATCCCGCCAACTCGTTCCCTCCAACTCCTCGGCATAATTGCGCCATTGTCAAAAAAAATTTGCGCCTAAATGCCCAGATTTTCCCTCCTCTTTTTTTTTCATTAAGCCAATGGGAGGCTGCCACGTCACAGTGTATGAAGATTATTCATACACTGAATGTATGTGTACCACCTTCCTCAATTTTACAGCTATGAGAGGAAAAGGGAAAGAATGTAATCATCATGTATGGATGGTTTATGGGTAATATACTTTTTTTTTCTGGTTTTTGTAGATGTTACAAAGCGATGTCCTCGAAATGATATTGTGCCTCATAACTTACCATTAAAGTACTACACTTTTAAGGTCTAATTTCTTGACCAGTAGGCCAACTCGATCAACTAAGTGTTCTACTACACTTTGTGTTGGGAAATCATTAGCCCAAAGGCTCTTCCTTCTTATGGAGGGAGGAATGATCATCTTAATCCCTAGCCAAGGCCTTTGTTGTTGGATATGTGGACATCTTCCTTCTGCAATGTAGATAAAACATCTATCAGCTTAAGTTTTAATCTTTTCTGGGTGCTCTTTTCAGGGTCTTTGAAGATCCCATTTCTAACAATCATTCTATGGTACCCTTAGGGTATCATCTTCTTGGTACCCCCCGGCCCAAATACTCAGCAGCCCAATAAATAAACTGGGCCAGTTCCACAAATCAAACCAACAAACCAACCCAAATTGAAAAATAAAAAGAAACAAAATAGAAAGAAATAAAAACACAATCTCACAACACTCTTTCTCCTCCCGTCTCCCCAAACCACGACCCACCCCTGCTTTGCGCACTTGTCCACCCCGTGTCTTTGAGTCAGCTCAGGCTGTTTTTGATGTAGCACTTCGTTCTTCTTTAGAGCGTATTATTGTGGCTTCGGGGCCGGGTTTTGGTGATTGGCAGTGGACACCTTGCCTTTTTCCCATGGGGGGCTTGGTGTTTATTCGGCTGGTGATGCTGTCCACTATGCGTTTTTAGTGTCTCGTCTTCAGTCTGCTGACTTGCAGGATAAGCTTCTTCGGCGTGCTGGTGTTGTGACACTGTTCCGATTGGCTTCGGGTGGTCCCTATTTTTGGCTTAGGGCAGACTATGAATAGCCGGACTTATCGTTGTGTCCTGTGCTATCGTTTGGGGGTCCCTTTGTTCTCTTTGGACCAACAGTGTTCTGCTTGTTCTAGGATTTTCGCTGGGGATATTTTTGGGGACCATGTAGTTTCGTGTGCTGGGGTTGTGGGCATCAAGCATCGTCACAATGCTGTTCGCGACACCTTGGTGGACGTCTGTTATCGGTCCGGGATTTCAGCAGGGAAGGAGGTGGATATCGGGCTGCTCGGTACTGATGGCAGGCCTCTTCGTCCGGCGGATGTGCTATTATATTCGTGGGGATGGTGGTCTTGACGTGTGTGTCGATTTGACTGGTTCATCGCCCTTAACTCAGTCTGGCTTGGTCGGTTTTGAGCCGGGCGCGGCTGTGCGTGTTGCAGCTCATCGTAAGCGTACTAAGTATGATGCTTTGTGCGCTTCTTTGGGTTATGGCTTCCTCCCTTTCTCTTTTTCCTCTTTGGGAAAATTGGAGTCAGGTGTCGTTGCTCTACTTCAACGCATTCAGTGGTATTTCAGGACGCAGGACATTGGTGCGCATGCTGCGGCACATATTTTCACTCGTATTGGTTTTTCTATAGCCAAGGGTGTGGGGGCGCATATTTTTTCGCGGCTCCCAACCAACTTCTTGTAATTTATTATTTTTAATTAATATATCAATAAAATTACATAAAATCAAACTTGATCTTGACATTTTCCAGATGATCAAATTTTCAAATTTTTAATAGGCACTGTAAACTTATTCTCTTGATTTTACGCGCACGATATTGAAATTCTAGCTATTAGGTACGACCTCCCACGTATTATTATGTTTGGTCGATTTTTAGCTTCCTTACAAATCTCAATCTATGATATGACTATTGGAGACGATTATGTTACGTGTATTTATGCTGAAAGTAGTTGTACGTTATTGTTATGCAAAGCGTGGGTGTAATCAAACTAATACATACATTCATTTTATCATCTGAGTAATATGCTCAAACCCTTCTATTATAAGATGATGTAACATGGCATTGTATGAACTTTCTAACAGAGAAGGTTGTATTACAAATGAAATACAATGCATTCAATCGCAGCAGTAAGAGTGAATTTATTCAATTATTATAAAAGTTAGTACATATTTTATTCACCATCGTAACCTACTAACTAAAGCAAGTGGGAATTTTATTTAGTGTAAAAGTAGCTCCAAACTCTACCAGTCAAAAGCAACAACCAAACAAAGAAATTTTTTTGGATCATAGTGCAATATTTAATTATTTCAATTTAAAAAAAAAATTGAAGTTGGTTTTCAAATGTATAGAATAGTGATAGGGTGCAAATGTAGTGTGTTAGTGCGCGTGGTTTAGGCGCCTTAGTGTCTATTTGGGCATGCTTTTAAGGTGATTCGTATACCACACCACTCGAAATATTTTTGAAAATTATTAGTTGGTTTTACGAGTTTTTGGTGGCCTTAGACCCTTTTGGTGAGTCTCGAACAATACTAGGGGATCAAGCTACAAGTTGGTGCAAGATTCGAGGAGAAGATCGCTTGACCATACTCCGAGAACCACACACCATCAACTCCAACTTCATTGGATCATAACTCTCTAACCAGAAGATATTTTTCAAGAATTCCAATTGGAGAGGAAAGTTCATCATTTTATCTTTGCAACAATATATTATGAGCTCAAAATGAAGTTCAGAGGTGAGAGTTATGCTCGTTCGAAGATTGTCCTGCGCACAGTCCCTCAACTCGAGGACGGTAACCTCAACTCGAGGAGAGTTGACAGGACGGGTGTTTAGAAGGACAAGATTCTCGAGAGTGTGTATCCTCGAGTCAAGAATTTCCTCGCTCGACTCGAGGATGAGGATTTTTTTCCTCGAGTCAGAGAAGCTAGCTTCCGGGAAGTTTCCCATGGGCTTTCCACGGTTTCTTTTTGCCTAAGAAATATTTAATTCATCTTGTAGTATCTTTTGTACTTATCTTGAATAAAATGGGCATGTAACAGCCCGAACCACCGTCCGTCGCAACACAACCCAATAAGATGGATAGTCACCCCTTAGGCCCATATATCCTCTCGTGGGCTCTAAAAGGTGAAGGCCTTGTTGGTAGTATGATGGTAGGAACTTATTATAAACTGATCATATGAGCCTTATTTTCCCAATGCTGGACAAACCAACTCCATAAACCACTTTCCATATCCGGTAGTGTTACACATGAAATCCCTCCCTAGTGATTATCACCTTTCATATTATTTTTCATCTAGTTTTCATTTTAGAGAGAGAAACTCAAAGAGATTTAATATTTTTATTATGAATTTCATCTCAAATATTATTGTAATAATTAGTATGGGAGGCTAATACCCCTCCTAGACTCTTGGTGTAATCAATTCTTCATCCTATGTATAATTAGTAAGTATTTTTCTCTCTATTTTGCCTTTAATTTCATTATAATTATTTTTTCTTGTTCTTTAATGCATGATTTATCCTTGTTTTATCTAATTAGCTACTAGATTAGACTTGGGTATTTCATATGCTTGCATGATAATTGGTGGTCATTGATTATTAGGCTAAAAAGGAAGCAACTTTCACATGATTAGTGTCGCGATTGCGGCTAAATAGTAATTTAGGGATTAATTAGGCAACTAATAGATTAGATTTGATTAGTGTCGCGGTTGCGGCTAATTAGATACTAATTTGGGTTGTTCTCAATCTTTTATTAGTCCTTGATCTTCATGCCTTTGGTTGTGATTTGTTTGAGTGGTCACTAGACAAATTAGGACTAAAAGGAGGGAATTTGGTAGCGGTTGCTCAAATTCCCCATAAAAGAGGATTAATTGATTAAAACCGGGATTGTTAATGAATTGATAATATTATAGAGAGGTAAAACTTACTATACTAGGGTGTTAGAAGAGATTATCACCGAGAGTCGGTTTAATCAACTTGATATCTCGTTTATTTCGCTTTAATCCAACTTTCAAACCAAAAACCCCCCATTTAATTGTTTTATTTATTTTGTTTTAGCTTTTTCCGCATTTTAATTGCATGTCAGACTTCCCCTCTTACTCGTGGATACGATACCCACTTACCCTCGCTAGTTTAGTAGGAATAATGGTAATTTGACTAGGATTTAACGACAATCTTGTTGTCAAATAGAAAAAAAAAGATAAATGAGAAATCTTCAAGTTAAGCAAAGAATATGAGCGGGTAGATAAACGAAAGCTCAGACTCTAACAATGAGCTCCACGGCTGATAAGCAACTAAAATGTTCCGCGGGTGAGTTAGCTAGGACTATTAAATGCCAGCAAGTTCTAAAATAACACGGACTATATTATCTAACTTATTAGACCAATTAAGAGCCTTTTCAATTAACGATATATAACATAGACAAATAGAACATAAAAGGTTTAAGAATATTAAAAACAATGAAGATTAAGTAAATGGCAACTGCACGTACAAAGCCAGTAAAGTAAGAAAATGCTAAATTGCTAAAAATTGAAAACAAAAACATAATGTTAACTTCATACTTCGTCCGTCTCACTTCAAATACCTCGTTGGTATATGTAGTGGAATAAGCAACTATGTGAATATTATTGTCTATTATGTGCGTTATATAGCACATTCATTCAGTTCGACCAATTGACATGTTTTGGTCCTATTCAATACAAAGTATATAACATTTCGTAAAATTGAACCTAAAACTAACAAGCATATAGAGTTTAGGTGGTGTTGCTTACATTGAAATTTATTATTCAACGTAAAATATTCAACTAAATATGATACTTATTAAATTGTTTAAAAACGAATCGGGTATAACTTCTCTAAAATGATTATTAAATTAAACCTGATAAATCTACAATGAAAGAGGGTGTCCCGTGCAATTTTGCACGAGTCAACCACTAATCTGAACGAGTAGACATAATTAGTATTGAGTTGCTTTTTGATAAAATGTGAATATTGCCTTTTTTTAGTGTGTTGCATATAGGGTGGGCAAACCGGACTGGACCAGATTCATTGACCCTAAAATGTGACCCGATAAGACCCGAAATTGTGAACAACTATGCTCGACCAGACCTGATGATGACCCGAAATGACACAACCCGATGATGATCCAAAAAGAAAACTGAACCGACCTCCCGGTACCCAACAATGACCCGACTTGTAATGACAAAAATTGAAGTAAGCTCAAAACCGATTGTGACCCGACTTAAAACCGACATGATCCGGCACAGAATTTTTCCGATAAAACCGATCCAAAACCGACCCAACCCAACCTGAAAAATCATTTGACCCCCATTATAACCCAGACCCGGCCTGATACGAACTAGCCTACGAGTACGACCCGTTTGCCACACCTAATTACAAGATGTGCTCAATAATGAATTCATTATTTTCTCTTTCCTCGACGCCCTACTACAATAGTACAATTTCCATGAACCCGGAACTCGAAGACTTGAAGGTATACAGTTTGGAATTTCTGTCACAAACCTTAACATTCCAAACTTCATAAACCATATTTTATACCGTAGACCCCAACCAAATTACGACCTACTTTTAATATTGTTTCTATAATCTCATTTCTAATTGTTATTTTTTTTTTTGTAAACTCAAAAATACCTCGCTGACTTCCCCCTGACTCTTCCTCTTTTCCCCCAAAATTCATGCAGTGATCCCAGCTCCAGAACATCAATTTCTCTCATTTCCTTCTTTCATAAGATACCAATATTCCTTGTCAAAAACTCCAAAGTTTGCAACTTTTCCCCAAAATATTTGGTGGGTAGTTGCTATTTCGTCATTATTTGATCAGTTTAATCTGATCTTGCTGCATGTATTGGTGAGTCTCTCTCCTCCCTCTTTTAATTACGTAATTAGGGTTTGTTTTCGAGCATAATTGATGTTGAATTGAAAAGCGTATTGATCAAGTTTTGTGAAAAGGGGAAAGAAAGGGTTTGTTAGATCTGTTTGATTTAGATCCTTCCTTTTAATGGCATTGATCAAATGCCTATATCTAGGGTTTATAATTTTGCAACTATGGATTGTATCTATCTCTGGTGGGTCTGATTCCAAATGCTCAAACGACACCGCTTTGGCCGGGTTCCGGTCCGAGTTTGTAATGCTTCAGCATCAATTAAGAGGAGTTTTAAGCATAGTTGATAATTGTTCTTTTAGGGTTAGTGAATTTGATATGCTCCCTGGTTCTGATCATGTTCATTGGTACGGTGCTGCTGGTGATAATCTTGTTAATTTGACCAATGGGTTTGTTATTTCTGACGAAAAGCTGAACAAGACTTATAAAAATGATAGCTTTGTTGTGCATTTGAAGAGTAATGTAAGTTGGGATCAGTTTAGGATAGTGGCTGTTTGGGATTCGCCCACGGCCTCCGATTTTGGGCATGTTTTGCTGCCTGAAGGGTTGGAGGCTCCTGCCCCGGCTCCTGCACCTGAAGGTGATAATAATAGCAGCAGTAGTAGTAATTCGACCAGTGGTGTAACGAAGTTGGGATATGAGCAGCCTACCATGTTTGAGAACTGTAAGAAGTTATCGTCCAATTATAGGGTGCGGTGGACTTTGAGGGAGGAGGACAATGTGATTGATATCGGGTTAGAGGCTGTGACTGGAACTCAGAATTATATGGCATTTGGTTGGGCTAATCCCAACTCGTCTTCAGGGTATATGCTGCATGCTGATGTTGCTGTTACTGGGTTTACAGAAGAGGGTATACCTTTTGCAGAAGATTACTACATTAGTGACTACAGTGAGTGTACAGTAGATGAGAATCAAGTGGCTCGTGGTGTCTGTCCTGATTCATTGTATAGTGGGTCTGATTCAGTTAACAACACACATTTAGTTTATGGGCACCGTAAGGATGGTGTCTCTTTTGTTCGCTTCCAGCGGCCATTGAAAGCAAATGATCCAAAGGCTGATGTCCCGGTTAACCACACTGCGAATGCGACTGTCATATGGTCATTGGGGAGGATCAAGCCTCCAGATTCTCTTCGACCTTATTCTTTGCCTCAGAATCACGGTGGCCCGCGGTTCGAAACCTATGGATATCTGTCCCTGAATGTATCTGAGACTACGAATGATTGTGTGGGGCCTCTTGACGCAGAGGACAAAGAAGATCAAGAACTTGTTATAGCAGACGCTAATACTCCTCTTGTTGTTACTTCTGGGCCGGCTGTGCATTATCCAAACCCTCCAAATCCCTCAAAGATTTTGTTCATCAACAAGAAAGAGGCTCCTCTTTTGAGGGTGGAAAGAGGTGTCACAGTGAAGTTCTCTGTCCAAGCCGGGCATGATGTTGCTTTTTACATAACTTCTGACCCTCTGGGTGGAAATGCAACCTCAAGAAATATTTCTGAGACAATATATGCGGGTGGAGTTGAATATGAAGGAGTTCCAGCTAGTCCCAAGGAATTAGTTTGGACACCTCATAGGAACACTCCAGATCGTCTTTTCTATCAATCAGCATTTGAGCAGAAGATGGGGTGGAAGGTTCAAGTGGTTGATGGGGGTTTATCAGACATGTATAATAACAGTGTTCTTTTGGATGATCAGCAGGTTAGCTTCTTTTGGACGTTGTCTGAAAACTCAATATCTGTAGCAGCTCGAGGTGAGAAGAAGAGTGGATATCTTGCCCTTGGCTTTGGCGATGAAATGGTGCATAGTTATGCTTATGTGGGCTGGTTTGATGATGATGGCAAAGGACGGGTTGATACTTATTGGATTGATGGCAAAGGTGCATCAGATGTGCATCCTACGCATGAAAATCTGACATATGTTAGATGCAAGTCTGAAAACGGTATCATTACGATGGAATTTACTCGTCCCTTTAAGCCACTCTGCTCGAAGGACCAGGATGGAAACCCTGAATGCAAAAACATTGTAGATCCCAGTACCCCACTAAAGGTTATTTGGGCTATGGGAGCAAAATGGTCCAACGAATTGACTGAGAAAAACATGCATTCTGCTCATAGTAGTCGGCATGTCAAGGTCATGCTCACGCATGGTTCAGCTGAAGCAGAGCAGGAATTGAAACCTGTATTAACTGTTCATGGATTTATGATGTTTCTTGCATGGGGCATTTTGCTTCCTGGTGGGATTATGGCTGCAAGGTATTTAAAGCACGTGAAAGGTGATGGCTGGTATCAGATCCATGTCTATTTGCAATATTCTGGATTGGTTATTGTGTTGCTTGGATTCCTCTTTGCTGTTGCTGAGCTCAAAGGCTTGTATGTTACCTCTTTACATGTGAAGCTTGGAATGACTGCTATAATCTTGGCCTGCTTTCAACCTATAAATGCATTACTTAGGCCAAAGAAACCTGCTAGTGGCGAGCCTGCTTCTTCGAGAAGAGTGATATGGGAATACTCTCACGTAATTGTTGGCAGATCAGCAATGCTCATAGGAATGGCTGCTATGTTGACAGGGATGAAACATTTGGGAGAGCGATATGGAGAAGATGTAAGAAGGCTTACATGGGCTTTGATTTGCTGGTTTTTGATAGGTGGAGTGACGGTACTCTATCTGGAGTACCGCGATAAGCATGCCAGCGATACAAGCTCTGCGAGAGGCAATTGGGTCCTAGGTAATGAAGAAGATGATTCGACTGATCTCTTGAGCCCTAACGGAACATATGCAGAGAAGGAAGCTTACCTTTCTGAGCGAATGGAAGTTCAGCTGGAACCTTTGAATAGATGATAGTATACGATACCTTTTGGTTTTGGCACCCAAATTCACATGTGCATACAGGAGTTGTACTAAAATTTTGTCTTCTTTTTTTCATCGAAGGTAAAATTGTTTTCGGGTATAGGCAAAGGAAGATAGAAACTCCATTTTTGGAGTAGAATGAGTTACTTTCTAAATTTCATGGTGTATACTTGTTTCAAACGTATGTGATGTACTTAGTACTTGTTGAATACACAGGCCAATTCGATCATTGCAAAGTTTCCGATCTTGTTGAAGTGGAATCCCAAGTTTACTTTTGAATACTGGTATGCTGCGAATGTTCACCACAGACCATATACCGAATGATACATGATTGCATACTTCCTGGAGTTCTATGTTTTACGAACTTGAAAGAAGGAAATACAGTGTTCTGCTTCTTGTATTTGGACACGAGGAAATCTGTGCCTTTCCGCAAGTAACTTGTTGTAGTAGCTAAAAAAAGCGGCGACCATTACCTTCCTCAGTGTACTAGTGTAGCAATTGACAAATACTCGAGGTTGATTCATACTCCGTACAGAATAACTCCACTGAAAGAGTTATGAAATCTGACAGCAGCAACTACATGACAGATTAACAAAAAAGGAGTCTGTCAGACAACCATGTGACCGTCCCCGAACCCAGGAATGAGCTGGGGAACGATCCTCTACAGCAGCACCAGCCAAAGAACCAGTGGGAGCCGTTAATCACGCTCTGATCACAGGGTCATGGGTTCATCAACCAGACTTGGTAACCTGTCTCCTTAGAACTCAAGGATACAGAGGTACGATCCTATAAAACAGATCCTGTTCAAGTAAGGTCGTAACCATTCCACCTTCCAAAGTCTGTATATACTGCCTTTTCGTTTACTCTTTAGCCGATGTGGGACAATCTTAAACCTATCTTTTCCTACCCATAATAGGTTAGATGGATTCTATATCATGCTGCACTCAACTTGCATTATAGAAATTAGTTTAATTCAATATTGTAATATGTTCTGCTTATAAACTTGAAAGCATTTCATTTCGTATACTGATGATGTACATTATATCATAAGCGTTACTCCTAGAAGGTCTGAAGTGAGCTGAACTTTGATGATGATTGATGAAGACAAGTAGACTGAGATGGACAGCAAATTAAAGGTTTGATTTCCCGATGAATAGTACAGTCAGGTAACAACAACGCGTATTAGAAAGAATGATAACTCCGGTGGACTACATTTTGCCTGTAAAAAAGTAGTTCCTGAAGGCACCTTAATGAGTTTCGGGTTTTGTGATGACGTGATTTATCATTTATGCTACTTACATCAGTGTTAGCTCTTTAGCGGGCTTGTTGGCTTCTGCATTACTGTGTTTTAGGCAATGCGTTTGTAAGCTTGGTAATTATTTAGTCATTGCTATCAGATTTCGCAGTTCATAAGGAGGTATATATAGATAAGAGCTCTTAAATCTTGCAAGTCTAATTGATTAAAGAAATAAAGGTTCATAAAATATGAAAACAAAAAAAAAAAAGGTTTATATTTATCTGGTCAGCTTCAGGATGAAGAAGGGTACTTCACTTTTGGAGCTCAGTACTTTAATTTGTTGTGGGCGGCAACTTGAGTTAATCTTTTGTTAGTCTGTCCCATACCTTGAGTTAGACTATAGCAGCTTCCGTCGTGTTCCACAAGGCAAACAGACTATTGTTGTCCCACATTACCGAAATCGTCGTGTTCTTTTATGAATATAAAAAGTTTACGTGTAATTAAGGTCACCCATCTACTAAAGGTGGGTAGCTATACACTAATGAAATTGATGCATCATGTTAATCTTCGACAAATTAACATATAGCCATCTGTCAGGGATGGACTAGTTTTTTTATTAATGTTTGTACAAAAACAACATAAAAAAGGAAGTAGTATTAGTCTGTCAGACAATCGTGCAACCATCCCACAAGCTCAGAATGAGCGGGGGAACGATCCTCGACAGCACCATTGGGTTCCTAGAACCACAAGGTGCCGATAATCACGCTCTGATTGCACGGTCATATGATTCATCAACCAGAGACTTTGGCAAAACCTGTCTCCTTAGAACTCAAGGATACAGACGTACGATCCTATATAGAACAGATCCCGTTCAAGTAAGGTCGTACCCAATGTACTTTCCTCTGCTAATATAATCCTGGAATTGACTTACTGTTTGCTCAATGTGGGACTTTCCTACGCTTTACTACTTTAAACGCTCTAAAGGTGGGTCATAATAAAGTTGATCCATTTCTTCATGCAAAGGATTCAAAATCACACATTTCATGGATTATTATATATTTATACAAATATATGTTGGAAGATCAGTGAATCGTCTTTCAGACATATTGAACAAGCCATGTTTTAGCCAAAATGCCGTTTCTATGATCGTGCCAGCCGGATTTTCTCTCTGGCTTGTACTCCTTGTATAATTATCAGCCATAGGTGTTTTGGTCAAAAATCTGCACTATGGCATTTTCGATAAAGGGGGTATCTAATCCCTATACTACTATAGGGAACTGAGTATTTACGAGTTGGTGTATAGCTCAAGAGGTCTAGGCTATAGAAATATGGGTTAGGGACGTAGGACTACTGATCGGGGACGTAGGATAACGAATTGGGGATGTAGGATTACCGGGGGGACATAGGAATCCGTACAGGGTAAGGGAAGATGATAATACAAGAAATAAGTAAAGATAATGAACAAATAAGACAAGAGACTTTTGTAGGTGAAAAACCCTTGTAGATAAGGGAAAAACCACCGGGGGATGACTTTGTCCCACCAAATTTCCACTAGATGCTTTGTAGGTGACGTAGTAATACTCCTTAGGATACTAGACTAGGGTTACAAGACAATAGTTTAGGATTTCGTGTGTATGTATATGAGTATGATTGAGAATAGTTCAGATGATCTTCTTTGTCTTGGAGTCTTCTTTTATAGTTGCCTCTTTGCTTGACATTGAATAACGTCATTCATCGTTCCTCCATTAAGTCTATGTCTACAGCTTGTAACCCCAAATACATAATTTACTCCATAGTATTAAATGTCATTAATGCACCATAATTGACATAATAAACGCCCCCATTGACTGGAATATCTTATTTGTAACTGCCATATCTTCACCATTAATCATAATTAATAGGAATAACGGTTGTTGACCCATTCAAACGACTTAGATCCTTTCTTGTAGAAGTTGTTGCACCACGTATAGTTCTATGGGGTAATTTCTGACTTTTGCAGGGTAATTCCAGGATCCATAGTACAGGGTAATTTCAGGACTCTATAGGGTGAACTCATTGTTGCAGGCTACTCAATTTTCTGGAATGCCTTATTTTTCTAACAAATTGTTCAAGTGATCATTTAGAGAATACAAACGATCTGGAACACTTTAATGTTCAGTCTTTCCGATCGATGCTGTGAATTAAATTGATAGTGAAAGAGGATGATCGTCGAAATATATATTAATAATAATGATGATAATGGAGTAATAGAAATTATATGCTTTTGTCCCACATCGGCTGTTTAAAAGAGAAGCTTTAACTAAGGCGATATAAATACAGAGAAAATCTATAGAACAAATCATACCTTTCTCGGCCTTTTGGCTAAGATCAAGTGTAGTATCTGTTCTTATCAGTTTAATATCTGATATGTGGATCACGTATCCACACGATATTAAATTTATTTTTCAAGGGGGAGGGTCCATCACAGTAGCTTGCTGCTGGGGCTCTCGAGTGTGGCCCATGTGTTGCACTATTGCACGGGCTTGGCGCACCCCTCCGATTCAGTCTTGAACATTTGATGATTCACAATTGGTGATTATACACATCTATGTATTCGCGTTGTCGGAATAATAAAGAGGATTGAACAATACATGACAGTAGAATTTATTGTACTCGTAATTGTTATGTTGATTTATTCTTAGTGGATGACAAAAAGAAAAAAAAAGATCTTATATAATAAGGCGTTCTTGCCATAGAATTACTCGAATTTGTTCTTAAACTTGGGTTATTGCAAGGTTTTTGAGCTTCATTATTTGATACTTTATCTTCTTAAGCTTATTGATCTATATGAACTTGGATTAGAGTTCTGATTTTCATTAAACTTGACCTTCAAGATTCATGTCAAATTGTCAATATACACTTAATCAACCAACTCCCAATCTTAGCTTCTTCTATTTCATTGCCTCTCCTTTTGTTGTTTCGTAACCCCATGACATTTGCCTAGCGTTTCTCCTCGTCACGCGTTTCTCCTCGTCACACGTTTCTCCTCGTCACACGTCTGGGTAGTACATCATCTCAGGCTAAACGGACGTAGTTACTACTGTCCGGGGTTTAATATCTGCTAGCGGTACTAGTAAGAGATTCTCGGGTGATGTCGATTTGTACAAGCGTATTAGTAAAGCTTACCATTATTTCGGTACCATTATTATCATTAAAACTAATCATTGTTAGGTCGTGGTCAAACTCTTTTAGAAATTTAAGTACGATCGACTATACCAACTCTATATCCTCTACCCATTTTTTCTCTCGTCACCCCAAAATAAAACCGCGATTGCGCCCAAAACCCATACAATACACTTGACGAAACCCATCAGACCAGCCCACACATCCTTTCATAAGGCCTCCATCCAACCCACAAACAAACATAACTCTCATAACCAACTTTACCAGAAAATAACAACACTTCAAAAAACAGTTATTTTCCTCTCTAATTTCTCCAACAGAATTAACTACCCAAATTCCAAGAAACTTCCACCATGGCTGATTCTTCACCCGAGAAAACATCAATGGCTTCCAAGAACGCATCAGCAGAAGCTACTTCCGACGAGGCGGAAAACATTGCCGAGTCTCTCTCTTCCCTGTCAATGACCACCACCACCACCACTACTTCTGACAACAACCCATCTTCTTCTTCAAGCAACAAAGATGATGCCGAGCCTGATGAAAACCCCAGTGATGTCGTGTTCATCAGAAAATACGACTGTCCCTTGGTTCTGAAGCCAAGCAGAGTTCTGAAGCATGCAATTGAAGCATTGTCTGATCCCACCTTCAATAAACCCAAACAAGACAAGTCCGACCCAAAATTCAAGACAATCCAGAGTGCATTGATCCAAGTGAGTCCAATTGGCTGCGAATTCACTGTTCGTAATGTCGATTCTGAGACCGGTAATCAGGTTGTCGGGTGTCTGTGCTTGAAGATTGATGGTTTGAAGGCTTTCCATTGCTCCAAACCCTTTAGGAAGATGGTTAATTTGAATGGTCTTGCGAGGCTTCTCAGAGACGCTGATAATTTTGATAACGAGAGTGTCGTCATGTTTGTCGAACAAGGCTCCAATTTTCTCTCTTTTCAGTGGGGTAATTCCAATCTTGGTATGTCTTTCACCTCATTTTTCTCTGTTTCTCAATATTTACTCTTTTATTTACTGTTCATTCACATGATTTTAGTCATTTTTACTGTATTATTTTGAGTAATTTTTCACTATTGTTGATTTTACTAAGGTTTTATGTCTGCATAGTGAGTGTAGTAAACTAGTAATGTGATTAGAGTTTTCTTGGGTAGATTTCGATTACGATTTAAGATTTATGAATTGGTGAACCTGAATATACTTGTGTGCAATTTCTTGTTAGACTGTGATATTCTGATAATGGTAAAATCTTTCTTGAATAAAAAAAAAATGTTTGGTTAGTGGATGAACCTTAGTGAGATTCTTGAGAGTTTGAAGAGTTTTCAAAGAGGTGAAATGGTGAATAGGGTATTGGTGAACTTTTTCTGCCTTTCTGGTAAAACCCTGTTTGGTTCACAGTATAGAGTGTTGAAGATAAGATTTTGTGGGAGAAAGTTGAAATTTTTCGGAGCTTTAATGAGGAATTGAGTCAAATTTTGGAGGGTAATCTCGGGTTTGTCGATGATGGTGATTTTGGGTTCGGTAATATATGTTGATGTTGACTGAGTTTAAGGTTCGTTTAGTTTCTTTATTTAGTAACTTATCTGACCTTTGTAGGTAAAAAATGATCAGTGTTACCTTATTCTTCTTGATTCTGGAATATTTGCTGTTGGTCCAAAGTTGTTGGTAGAGTGCTAGAATTCCCTTGTTTGATCAATTTGATTGATTTCGTTGAGAAATGTTGTGCAAATTTAGTCTTGTGATTGTTTATTGATGTTCTAGTGGTTCAGAATATTGTGCTGGAAGTTACATTGAGATGGTTGGATTTCATGGTTTACATTACAACTCAACATATATGATCTTGAGGGCAGTGAGGTGCTACTGAATGTCGCTTAGGGTTTGATGAATAGATGATGCAGTTTGTACTATGATCTGAACTGTGGTTTTTTTATTGTCATTTTTCATCATGGTGAGTAATTAATTATGTTGCAATTCTTGTGCTAATGTTGTTAGAAAGCTCACTGATCATGTTGTGCAACCCTGATTTTTTTTTTCTAGTATGTGATTATCAGTGTTTCTGAAGTTCTAGGCTTTGTTGTTGTTTGATTAAGTTGAAGAACATTCTGCCAATTTAAAAGTGTGGTGAATTTTATGCAGATTTTGCCCTAGGTCATCCTGTGAATATCGACTTACAAGATGTCAAGACTGATTATGATATCTTCCCTGCTGTCAATTACGCCTTTGGGGCTGCAATGCCATCAGAGGAATTGAGAGCACTGATGACAAAGCTGCGAGACTCTTACGCTTTCAAAATCCCTGATTTCGGTACTTTACTTCTCCTTATATGATGTTATCTTTAAACTCAGAACAACATGTTTTCAGAAAAAAAAAAAAAAAAAGAAACAGATGATTAGTTAACCTTACAACTTAACTGGTTCCCATGGATGTTTGCAGTTGAACTGTATTTGAGGCCAGGAGCTGTGAAGATGATGGTGGACGACATTGCTTCAAGCACACTCGAGATGAACGAGGAGGACTCAGATGTGGTATGGATGGACTGGAAAGTCTTCAGAAATTCACTGGAGAAGGCATCACACATTACTGAGAACTGCACTGTATACCTTCTTACAGAGCCACCAGAGAGCATTCTGCTGCAATTCGACCTTGAACAGCTTGGAGATGTGGCCTATCTCACCCCAGCACAGATTGTCAGCCGAGCAAAGATCGTCAGCCAACCACAGATCGCCAGCCAACCACAAATTGTCAGCCGACAACCACGTCGAGTGAAGCAGATTGGTCTTAGTAGATTTAGCAAAGAATGAAGAGATTGCAGTGCAGCTATACTCCATATATAGCAGTACTGCTTTAGTAATACAGTCGAGTTCTTTGTTAGTCTGTAATAAGTTGCATACATTGCAGTTTGTGATAAAGTGCTCAAACCTATTATTTTTAGTAATTTCGTTGTCAAAGAGTTGTGTTCGTATTATACTAGTTCAATTTGCTGAACCAAACAAAAATTATTTACCTAAGCCAACAAATTGAAGTCGTTGGCTGAGCTTCGGAGTTTGGACACCATAGGCCAATTCGATCATTGCATAGTTTCTGATCTTGTTGAATTTGAATCCCAAGTTCCTTTTAGTAAATACTGTTATGCTGCAAATTTTCAGCATAGACCATCTATGAATGGTACATGATTGCATACTTACTGAAGTTCTATGTTTATGCAGTCGAAAGAAGTGATTTTCGTGTTCTCCCTGTATTAGTGCACGAGGAAATCAGTGGTTTTCCGCTAGTAACTTGTTGCAGTCGCTAAAAGCTTACTGACAAATGATTTAATGTGTTCATGAATCAGGAATGCTGAATGACAGTGTCCCTTTTTTTCCGAAGAGTGACAGTTAAATGCTGTTTTATTTTGCATGGTTATATGTCCATGACTTTTATACTTGCATAAGATCCTTAAGTTGGCAAGTAAGAAATGAGATTTAGGAACACATAAGCAACTGAAATTGTCTGTATGTCTATGTCAAGTGTATTTATGTCCAATGTTTTCGTCTGTGCTTACAGCCTTGCAGAATTTAGGTTGTTGTTGCTGGAAACAGGATGGTGGCTGAGCGAATGCTGAGCCCTGAGCAGGGGCTACCAAGATGGATCCAATCTCGTCCTCTAATCGAAAGTGAAAATAAAAAATATCAGAGGCAGTGAGCTGTGCATAATCTAAATACATTTTCTGACCTGACTTACTGAGAGCGAATGAGTCTGATAGACCCGTTCCTTAAATGTACCAATGACAAATAGTCGAGGTCGACTCATACACAATAAATCTGCAGAATCAGAGTAAGGAAATGGCTGAATCATGCCTGAACAGCAGCAGCTAGAAACTTTTCAAATTCAATGAACAGCAAATTGTTCAATAAACTGACCCCTATGGACATTTCACAGCAGGACCTACATGACAGATTAACAAAAAAGATGAGTCTGTCAGACAACCGTGTGACCATCCCCGAACCCACGAATGAGCTGGGGAACGATCCTCTACAGCAGCACCAGCCAAAGAACGAGTGGGAGCCGTTAATCACGCTCTGATCACAGGGTCATGGGTTCATCAACCAGACTTGGTAACCTGTCTCCTTAGAACTCAAGGATACAGAGGTACGATCCTATAGAACAGATCCTGTTCAAGTAAGGTCGTACCCATTCCACCTTCCAAAGTCTGTATATACCTTTTTTTTAGAAACTATTTTCTCGATGTGGGATAATATCTAAACTTATAATTTATAGTTCCCCCTTATATTACCGTACTATACTTAGCTTGCATCTCAGTGTCAATCAGTTTTTCCTCAGTAATGTAAATGTTTTGTTGATTAGCTTGAAATCAATTATATTATACACATATAGAGAAACTACCATATACTGTATTATTTGGTGTTCAATGCCTTCCTCCGTTCCTCAAAGACATTATATGCTAAGAGTTTGTCTAGAAGCCTGCGTGCCGCCGTGAGCAGCAGGACGACGATGAAGCACAAGTACACTGAGATGGACAGAAAAGGTTTTAACAACAGAAAGGGTTTGTGTTAAACGCCAAAACGGTTTCCCAGATGATGGCATCAGTAATAAGTTTCGAGTTTTGTCATAACGCGATTTTCACTGTAAACGCTTAAGTGGACATACATCTCGTTGGCTGCTGCACGTTTTAGCCGGTGCGTTTGTAAGCTTGGTAATTTATGGAGTATCCGAGTATGTGTGAAGTAGTGACGGTGACGTTACATTATTTATACTTTATGCAAGTATGCAACTATACCAGCAGGGTTGAATCCTACTTCAATGCCTTGCACAGTTCACCCCATCCTTTCAAAAACAGTTTTTGCTGTTTCATCAGGCCACCCTCTCTGCTTTTAAGCCTCCACAGCCTTGATATTGCCCTCGCAGGCAGCGTATTCAGCCTTTTTCATCTGCTTTCCAATCCAACTTCATTTTCTTTTCAACATCAAGATTGATTTCTGTATTTTGCCTAGATCAGGTGCAAGCAGTTTGTTGCTTCAAAACAAAAATACAAATAAGGTCTTTGACAAGAAATTTAGATATGCCTAAATCTTCCCAAGAAACGTAACTTGGTCAGAATTGCTGTGGAAGATTATATAGCCGATTTTTACATTCATCAAACCCTATGATGAGGATTAAGGTTAATCTAATAGTTAAGAAAGTAACTTATTCGGGGGTTTCAAATCCTCTACGCATATGACATGAGTCACATAGTCACATCAAGCTGATGACAGTTTCTGTGCTTGAGTTAGTAGCAGCAGTAATTTATCGAGTCCTAGCCTACAACACATGCATCAACGATATTCTCTAAATAGTTTTTCATGATAAACCATAATAATAATAGTAATTGCTTCCTTCCAATCATGTATAATAACGTTTAACATTATAACAATAAAATCTGATCGAAATACAACAGCCTATTGTTGCTCAACTGGAAACACTAAAAAACAGGAATAATAAAGATGGTCGATTTTTCAGAGCATTACTATACTTGAACAACAAGACTAGAGCTCTCCAATGGAGAGCCTTGTTTACGAGGAAGGGCGAGGCGGTTGTCACTTCGAGGAACGTCGTACTCTTGGAAATAATTACCGTATAGAAGGGTGAGAAATACACAAGACAAAAGCACGATCCAAAAGTGTTTTCCATAGCCATGTAAGTAGTATTCAGTGCATATGGAGGCTGCCATTACAAACTTGAAATACCCAAAGTCGGGAATTGTGTGAATACTGAACCCTTTGTACAATGCGTGAAGCCTAAATAATTGTGGGTAACAAAAACTCGAGACAGCCACGCCCAATATGGTGAGAAGTAACACTGTTCTCGTAGGTATCAAAGTAATCATCAAGAATTGTATCAAAGCGCAAATCAAACAGATAAAACTCCCTGCAAAACCTTCAATAAGATTTCTGGCTTCGAGTTGATCAGGCGCCTTCTCCCAAGAGCATACGATATCAGGAGTTATAATATATATCGCAGCCATAAACAGCGGAAGGACGTGACACAGCGCGAAAAAAAACGTTATGGTTTCGGGGTAGTCTTTAATCTTGGGATTCGTGTCATCAGACGCCCAAACAAGACCAGGAATCCATAAATTCCAAGATAGGGTATATAGAATATGTAGGAACCAGCCCTTGATGTCCAGTAACCATCTCTTCAACATCCTGAAAATTATACAAATACAAGAGTGTTGAAACTTAAGCTTGAAACAATAACATGGAGGATGAGAGAAATTTATGCACATATATAGCGATTCTTTTTCCTTAACCCGGCACTAATACGAACACAAGTAGGATGAATAGAATTAACACTTAATTAAAATTAAACTCATCACATACTCCTACTCCTACTCCTACTCCTCTTCGTTTTTAATATCTCTATATAAATATCTATTAGTGTTTCGTATTAGTTGTACACAGCACCACATTATCATCATCAAAGGTATAAGTAAGGAGGAATTGTTCTTCTTAGAAGGTAATCAATATATATTGTTGTCTTGTATCTTTAATTTGATGTGATTTTCAAATTTGCGGATGATTTGTACAAAGGTGTTCTAATGGTAGTTGATCTTTTTATATGTTGGTACGGTGCACTATAATTAACATACATTAGATAATTCAAAGTCTCTACATATTCAACGTAGGCTGCTGCTGCTAATTGAAGTTTAATGGACATGAATATGTATGTATGTATGTATGTATGTAGGTATATATACACACATCGCACACGCATCGCGCTCTGAAGCTAATTAAGTCTGATCAACATGTATAATCGTCCCATACGTACCAAGGCCTATTGCATCTTGGCTGAGACCAGTATCCTGCTCATTGGTGTATGCTCAACCGGCCTTACTTGTTCAAGCCTATCGTTCTTGTACGATGCAGATAATAATAGTCCTATTAATAATACAAAAAAATTCCACTACATAGCCGCAGGATGCCTAGTTTTTCTACGACTAATCGTCATGTGCATCGCGTTTTGTGTGTGTATCGTCAAAGAACACACAAGGGACCGGGACGGCAACAAGGTCGACGATGAGGATGATGCACGTATGCAGCGGCCCAAGCCTTTAAGAGGATACATGAATGTCTTGATCGGATTGACCAGGGTAGCCGCATTGCTAGCGGCCTGCCTTGAGTTTGCGTACGTATCGGATAAGTCATTTACGGTACAAGCTAGCATTGTGGGTTCCTTGTTCGGAAGTTTTTGCATGACAGAATTTCTAACGTTGTTGCGCAAGTATGAGGTCATTCACCCTGCTTTTCAAAGTGATTTGGGGTATTTCAAGTTTGTGATCGCAGCTGCACTTTGCGCTATTCAAAAGATTTATGGTTTCGGAACACATATGGCTTTTAACGTGATTGGTTGTATGATCTTGAATGTGTTTAGTGGTGTATTTCTCACGTTAGGCTGTTCTCGTCGAATTCTGCTCCAAATTGACCCGCCTCCGCCTCCAAGTGATCACTAACAACTTTGGAGGTACTCAATGAAGTTACTGCATAGCACACTGTTGTTAGTTAATTATATGCAAGTTTCGTAGCTTAAAGTTGCTCAAAAACTTTTGACATTCACTAGCTCCTACGGCTATAAAGTATGTACGAGTAACTTTTTTTATTTCATTGATTTTTATCAACACATCTTGATCTACTCAAGCCTTCAATTCATTGCATTCTTTTCTTCAAAAAAAAAACATTTGTTGCATTCTAGGTCCTTATTATGAACATGATTAGACTAGATAATATACATGAAAAAGAATCCCATGCTATGGTACGGCAATTTCGATTAAGTCTGATCCGTAACTATCTTTGTAAGACCGTCTCATAGTGTGACGGATCCGTTATCGATCGTTCAGAAGAAAAGGTAAAGAGAGCTTCAGTTTGTAAGTAGGCCCATAATACAACTGAAGCAAATACCAGAATCTCTGAGATCACAGTCCAAACCAGCGAAAGCCGCGCTGCTGGCCATCTATGGTGGTTTGATCAGCGTCCAATGCAGCAATTAAGCCCAGCCATCAATAAGATGTTAAACTTAGCTTGTAATCCTTGTATCACGTTCTCCAAAATCTTGTTGACACTACCGGTAAAAGATACAGTAGCCATTCAATATTCATAATCTTGATCGACTTACCAACTTCTTTCTTTTGGTATCATTATGGATGCTTAACAATTTGAACACTTGTTTGAATGAAAGTTCTGCTGTATTACTGGAAGTTTAAGATTTTACAAGCTAATTTTTCCCGGTTTCTGCCCTTGATAACCAGCAAAATGTTTACTAGTGCCAGCCAGTTTCATCATGCATGCAACCATATGCAAGCGTGGATACATAGTGCATTATCATACAATCTATCTATTGAAGTTATAGGACATAATGCATCGAAGTACTGATGCACTAGTACAAAAAAACAAAGTGGCGTCGGTTGTAAATGACAAAAGGCGTCGGTCCTTGGTCGTCGCGGATAAGGACCGACGCGGATCAAGCAGACGCATTAAGTCAAGTCCTTTTGGCGTCGGTCCTCACAACCGACGCCCAAAGTACACTTAAGGCGTCGGTTGTGGATCTAGGACCGACGCCAAAAGTGAACTTAAGGCATCGGTTGTAGATCTAGGACCGACGCCAAAAGTACACTTAAGGCATCGGTTCTAGATCTAGGACCGACGCCAAAAGTATACTTAAGGGATCAGTTCCTGATCTTGGACTGACGCCAAAAGTATACTTAAAGACATCAGTTCTTGATCTTGGACTATGAGACTTTAGGCAAAAGTGTGGAAAACAAATTAAAAAACAAATTATTGCTCCATACTGCAGTATGCAGCCGGTGGCCAAGATTACAAAGAATATATGCTTTATTAATAACAAACTGAATAATATCATGCAACAAATCCATTACACGTATACAGGCTTGAAGATGGCAGCATTACATAAATTCAATATTCCATTCTAGACTAGAGTGTCTGATAACTATGCCAAAAAGCCCAATGCAAGACTCATCGCATTTGACATGCTTCGAAAGCCGAATAACATACCCACATGCCACAGCTAAGTTCCAAAACATAGACTTGAGCATTAAAGATGGACTTCTGGAATCTGCCACTGCTGCACATTTACCAAAACAGAAATGTGAAAGACACCGCAGTAGATCTCATTGACAATATAAGTAAGATGACAACATAGAATCAACCAATTTGCAACAAAATAACACTGAAAATTGTCATCAATCTAAATAGTATGATTACAAAGTTCAGAAAATATAGAACCCAAACCCTAAAAGGCAGAAACTAAATCATAACTCCAAACATGACAAGCTTAGTTAGGAAGGAGATACCTTAGCCATCATGAATTGTAGTAAACCATCAGAAAAGAATATGACATACAACAAATTATAATGAGATAAAACATGAGTTAAGAAACAAATGCCAGAATCAAGAAGAGACAAAGAGTTAAGACAGAAAAGCCTGAACAAAATATAAGCTTCAGTTCTCTAGTCAAGATGTCAAGTTATATACATACTTCATATTTTCCTTATTGAAAGGAAAGGGCCAGTAGATTCAATCATCAATCATGTAGTGAGCTACCTCTAAACCAACAAAGCACCATAGAACAATTAAACAAACCAACAATAAAAAGAAGGTTACAGTTATAATCTATAGATGATTGATCCACATATACAAGAAGAAGAAGAAGAAGAAGATACCGAGAAAATGAGCAAGGCCATGATAATGATCAGGGTCGGAGAAGGATCCCACATTCACATTCATTGAAGCAGCACACTGATGTCCATTTTCCGATTCAAGTACCATTTGAAGAGACAAGGTCAGTTTTGTGAACAGAAGGAAGACAAAAAAAAAAAAGGACAAGAAGTGGAAAATGGAATAAGGGGGGTTCATATATTCAGGGCCGAATCAGCATAGAGGTACTAGTACACAGACACACACAAACAGCTATCCGAGGATTACATAATCCCCCTCTATCATATTGAATTACTGAAATACTCAAGATTCAATAGAACATTCTTAATTCTCAGATAGCCAGTAACTATTCCTATTCTGCAACGATTCACAGCAAAAATGCGAGAAGTTGCAAAACTCATCAAGAAGATGAAGAGATTAGAAAGGAAATGAACATGGGCAAAAAGCAAAGGCTTCTTACAGAAGAAAGCAAAACATGAATGGAAAAGGAAGTGTCAGGTTCAGTCAAACTCAAAACAGAGTGAAAAGGAAACTTGTTTAGTTAGGATCTAAACTGTCACACTGACCTGACATTTGAGTAAAGCGAAGCGAAAACAAGTATGAAGGAATTCAGTCGCATGTCTGTTCAACAATTATGCACCGGCATGACGCGCTGCTGCTTTTAACTGACGATTCTAGGCCCTTACGTCGAGAGGTCGTGCTCAAAACCGAACCATGATTGATCCACACCATTAGCGCATCGAAGACCTTGCTGGTTAGTGGTTATGGTGGTTCTGACATCAAACATGGACACGAAAAGAGATCAATTAAGAACAATAGAATTCCTTTCTCGGATAAAAGAATAAAGTTTCAGTGTGACAAGTAGACCAGTTCTAACTGAGTCCTATGGATCACAACTAATTGTTACATCAAAAATCAACAGGCTGAATGACTGCACTATCGGCTCAGAAACACTATTGATACGAACCTAATGCACACAACTGGAACATTGTACATATGACCAAGCAGAGACCTGATGCTAAAATCTGCAGCTAGGTTTGTGCTTACAGCACCAGTTACAAACCTGAAAGCCTTCTTTACTGTAATTACATTCGAATATTTGATTAAAAAATGTTTATCCACCTCCTGATGATCAAACTCCACTTTAGAGAAACAGTTACTGTTAGCACATACACCATAGCACATGAGCACAACTGCACGGGTGTTTCCCACTAGTAGAAAATAAATGGACAGCATGGGCTTTTCAAGTTAGATGCTATATGGGCATAGGACGAGCTCCACTTGCCGATTCATTTTGCCTACTCTAGTTCCTAATACAAAGTCCTTAAGAGATACTTCATGTGAAACTTGTGACAAGTTGACTTCAAGAAAGTATTTTGATGCGCATAATTGACTAAGCTTAGATAAGTGAAGGATTCTTTACGAACACTTTAACAAGGTAGGGAGAATAAAATGAGAACAAACTTGTTAGAACAGAATTGGAATCTACACCGAATTCGGGAACAAACAGAACTCAAGAGAAAAAAATTGCACGTCTCGGTCATCAGACCCAAGCTTCGCAATCACTCACGCCATAGTATTGATTGGTCTATAGACAAACTCCGGCCCATTGTACTTAAAACCATAATGATGCTGCTTATATTCCACCTTATGAAGCTCTACACCAACCAAAAGAGGCATAAAAATTCATATGGATAAACAAAATAGAATTTAAGCATCCGGGTAAACAGAAGCTAAGATCAGCTGTGATTAATTAGAATATGTTTCCATATCACTATCACAGACTCAAACTTTTACATCGAAAATGGGGTAAGAGGAGAATCGGAGGAACAAAACAATTTAAATAAATCACTTAAACTTAACAAATTAAAGAGGAATCCATTGAACACAAAAACCCAGAAATCGACTCCAAATAAACGAACACAAAGAAAAATCCTAGAAATCGAATCAAAACAAACAAAAACCTGAAATCAAATCAAAATAAACGAAAACGCACAAAAATTGAATCCAAATAAATAGACAGACAGAAAAACCCTAGAAAATCAAATCAAAATAAACGAACACCCTAGAAATCGAAACTAAAACGAACGAAAACCATAACGAACAAACAAGATCCAGATTACACATGAAATAGAATTAAAAAGATAAGCAGAGAAAATGGATGAAATTCAAAGTATAAGGATGAATCATACCCAAAATAAACTCATTCTTCGCTGTGATGTTCCCTATGCGGACTCCTCAAGACGGTGTCGCATCATGGTGGGCGAGATCTAAGGCGAAGACGCGGTGGTGGGCAAGATCTTAGGCGGAGATGGGGAGGAGAGCATGAGAAGAGAGAAAGAGAGAGAGTAAAGAAATGAAATGCTGGGAAGGAAAAATGAAGGACAAATAGCCGACAATTTTACGGCGTCGGTTCTATGTAACAACTGACGCCAAATGACCCACTTTTGGCGTCGGTTATTCAAACGACCGACTCCAAAAGTGTTAGGTAGAGGTAGCTACGAATTCAGTAACTTTAGGCATCGCTAATAAACCACAACCGACGCCTAAATATACTTTTGGCATCAGTTCTTGAACAACCGACGCTAATAGGGGGACGCCACTTTACGTTTTTCTACTAGTGATGAGAAGTGCCCCTCACAAGACTGTCCGTCTATTGGCTTCATATCTGGGCTCATCCATTACGTAATGGTAAGCAATGACGAGCATGAACAAAATCGATTCCAATAGAGTTGGTGACAAACCCCAAGGTCTGGTCATCGATCATCTGCGATTGAAATTAAGATGGAATTCAGTTGCAATGGTAAAAATAACAAGATTATTTGAGCAAAAATACTTTAGCAACATTTCTCGTGGTTACTGATTTAAATGCAGATCAAGAAGAATTCGTTTTTCTAGGAGTAGCATAGATGAGCAAGCAAAAAAAAAAAAAAAAAAAAAAAATCATCCCTCTATATTATGCAGTAAACTACAGCGAAAAACAGCAAGAAGTGAACCCTCATTATCTTCACCTCCACATAACTACTAACTGAGAACATAGCTGACAAAAACACTCACTAAAGGTACAGCTTCTCCAAAACTACTTCAGATAAGACCAATCAGGGAAGGTCTTAAAAATAATCAAATAAATATCTACTTGCAATTTTGACTCGAAAAAGCTATCAACAATCAGCTCCTCAAGCACAATGGCATTCTCATTATACATTGCAAGCTCCAGGATAAGACAACCTCACTTGAAGCCCACAGTTGCCACAGTTTTCATTCAAACACTTAAAGGTTGTGGCAACTGTGGTGCTGACTTAGCAAACTACCAACTGAACTGCAGAAAGTTAAAGAGGAATTCCTAAGATGCGGCTATCAATAAAAGATAGAAGAAACTAAGGCCAATGATATGACTCTCAGAAAAAGACACCTGAAGATGTTTCAAATGTAGGGATAAACAAAGTCTTGTAGCATATAGGGCACGAATTGTCTGCACGGCTAATGAGCGAAGTGTAAGACAATAGAATGACGTCCGAAAACATCAAACACTGTCCGGTTAAATTGACATAAGCAAGGCACTGGGAAGCACCCTGCAGACATTAAGATGTCAGAGTTAAGAGGCCTATCAAAGGGCATGTGATTCTGCAGGACTTTGGAAACATAAGGATACTGGTGCTATGTCTAGCACAATGGTGCTCTCTAGCACATACATTGCAAGCTCAAGGTCAAGACAACCTCATTTGGAGCCCACAGTTGCCGCAGTTTTCATTCAAACACATAGAGGTGGTGTTAAGCTTTTTCACTCTAATTCCAAATACACTTACACTTTGCATCCTATGACCATTAAATTGATGTCAGTTTTTGCAGCACAAGGGAAGCAGTATCAAAAGAGTCCACCCGACAAATGGTTGAATCACAAACAGCACAACAGTCAATGAAAGATGCTTGAAATTTATCCCCATCTAAGTTCCGAATTATACTTGTAACTCATTATTCAAGTAGATTGCCTAAATTATTCAAAACAGAGTCACAACCATATTATTTGCCTTTGGTGCTGACTTAGCTAGCAAACTACGAACTGATCCGAAGAAAGTTGAAGAGACTCTAAGATGCGTCTATAAGTAAAAGATAGAACAAACTCAGGCATACTACACAAAGGCCAATGATATGACTCTCACAAAAAGACACCTGAAGATGTTTAAAATGTCAAGAAAAACAAAGTCTTGTGAGGGCACAAATTGTCTCCACAGGTAAAGAGCAAATTGTAAAACAATGGAATGAATTCCGAAAGCATTGAACACTCTCCGGTTAAATTGACATAAGCAAGGCACGATACAGAGAAGATTAGCATGGATGACACGCATAAATCGAGAAATGGTCCAAATTTTTTTGATTTTTTCCTCCAAATTGAAACTTTTAAAGACGTCACAATTGGTTTTGAATACTTGTCCTAGAAACGAACCTCACATGTTAGCGAAATTGATATGTTTTACATCCATATGTTAAGTTTATGTGAAATCATGCTTATCCCACGTTAGTGATATCTATATTTTTACATGTATATAATAAGTTTATTTGGAATCATGGTTGCCCATCTACTAAAGGTGGGTATCTTTAAAACAAATATTGATAAAATTGGAACGATGCAGAGAAGATTAGCATGACTCCTGCGCAAGGATAACACGAATAAATTGAGATATGGTCCAAAAATTTTTTTTGACATATTATTCCTCAAACTTTGAAAGACTTGAGGCATAAGGTATCTCACTATAATACATGCTTCCCTCTTGGCAGCTTCAGGATCAAAAGGGGTACGAGTATTAGGAATTCAGTACTTGATTTGTTGTTGCACATTGGCTTTGATCTTTGTAATAAATATCATGGTATCCACACTTTGAGTTGGTCTATATCAGATCCCTTCATGTTTCACATCTATACAGACTATTGTTGTCCCACGTAAGCAAAATCGATATATTTTACATGAATATATTAAGTTTATGTGATCATGGTTATTTTTTTTTTTTTATAAAGGTAAGCGAAGAAATGGACTAGGGCCCCCTACTGACAGGGGAGAACTTGCTAACCCTAAGTGCCGTACGGGGGGGAGAGAAAGAAAGATACAAAGCCGAGGTCGGTCCAAATACCAGTGATTATTTGGGGTGAGAACATTGGATCTGGAAACCCGATTTTAGAAGGCACAAACCCGAGATCCATAAGACCCAAACCTCCCACGGTAAAGAACAAAGCTACCACGGCCCGCAAAAATAAAACAACATACAAAGTGGAGTCTCTGTCTTCCCTAATGTTATGGAACTGCAAGGTTTGAGAAGGTAACTCCGACGAACCCCAAATAAAGGGCCAGGGTAAGAACCGGATTTACACAACTCAAGCCCAAGTAGCCCAAGACACTAAACAGAAAACAGACCCAAGAAAAAAAAAACGTATAACAGACAAGATAGAAAAAAAAAACACCGACCAAAGCGGATCATCGGCGAAACCCAAGCAAGAAAAGAAAAATGGCATGCATGCAACCCAGTGTCGGTTGTGCACACACCACCACTTCATCCAAGCATGCAAGGCCGGAATCAGCACAAAAATCCTCCAAACCCAACATGAGATTACAATTAGACCAAGAAAACTTCGTGTGGTGACAATCACCGACGATAGCTGAACAACTCCACACCACCCACCGGAAAATCCTCCGCACATGCCACAACCACAGGAGTTTCTTACTACACCCAGCACGCCACCAACCAGACAGGAGGACATGCAAAGACACCCATTAGCAAGTATTCTATTTCAGTCTGATCCAAAAGCAGACCATAAAAATCAGATTTGGGAGAGAGTGTTAGGGCCTGCAACACCCCCTGCCACCATGCATACTACCCATGTCAACCCCAGAAACACCACAAACAAGACATAACGAACGAAATCAAAGACACTTTTAATAATATAAGTTAATAAAAAATAAAAGTGAAGATCAATTAAGTAAACCAAAGGACTAAAATCCTCATATTGAAGGTAATCAAAAGGCAATTAAGATTGCTATTCAAGGGCTGAGCCCATGCCTCACAGCATAGCTGTGATGCAGAAGAGTATCAAAAGCCATCACGAAGATGGAAAGTAAACGAAACGGTCACAAGCCCCGAAAGAGCAAGGAGCCCTTACCGGCACCACAACAAAGTTTCTATTCCCAAATAGAGGAAGCCCAATCAGAAAAAGGGGTAGGAAATCGAAAGGGGCAGCAAGCGAGGAGATGATTAAAGATAAATAACTAATTGAATGAAAGAGAAGATCGGAGAAGAGGCAGAGAAAAGGGGAAAAATTTGGGAATTTTGGTGAGAAGAAAAAAAAAATTCTAGAGAGAAGGGAATCTCCCTAGACTCTAGAATCCAGTATCGGTTTAATCTTTTTTTAGTACATGTGATCATGGTTAATTGGTTATCCCACGTTAGTGATATCTATATATTTTACATGCATATATGTAAAATTGGTTTTTTTTTGTACACTACCTCTATGTAAGAGGGTTAATCAGATTGGACTTAAAACAGTGGTGGTCTTTTTTTTTTACCTCAGTCCACATCAACTAAGTTTTTACGAGACTATATTTGCTTCGATAATAATAATTAGTAAGATTGGTAGTTACAAACCAGGCAAAACAACCATTCTTGCACAATACTAATCATTGGTCTAAAGAGTTTCCATCAAAAAGGTTAATCTCTCTAGACTTAAGACAACGTAACGAGATCAATTAGATTTCTCAATGCCATCAAATTTCGCAGTTCATTAGAAAATATAGATAAAAGCTCGTAATTGTAACTCTAATTGGTTAAGGTTCATAAAATGTGAAGAATGTTATTGTTGATAGTGGTTCACACTTCACATTGTACTAGAACTCTTTTCTAATAATACTACAAAGCTAAGCGAACCATTCTTGCACAATACTAATCATTGGTCTAAAGAGTTTCCATCAAAAAGGTTAATCTCTCTAGACTTAAGACAACGTAACGAGATCAATTAGATTTCTCAATGCCATCAAATTTCGCAGTTCATTAGAAAATATAGATAAAAGCTCGTAATTGTAACTCTAATTGGTTAAGGTTCATAAAATGTGAAGAATGTTATTGTTGATAGTGGTTCACACTTCACATTGTACTAGAACTCTTTTCTAATAATACTACAAAGCTAAGCGTCTCTTTAACTCGGCAGCTTCAAAGTTAAGATGAGTGTAATTTTGGAATTCACTAATTTTGGATTATTGCGTGCCTTGAGCCAGTGGGAGCTGTTAATCACGCTCTGATCACAGGGTCATGGATTCATCAACCAGACTTGGTAACCTGTCTCCTTAGAACTCAAGGATACAGAGGTACGATCCTATAGAACAGATCCTGTTCAAGTAAGGTCGTACCCATTCCACCTTGCAAAGTCTGTATATACTGCCTTTTCGTTTACTCTTTGGCCGATGTGGGACAATCTTGAGTTTATCTTTCATCACAGTCTCTTGTACTGTCTCCAGCAGAATTCAGTTCATTTCAATTTCAATATTATAATATGCTCTTCTTATATACATAAACTGAATCGAGAAATCGTATATTTATTTGTTGAACAACAAATATTAATAAAGCGTTTGTCTGATCATAGTCTCATCACATATAACTATACTCAACCTACATCATTTCAATAATGTAATATGTTCTGTTTAATTTCTTACACTGATTTATAAAGCAAAAAGAATAAAAAAATAATAGTGTATGATAAACGTTTGTCTGGAAGCCTGCGTGCAGTGATCCGAACTTCAGACAATGAAGCGGAACTAGACTGAGTGGACAACAAAGGTCTGAATCAAATCACAGTGTATATTAGTAATGTATGTTAGAAAAAAATAATGATGATAACTTCCGTGGTATACAGTTCGATTTTCGACCTGTTCGTGAAGGCACCTGTAATGAGTTTCGGGTTGTATTATAACACGATTTATAACTGCTTAATTGATCAGTGTTAACTCCTTTGAGTACACCTTATTTCTCTGCGTTACTGCGTTCTAAATAGTGCGTTTGTAAGCTGGGTTATCTGTGTAAAGGTGACATGACTGATTTCTCCACGAGTGTATATGCTCTCGAATGATTAGAAGTTCGTTGTCAAAAAAAAAAACAAAAAAAAAGTATATGCTGTGTGTTTATCCCACATTGCCCATTCAGTCTTATTTCTGTTTGTTTATATACTATGTCCATACTACAGTGATTGTCCCTTCGGGGACATCCAATAAAATTGTAATGATACAGAGAAGATTAGCATGGCCCCTGCGCAAGGATGACACGCATAAATTGAGAAATGGTCCAAATTTTTTTGCCATTTTTTACCTCAAATTTTTTTTTTTTGTTATGAAAGTTATGAAATGCCTGAGAATCTGAGCTTTATGAACTGGTGCAGAATCGAATGTTAAGGGAGATCTTTCATGCTTCTAGGAAAAACCCCGAGAGGCTAAGTAGTAATAGACTTACTGGCGAATGAAAAAGAAAAGAAAAGAGTGATCTCAAAGTAAGCATTATGCAAGCGCCAAGCTCAAATTTTTTTTTGTCATTTTTGGGCTTCCATATACGGAGTAAGCATTATGCAAGCGCCAAGCTCAATTTCAAAAGCAACTAATTTTAACATCGTGTGTTGTACGGTTAAAATATTATATTATACTTACTAATTGTTTCCTTTTTATTCTGAATAACGATATGTGGACTCTCCCAAAATCCTTCAATTGGAAAACCCGTGCGTTCAACACACTTTGTTATATTCTAATTTATTAACGGGTTTTCTAACGTGTGCCCATAGGGCACATGATAAAACTCACTTTATTTCCTTGATTAAGTGATATTCTCACTTGAAAAAATACGTTAGAAAAATCCATTTATTAATTAGTTTATCTCAAACTAAATGAATTATGATAATTTCACAAGAAACTAGTTTTAAACCCGTGTGTTACACGCTTAAAATATTATATTGTACTTAATAATCATTTTTTTTCCCCCAAAAGACTTATCCATATGGATCGATATATCATAATCAAAATCATGTGTAGATTTTTATAAGTATGTGTAAATGGACTTTACATTGAACTATATTTCAACACGGACTTAATGATACACGAAACAGTCTTGCCTTCCATGCTTCACCAATACGTCTCATTTCCCCTTTCTGAAATTGATATTCTGCATAAATCCACTGTCCACAACAGATGTAAACATCGGCTTTAGATCGTCACATGCGTTATTGCAAGAATCAGAGGGAATCTGCAGCAACATCAAAGAAGTCAAACATCATATGCCAAGTCGATATAGAGGACAGAACAAGTAACAAATTCACGCTGATACAAAATTGTTAACATCAACAAATTTGAGTTGCACTCGACATAGTCACGCTAATACAAAGTTATTTGGATTCTCTATCATGCTGTGCTCAATTTGCGTCGTAGAAATTATTTTAATTCAATACTTTAATCTGTTATGTTTAATTCAATAATTTAATACTTTAATTCCATAGCAAAGGGTGTTGAAGTATAATACTATTGTGGGTGCTCTAACCATCAGTCTAGACTTTTGGCTCAGTTGATTGTCTAACAAAGGGTGTGGGGGCTCATATTGTATCTCGGCTCCCCACCAACTTCTTGTAATTTATACTTGATTTTTCATGAATAAATAAAACTTATGTTTAATGTTTATAAACTTGAAAACATTTCATTTTACATACGTACTGATTTTTAACGCAACAAGAATGAACATTATATGATCTAAGCGTTTGTCTAGATGGTCTGAACCGGGCCGAATTTGGATGATGAAACACAAGTAGACAGAGATAGACAACAAAGGACTGATTTACCCGAAGACATCGTTTCCCTGATAAATTTCTACCGATTACACATGCAGGTAACAAGTTAACAACAATGCAGTTAGAAACAAGGATAACTCCATTGGACTATATTTCGCCAGTAAAAGGTTGTCCCTGAAGGCGGTTTATCCTTTGGACTTTCCTAAGCTTTACTACTTCAGACGCTTTAATATAATTTGGAAGATCATTATTGAATCGTCTTTTAGACGTATTGAACAAGCCATGTATTAGCTGAAATGCAGTTTCTATGATCATGCCAGCCTGTACTCTTGTGGAATCATCAGCGACAAGTCGTTATCGAATGCGTATTACATCTTGTTGTATAAGCGACAAGAACGTCTGATTTATGAAGATTGCATATCATGTGAATGCCTAAATTTTCAAGCAAATTGTTCAAGTGATCATTGAGAGAATATACGATCTAGAATACTGTGAATGAAAAATGATTGTCACATTTGTCAAGAGGATGATCGCCAAGCTAAGGCTATAAAGCCGAATTATAAATTAATGGAGTAGCAGAAATATTTGCTTTTGTCCCACATCGGCTGGTTGAAAGGAGATTATTCAGCTACGACGATATAAAAACAGATGAAATCCTCTAAACATGTCATACCTTTCTCGGCCTCTTGGCTAAGATCAAGCGTAGTATCTGTTCTTTACAGTTTAATATCTGATATGTGGACCATGTGTCTACGCGATATTAAATTTATTTTTTATGGGGGAGGGTCCATCACAGTAGCTTGCTATTGGGGTCTTCGAGTGTCGCCCATGCGTTGCACTATTGCACGGGCTTGGCGCACCCCTCCAATTCAAGTCTAAACCTTTGATGATTAACAATTGGCGATTTTGATCATTGTGAGTAATTAATTTTCTTGCAATTCTTGTGCTAATGTTGTTAAAGAGCTCACTGATCATGAAGTTATACTGATTTAGTTGAACTAAACCCTGATTCTTTTTTTCTATTGTGATTATTATCGGTGTTTCTGAAGTCCTAGACTCCTAGGCTTCGTTGTTGTTAGAATAAGCTGAAGAACATTCTGCCAATTTGAAACTATGGTGAATTTTATGTCAGATTTTGCCCTTGGTCATCCTATCAATATCGACTTACGCGATGTCTAGACTGCTGTCAATTACACCTTTGGGGCTGCTATGCCATCAGACGAATTGAGAGCACTGCTGACAAAGATGCGAGACTCTTACATACGCTTTCAAAATCCCTGATTTCGGTACTTACTTATCTTTGTATTTACAGCAAAACGTTCAAATGATTACTTAACCTTACAATTTAACTGGTTTCCATGGGTGTTTGCAGTCGAACTGTACTTGAGGCCAGGAGCTGTGAAGATGATGGTGGACGACATTGCTTCAAGCACACTCTGAGATGAACAAGGAGGACTCAGATGTAATTTGTCTCTCAAAAATGAAGTAACCATACATCCTTGCGCACAATTCAAAGCTTTCAGTTACATCTTACCTGCTATGCCACTAAAGCCATAGAGGTACTTAACATGAGAAAGTGAAAAACAAACGTAAGACTTACAAATGGTTACAAGAGTCCTATACCACTAAGCCATAGGGGTACTCCTAAGGTGTCGTTTGGATACACTTGGAAAGTCGGAATTCCCATGAACTTGCAAATCCTAGGAATTTAGAAAGTATGGGAATTGAGGAAATTTGTTTGGATGAACAAGGGAATTCAATTCCCATATGGGAATTTCTACTTACCTAGCCCCCCTAGGTAATTAAATTCCTACACTTTGGAGGAATTGAAAATGCCAAGGAATTTCCAATTCCTACACTTTAGGGTAACCAAACAACTCATGGTAATTCAATTCATAGGAAAATAAAATTCCTATGGATTTTGAGGGTATCCAAACGACACCTAAGTACTCGTAAGCCCATGCTACCCAAAAACCTATTTGTAAACTAAAATCGCGGCATAAACCACAAAGGGGTCTGGAGTTTTGAGTACATATCAGACCCATCGTATATACCAGCTAACATACGGTTTTCCATTTCGAAAACCCCCGTGTCCTCGCCCCACCGGATTTCGGTCTATCCCAATATCTAAATGCATCATCTGTGAAATAAATACAGTTGGAATTACTCACTCCAAATGCGGGAACTGACATCGAAGAATTATTACCAACAAACAAGACAGTACCACTCTGGACTTGAGACCACCTTTTAGTGTCAGATTCAAGTTTGTACACAAAAAACCCGAACGTTCCATATTCAAATTCGTTTTCGTCTCTATCTTGGTCTTGATCTTCATAATCTTCAACATCACCCCTGTCTCGTACAACCATGTAAATTTCACCTCCACAGTTCACCAAATATAGTCCACATAAAGTACCTGAAAGGTCGTCCAAAATCCCAGGAGGAGCAGGTACATAGTCTCTAGCTTTCAAACAAAGATTTCTTGGATTACTCAAAACCACTGGAAGCATAGGTAGGTAATCTTTCAGAATGAGCTTTCTTGGATCATTCAAATCAGAGATATCAAGACATCCAACTGACGCATCCTTATACAAGATTAGTAATTCGGAACCACATGAGACAACATCAGCTATGCCCTCGTCAAATTGCATTGTTAGCCTGGGTTGTTCGATGGAAGTCCAAAATTCATCACCCGGCCTCGCAAATTCCAACTCTTTCAACCCAACAACAAAAACAATGAAATCATTTGGAGCTGTTTCTAATACAAAAGCCTTGGTAATAAAGTAGGATCTCATACCGTCACTACGAAAACGTGATTGAGGTGGAAGGGACTTTCTATGTTTGGTAAATGGGTTGAATAAATGTAACTCGAAATCGTCCTGATTATAGGTCACAACCCAACCGTACGCGGAACCCCAACATCTACACCCACTAGTCTCGGGGAGTTTTATTTGGTAGGATTTATTGTTGACGGGATTGAAAACTTTCCTTAGACAATCCGGATTATAATCAGTAGTGTTTTCGGCTAACAATAACCACGGCCTTGTTTTCATATCAAACAACTCATGTCTAACCATAGTGGCAAAGTGATTCCACGTACGACATACAACTGAGAGATATAACAAGTCTTCGATTGTTTCAAATCTCATCACAACCTCGTAGAGAAGATCAAACGGTAGCTTAGACCAACACGCCATCGTACTAACAAAAAATCCGAAAGAATGATATTCAAAAACCTGTAGTTCGTTTGACGTACTTGGTCAGATATTTGGGAAGAAACACTCTCACTGACCGTGTGTTTGTGTGTTTCTCTGATTTCTGTGTGTTACGACAACTAGCAAGAAAAGTGCTGTGCCTAAAACACACCAAACGAGTCTAGCTAAAATTGGGCAGCAAATCGACCAAACCAATCAAAAACGAAATCAACAAAGAGACAAACAACCAACCCCAAAAAAATTTAAGTGGAAAACCCTCCAAATCAATAATCATCAACTTTATCCAATATAGTAAAAATGATACCAGAAATTATATCAAAATCCCAGCTACAAATTATATCAATCGAATCACTTTGTCAAAGTGCACCCCCCACCACACAAGAGTAGTAAATCACACGCCACTTTCTTTTTCTTTGAAAAACTAAAACAAGTCATAAAGAATTGGGGTTGGATCCCACTCTAACAAAAAGACCCTTGTTTCACAAAAAGCAAGCTCAGGTACAACAACGCATGTTAGAAATAACAACTAACAGTGGATTACATAAAAGTTGTTCCTGAATACACCTTAATGACTTTCAGCTTTTTGTGACAATGCGCGCGGTTTATGCTATTTTCATCATTACTAACTCTTTAGCAGATTTCTTGTTGGCTTCTGCATTACTGTGTTTTTGCCCGTGCGTTTGTAAGCTTGCTAATTTACTCCGTATATGTGTAAAGCTGTGAAGGTGAAATTACATAATACTCCATATGGTAAAAGCTAGTTATCCCACATTGCCCATTCAGTCTTGTTCTCGCTTGTTTATAATATGTGACCGTATTATAGTAGATTTCCCTTCAGTGACATCTATAACGATCGTAACATGAACAGTCCAGATTATCTAGATTGGACTTAAAACTTTTTAAAACTTTTTTTTTTGTTTTTTTTACCAGTCCACAGCAGCAGAGTTCGTTCATGAGGCGTCTTAGCCCCTACGTTACGTCCCAAATTTTACAAGGTTATATTACATTAGCTCCGGTCATTAATAACGTTTGTTGTAACCGTATAGGCGCAACATATAACCGTTCTTACACATTATTATACTAATCTTCATTTCGGAGATTTTTCATGAGAAAAGACTTAATTATAACAAATTTTGCTCGTTAACATATGACATACCGGAGTATATCTTTCCCAGCTCATTACGTGATACGTTGTATTGATTTCGTTTTTGTCCTTCGCTTTGGGAAGCTCAGTGGCATGCAATGTATGTTTGCATATGGTTTTCATGTGTGTATTGGTTTCTCTTATAAAAGCATGGGTATGTACATCTTGTTATGGTGTTCATGCAATTGACAAAGACGACAAGACAACGATTTCTGAGTTGCGAGCATAATTTGCTAATGCACACCGATGAGTTTTGAGGCAATCTTGATCAACACACTGGACATTTTTTAACTTGCAGTGGGCAGTTATATAGTCCAGAATTCTGTTGATATATAAAAGTGGTTCACATTGTATATGAAAACTCTGTATAACAAAGCTTAGCTTAGGATCAAGAAGGGGGTACTTCAATTTTGGAATTCAGTGCTTTAATTTGTTGTTGCACATTGTCTTTAATCTTTATAAATATCATGCTATTCACAACTTTAGTTAGTATAATACTAATAAGCTAGCTTCCTTCATGTTTCACAAGCTAAGACACCATATATACTATGAGAAAGTATTAATGTATATTCATATACATATTTAAATGTATATTCTCAATTTTTTATTCACATATTCCACCATATTCTATTTTTCTCTCCTCAATCTCAGCACATAAAAATGCAAAACATACCCATACTATCCCCCATATATGTTTAGTTTTGTATATCACATATACAAATAGCCTTCCTCATATACTATTGTTGTCCGTTGACCCACATTAACGAAATCGATATGTTCTTACATGTATAAAATACGATTAGATAAACTTATAGGTACCCATCTACTAAAGGTGGGTAGCTTTAAAAATTCAATTGAGGATTTCAACATGTTAATCTGTTAATCTTAGACAAATTAACATCTAGCCATTTGTCACGGATGGACTAGTATTCTTATTTTCCCTTAAACTACATAAAGGTAACTAATACGCATAAATCGAACTTTTTTCACTATACATACCTTATAAATCGAACTTGGTTCCCTTGTGCATATTGTGACTTGCAGTAGCTGTTCTCTAGTTTAAGATCTTATGTAATGAAAGGTGAACACATTTACTCATTTTTGCAGGCTAATAATCACTACTCCCATTCTAATCTCGACATTTTAATGTCAGTACTCAGTAGTGGCATTACATTCTCAACAAAATTAAATTCAAGATTTGCAGATGCGGTAGACAGACGGCGAGAAATCAAGATTTTGGGGTGAGCAATATGAACTCGAAGTTGAAAATTTGCCCGAATTTCTTCAAAGCTCGACCACTTACTACTATCGTTAGAAACGACCTCACATTTTTCTCTTTGATTATAGTGAGAGTTACACTACTTCAAACTCGCTACAACTCTTCAGAGTCTTTTTGATTGATGCTGTGAATTAAAAATACTTGCTTTTGTCCCACATCGGCTGGTTGAAAGGAGATTATTCAGCTACGACGATATAAAAACAGACGAAATCTACAGATCAACTCATACCTTTCTCGGCCTTTTGGCTAAGATCAAGTGTAGTATCTGTTCTTATCAGTTTAATATCTGATATGTGGACCATGTGTCCACACGATATTAAATTTATTTTTTAAGGGGGAGGGTCCTTCACAGTAGCTTGCTGCTGGGGCCTTTGAGCGTCGCCCATGCGTTGCACCATTGCACGGGCTTGGCGCACCCCTCCGATTCAGTCTTGAACCTTTAATTTGATGATTCACCACCATCCAAGGCATCTGTATTATTATGTGTTGAAGAAGATATGACGTACAGTAAATATAGCAATGCCAGTAGAACTGTAAAACGGTAAGATATTAGAAAGAGGAAAGGAACTGATGGACCGTTAAGGATGCCTACGCCGCTGCTTCCACCACCACGACCACTGCTGCCGCCTGTCTTAGAATCCCGGATTGGGCTGGATTAGGATTATTATTCGTTAATACTATAATTCGAAAGAAGCATTGGTATAGTGTAAGATGTAGCGTAAATTCATACCGAAAAGTGGTAAGTGGTGTACAAAAATTTATCGTCCTAAATGTAGTTCAGATTGTATTAGAAGTGAAGACGGTCCGGTCATAGTATTTTGATTGAGCTCATGAGATTTAGATGAAAGCTATTGATCATAAATCTTAATCCTACAAGAAAATGTGCCCATCCTGCTCGGCAGAGGCAAGGGCGTTCTGGGGTTTCTTTGATTGATAGTACAGACGAGGCAAAAGAACGGGGAGAAGAGTGGAACCTGCCTGAAAATGGTTTGTACAAGTACGAAAACAAACAGATGCATCTCAACTGCAGAAACTGAGATTGGCGATGTTTAGGTAAAGAACAGATGCTCAAGATACTAATTTGCCAGTCTGAATAATATTGTAGTACAGTATTGTACAGTAATAGCAGTTTCCTGCTTAGAATACATGTTATCCAAAGCTAAAACATTTGATGGTTCAAATAACGAAAAAAAAAAAAAAAACTAAAACACGAGGTCGGACCGTTACAGAATGAGCACCTCCTTGGTCATATGTTGTGGATTACCATCAACGCCTAAAGTATAGACTCGAAACCCTTGGTGAAACATCACTTAATCCATAATGCTCTACAACTGCAATAGAGTTGACAAAAAAGTATCCCACTCCGACATGAGGGCTAAATTACAGTGAATTGACATTTCTAGGGAACCAGAAAAATTGCACATTCCCAGTAAGCTGTAATAATATGTCTACCAACTATTCCATATTGAGTGTCCATCATCATCCAAGCATTGCTTAGGAATCCCAAGTCCAAAGGTCAACTCACCCGGAAACATCTCTTTCTCAGCGTGATTAGTTGTATCAACAAAAGAGTGAAAATAAGGTCGCACCACTAATCACACTTGATGTTCCTGTAGATCCTCCTTACAAAAAGATTGGAGCCCAGATGGCCAACAGCTCCTGAAAATGTGACCAGAAAAACTTCAACAGCAGAACACACCTCAATAAGGTAAAGAACATATTGCATAAGGATTGCACCACTGGAAGTCGAAAATTCGTAACAGATAACACGACAAACAAATACCTCTGCCCTGCCCAAAGGTAGGAAACAGCCAATTTTTTCTATCAATCTACAGTGTTTGGGTCAGTTGACGCCCATAGAACCAGTTGTGTTTTCCGATTTCAGTCAGTACAGTCATGGCAGCTAGATACAAGTTCACTACGGCTCCACTAGGACATAAACTCAAACATTTGCCAAGTTGAGGCTTAGAGCAGCCTTTAAGGGCTGGTTTATTCACCAACAGGCAACAGATAGTCCAACAGTCTGAGACCGGGCTCATTTGACGGTCTACCGATGGAATGACTGGGGAGCGGGTTACATAACAAAAAAGGACATCCCATTTGGGCTTTATATTAAACCGTGACTCCATAAAGAGTGGAAAAGGGCTTAGCTTTACTTATTGTGGTCTTCTGACCAAAAAGGTTCATGTTTCCACAAGACCAGAACACCCACATACATATGTCGTCAAAAGCTGAAAGTCTTTTCCTACTATCTTATTGCATTATACCCAGGTGATCATAGATAGCTGATATCTAGAAATTACTATTTCGAAATTCTAGAGTGATGAGTTAATAATGAAATAGCCAATATTAGCATAGCTTTCAAAGGGAAGGCTGCACTAGAAAGAATCTGCACTTCAATAACACAAATATAGCGCACTGCTCAATCTTTTTGTACAAACAACATTGCTAAACCTTTGCGTATAAACAACATGATAATCAGAGCAACAAATGGAAATGCAAGCACATAGAGAGAGACGTACCGCAAAGAATCCCCAAGCCAAGACAGAACATCATTGTATAACCAAAATAAAAGCTGGTCTGGAAGAAGCCTGACATCTTGGTCTTCACATGATAGTAATAAACAGAGTACAAGTACACATAGATGGCTGTAGATGCGGCAGAGAAGAATGACGTCCATTGCCAGTGATAATTCTCAGCATTTAGCAAGAAATATGTCCCCACGATAGTAACACAAACTGTAACAATGAGCAGAATCACAAATACAAGCAACATGAAGCCATATACGTAGTATACCTGAAATGAAAAAGCATAGCAGAAGAAAGCATGAGAAGGTAGGCAAAAAAAAAAAAAAGGCAGATGACCAACAACAAAGTCCATTACCAACAAATTAATAAGTACCTCAAATAGACGTTCTAAGAGGCTATTAATGTTTAAAGCTAAAAGAACTTGCAAATTTACATATTCATGTCATAAAGAGGACACCAAGGGAGTGATGCTTATATACAAAAGACATCATGGCGATGACGGCCACAAAAATGAGAGAACAAGCTTTCAAGCTATCATGATTAGTTAAAGAAGAAATGTCAAGCTAAGCTCGACAACTGACTAAGGAGCATTGAATATAGAGATATACGGAGCAGTATATACATACATACAGATATAGATACAAATTTAGTCATTTAGATATGGTTAAATATAGATATACTTCTGGTATGTGTTAAGTGAATGTGAAGACTCTGCAGTTTTGACCTGTTTAAACGAAAGTAATCCGAAGAGCTCCAGACATATAGATGTGTTTGAGAGTTAAGACTTAAAGAAGAAATCGAGCACTTATAGGCAGGTTAACCAAAATTTTCTATTGAACAACGTGCGAAATTATAGAAGATCCTCTTTAGGATCAAAGAATTCCATTGAATTGAGCATGATTGTATGTGTGATAGCATCGATTATACCAGGAATATCAATGAACCCGCACGTTTAAGCATTTCATTAGAGCAAAGGATAAAACTAAGAGAGGACTAATATGCAAATGGTGAAGTGCGCTTTTACCTTGTAATTCCAAAAGGATGTGAAGACAAAGTACATTTCAATAAAAATACTGCCGAAGGGAAGCAATCCACCCATAAGTGAAATCACTGTTGGTGTTAGATACCATTTCTTTTCAGGAACAGGTCGAGGGATCGTCTTCACCCGGCATGGATTGTTTGGTGCACCATTCCAGTTTCTCCCAACTACTGTCCCGAGGAGTGCAAGGGGGAAGGAGATAAAAGCCCAAATGACAAAAACAACTACCATTGTGCCAAATGGAATAGCAGCTAGAGACCCATAGAATATAGCAATGGTATTTAGCATGAATCCAATCCCGAAGCACAGAAAGGGGAAGAGGGATGCAGTAAGAATCATCGACTTTATCCAGTTTTTACCTGAAACAAGAAAGGAGTAGTTAATAATTTCATTGCAAGAAAATATGCACAGCTTGAAGAGAGTACGATTCAGCACTTGGGACTTCAGAGGCAACAACACTCCAGGCCCCCTCTCCTCATTTGTCCCCCCTTTGCGAAAAAAGAGGATGAAAAAAAAAAGGACAGAAATTTAAACAGGCAAGTTACAAAGTTTACAGATACATACCACCATTACGAGAATACATGCCGCCGCTAACATAACCTGATATGAACGATGTCAAGGCATAACATACAATGAAGGTTGTAACAATAGCTCCTCTCCTGAATCATATACCAGATAAACAGATCATATTCATTGTTTGGCTTATGGTAGCAAATAAAAAGATATGAGTCCCCTGATTGCTAATTTTATAGACAACAACATGCTAAGAAGGAAACATTATTGGAAAGTCACGGTCATGTCATGAAAGAAAAGTAGCGAAACTCCTTTGAGGCAAAAATCCATCAGAATAGCAATGATATGACATTAATGTCATGCTGTAGACAAATAAGTCATGACATGGTGCAGTATAAATTCTAATTTTGGAATAGAGAATCATATTTGCACGTGTATAGTCAACATACCCAACATACAGCATCCCAATAATCGCTAAAACGATCACGAGGAAGATAAGCGTCGCTAGTTGAGCTCCAGTACCAATGACGGCTGAGAGTAAAGATAAAGTACGCGGAGGCCGGAAAACATCACCATGCACAAGTTTCCACCCAGACTCTTCACTAACATCCCTTTCCTGACAAATAAACATTCCAATTCAGCACACCATCTTAAACAACAAGATCACATATCACCAATTAAGGATGTCTTTTTTTAGAGTAAAGTATAGAAGTCTAACCAGACTCTCCAAATCATCATCTTCCCTAGCATACTTGGCATAGTCATTTCTGAGGGTCCTCATCAATATCATGGACACCAGACCAGTCAAGAAAATCACCATCATGAAAGAATTGAAGATGGAGAACCAATGGATCTGCAGAAAGTAAAAAGCCTTCAGGGAAACATATTCTTGCAGGGAACTCCCAATATTTCATTCCACAGGGCAGCTAAGACACAACTCAGCCACAAAATTATGCAATTTAAAACCGAGTACCAAAGTTTAAGCCGATAAAAGAACTAATTTCCCCAACACCAAACGAAAAACAAAACAAAAGGTTGAAATAAGCTACAAACCTGATGCTCAAAGAATGGATAATCCAAGTAAACCTCGAAACGCCTAGCGAAAGGGATGTTCGTAGGAATCCATGTCACAGTATACGTCATCTCATAAGTTTTTCCCTCATCCACTGGCTTAGCGCCATCCTGAGTCATATTAACATGTATGATCTGCAGAGAAAGGAATCCAGAAAAAGATTGAGGTCAAGGCCAAAAAAAAAAAAAAAAAAAAAAACGCCAACAAAGTAACTCGATTTACCTGGTTTCCATTGTATTTGATGATGAAGTTCTTATTTGTGTACAGCATGTGCTTAGCATTCTCACCATTTTTATCAAAACGATGCTCTCCAACAAAGCCTACATAGAATGAAGAAGAAAGATATAAAGTACTATGGAAAGATCATTCTGCAATTATGAGACAAAAGGCATCGATGGACACATACCCCACAGAGGTAAATCATCTGAATGGTGTACAGCAACAAGAGCAGAGCCACGGAGGAAGGCAAAACACAAGCATTCAGTAGCCAATCAATAAATGGATAAATGAGCACAACTGAAAGAAGCTAAAGGTGTCAAATGGCCGCTTTGAATAAATAACATACCAATGAAGAGCTCAAACCAGTACGAACTTTCGATTGCATCTCTAAATTGTCTAGCTTTAGTGGCGTCAAGTTCGACTTCACACATGGGGGATTTCTCAACATTTTCTGACAAAAAAGAAACAAAAATTTATGTTACCAATTTTTTTAATTTGAAATCACAACGAAGGGAGGGAACAATGAATTAACTCGACCAAATCATCATAGGAATACATACTTCTAAACTTGATATCAAGTTGGCTGTCAATAAGTTCATTCCCACCAAGAACCTCCCCTAGTCCACCCCACCTGCGGGCAATATGACCCTGTGGATGGCAAAAGGGAAGGCTGAAGTAGTTGTAAGTTTCTTGTGGATTGTTGTACGGACCAACCTTGTTCACCCAGAGAACTACTTGCTCGTCTGTTTCATACTACAAGAAACAAAAATAAGGAAACAAAGGCATATCAATTTTTCTACCACAGAAAAAAAAAGTGGGTGTTTAAGCATGTTAGCTTTTACAGATAAAGAAAACAAAAAGGTTTTAACATGGAAGACAAGAACATCATAAACACCCAGCCACATGCCGAGATACACTTACATATTATAGGACACAATTTTAGGAAGAAAGTAAGAGGTCGAGATCCGAAATGATAGTATATAACAGAAGCATTTTGCGTTGAAGCACAGTACTCCTTTATCACTATACGATTGTCTTAATTGTTTTTCTAGAGGAAGAAATTCGTAAGAAGTTCAAAAACCTAGAGACTTTGCAATGAAACTTCAACCATTAGGTCCACTATGTATCTAATCTTAAAAACAAAACATATGGTCATACAGTATACCATATTATCAATTGACAATTTAATTCATAAGATCTTTGACCAATTGAATGATCAAATGTTGCAGTGTTTGGCTCTATAAAGTAGCTAAGACAAACATTGCCGAATGGAGGAGTGAATTTCCAGCCAAAAATGTCTCGTGGTTTACTCCCTTCCTTGCAAACCAGCATATCCCCAAGTCCCCAACAGTAACAAATTCCTCAGTTTGCTTCACCAATAACCAATAATATCAATGGAAAAAACTCACAGATCCATTTCTCTCTACCCCAGCACCAATTAGCGTTAAAAAATGAGGGAATCCATATATCCCGAATGTACAAGGTCTGAGACTAAAATGCCACTTAGTTTTCATGAATTTAAAGGCATCAATGGTAATTTATGCCGGCAGCACGCTTTTTGTGCAGAAACCGTATCCAGCAATGCCCCTTAAAACCTAAGAAAGAATTCATTAATCGGCAATCTTTTTCAGGCTATGATGTTTGCAATTGCTTGAGCACCAGATTTTACGTCTTACCAAGACGAGCACAGTAGGTCAATGCAGCAACACTTTATCGATCAACTTAAACAACCACACCTATTTCACTACATTGCACAAACACGGCGAATCGCAGATGCATGGACAAACAATCAATTATCACCAAACCCTTGGCTGCTCAATTACTCCCAACATTCCAGTCGTACCCACTTCAAATTACCCGAAATCCTTCAAACTTTCCCCCCAATTACGCAACATGGGCACCCCAAAATTCATCATACATGAATCAAATCGAAACCCCACCAAATAATTACTTCAAAATCAACCCCAGAAATCTACCCCCAACAAAAATCAAAACCCCAAAACAGCCAAAGTCGACATCTTTAGGAAAAACCCAGCTCTAAAATCATGATAAAAATGTACTATTACATAAAAATTAACCAACAAAATAAAAATCCAAGCAAAACCCATGTTAAATAATCAAATTAATATGATGAAAAATAAAATAATCATGCAATTGGAGGAGTATAAAAGGTGGACAAACCTTGTGATCAGACTCAGAGGCGAGGGATGGTGGAGACAACAGGAGGAGAGAGAGGATGAGGAGAGAGAGTGGGATTGATCGGGCGGTGGTGAGCATGGCTGCTGCTGAACCCAAATCTAGCAGTCGGATCTGGGTGGTGTGATTTGCGGGGGAGAATGGTGAAGGGATTTTGAGGGGTTTATTTCATTTGCTCGTCAGCTTGACGCTACAACGTTCGCAAGGAAGAGAGGTGGTGTGTGAACCATCCAACTTTGGGTTGGGACTTGGGACTCTAGTTCCCGGTGAGTGTGAGACCTACTAATAATAAACACACAATTGCCCGTACCGCACCGTTGTGCCCCCATTTAACGTGTGTAACGTTGCAAACAAAACGAAAGAAAAATAGGATTAACGAGATACGTGATAAAACATCATATTTTCATAACTCGAGGATAATAGCGAGTTCAACCAATTTACAAGTAACTCGGGATCGGGTTAAAGAAAGCTCGAGTTCTGACTCGAATCTTCAATGAGTCAAATGGTTCAAACATGTGTCGAGTTGTTGACTTTTGTAGTCCAAAATAAGCAAAATTCAAATGAAAATGTGTTGCATATTTGCACTTGTTGCAGATCGATTAGCTCCAAAAAGGTGTGCTTTAAAAAAAAAAAAAAAAACACACCCATAAATTACGGAGTAACAAATAGTTAGAAAAGCATTCCGAGTTGGTTATTACATTTCGACCAAAACATAAGGACATAGAACTTGAAGATTCAATAGCAAGAAATAGTTACCACAATTCGAACTTGATTATATATACATAATAACTACATACTCCGTATAGATTATAAACTCCTGAATTGAGAAGAATTTTTGGTAACACGAGGACTACAAAATTCCCGATAAGTAATCATATATGAAGGGTGTTGCCTAGATCTGATCACTTTCATTCCAGTATGTCGACTAAATTGCAATGAATAAATGTAGCTTCTTAGACAAAAAAAATACATATTTTTCCAATGCTTCACCATGCCTAACTTGTAACTTGTCACAGCACACTTGATGTTTGTAGATCCTTCTTACAAAGAGATTGGAGCTCAAGTATCCGACACCACCCGGTTTCAAGAAACAAGACCAGGTTCGGTTCACTGAATCAGTGGTATAAGATTTAATGCACAGCAGAGAAGAAAGACGTCCTGGTTCAACTAAGGTCGTACCCATAAATCTTTCCTCTGCTAAATATAAACCTGATTTCGACTCACTGTTTGCCCTACGTCGGATTTTCCTTAGCCTACCTCAAACGCTCTTAAGTTGCATCATAGTTAAAGATGATCCATCGCTGCATTGTGCAAAGGATTTTTTTAGTCTGCAAAGTTCATCCGATCCATGGATTTAAACAAATATGTGTTGGGACGATTATTCAAAGAATCGTCTTTCAGACGTATTGAACAAGCCATGTATTAGCTTGTTGTATATTTGAACTTCCTCACATGCATTTTCTCTATCACTACCGTGAGAGAACATGCTACTACTCTTGTGAGTCTTTCTGATTGATGCTGTGAATTAGAAACTAGTGAAAAAAGATGATCACCAAGGCTATACATACGGCCAAATTATAATACTAATAGGGTAACAGAAATATTTGCTTTTGTCCCACATCGGCTGGTTGAAAGGAGATTATTCAGCTACGACGATATAAAAACAGACGAAATCTTCAGATCAACTCATACCTTTCTCGGCCTTTTGGCTAAGATCAAGTGTAGTATCTGTTCTTATCAGTTTAATATCTGATATGTGGACCACGTGTTCACACGATATTAAATTTATTTTTTAAGGGGGAGGGTCCACCACAGTAGCTTGCTGCTGGGGCTCTCAAGCGTCGCCCATGCGTTGCACTACTGCACGGGCTTGGCGCACCCCTCCAGCTCAATCTAAATCTTTGATAATTCACAATTTGTGATTACATTTACACGTATCTTCGCATAGTCGGAACACTACATAGATTCGTCTGAATTATGGGTATCAGTGAAATTTGATCGAGAACAGGTAACTTCCCGGAGTAATTGTCCGTTACTTGTCAGGTAAGTCTCAGAACTTTAGAAGATTTAATAGGGGAGTACTAAAGCATGGATTCTTCATCTGATAATGTAAAAATGTAAGTGCAGCTTACAGTGAGGTTTTCGCGGCTATCAGCGAGATATACATATGCTTGTCCTATACATATCCCCTCGTGTGCTTTACATTTGTCAACATTAAGTGTGTAATCGAAATTCTATTGTAAGACAAAGAACAATTGCATAAAGAATTCTTCTACAAGTGTGTAATCGAAATTCTACTGTAAGACAAAGAACAATTGCATAAAGAATTCTTCTACAAGTGTGTAATCGAAATTCTACTGTAAGACAAAGAACAATTGCATAAAAAATTCTTCTACAAGTGTGTAATCGAAATTCTACTGTAAGACAAAGAACAATTGCATAAAAAATTCTTTTACGATTAGCAAATGTGTAAGTGAAATCCTAGACAAACAACGATTAGAAAAATATAGGACTTTAATACTTTGTATTCTAATGAGGTGATTGACTTGGATTCTTGGAATAGTAGGACTTTAATACCTAGTTAATTAGGATCAACAATGGTACGTGGAATTCATTGCTCATGATCATTACTTCTACATACGTTAGGATTTGTACCAAATCTCTCTTACGTTTACCCCGTAGGAATAGAAAACAATAGCGGTAGAGAACTCTGAAAAATCAATGTTTCCAATTTCAATTGGAACATCTCCTAAACTTATACAATCTAGTTGGACTTGGACTCTCTGTATGAGCTCGAAAACCCCCTCTAAAAATAAATGTGTGCGACTTAGAAGCAGCGAAGACGCGGTATTCTTTAGTAAAAGGCGAAAGATTAGTTCGATTGAGCTCATACACGGCTGCGTGGGAATTATTTTTGGAATGGCATGCGACTTTGTAGTGAACTTCGTGGCTTGATGTTTTGTTCAAAACGATGTGGGACGTATCGGTCATTTCTCTCACCACTTAAATATTTCCAACAACAATTGATCACCCAAATATTAGATTGTTGGAAAACTTTGACCATCTATTGGAAATTAGTTTCTCTCCAAATTTCAAGCAAATTGAGATTGGACCCTAAAAAAAAAAGCAATTTGAAATCAAAATGTACTATCCTTAATCATACAGAGTAGTAATTAGTAGAATACAGTAAAATTTCAGATTTGTAAGTTACGTCGAAATAGGAGATGCTAGTTAGATTTAAGTTTTCAAAGTCAAACACATTTATTTTCCGACATCCCCGACTAAATTGAATGATGAAACATTACCTTAAAATCAAGTGGTGTTGGTAGAGTAAAATAGAATATGTATTAATTTTTACAACTGATAAACGATTCATTTGGTCTAAAAGTAACTCCAAAGATGGCTACCAAAAATTGTTTTCGAAATGGGAAGGTCATTTGGGGTATGAGGAAATATATGTAAAGAATTAATCGATTAAAAGATGGAAGTATTAAACTTCAATAAAAAAAAAACATGACTAGGTAGTTCAAACAATACTAGAAAAAAGGGTTAATTCACGTGGTACCTTCGTGTTTTGCCGATTTGCACGTGGTACCCAATGTTTTGTAAATTTGTAGAAAATACCCTCGAGATTTGACTATTTGCACACTATACCCTAAATTTAACCTTCCCATTAACACCGTTAACTTTTTTTTTTAAAAACAGGTTAATTCACGTGGTACCCTCGTGTTTTGCCGATTTGCACGTGTTACCCAATATTTTGCAAATTTATACTAAATACCGTCAAGATTTGACTAATTTTACATGATACCCTTATCTTTAAATTTCCGTTAACGCCATTAATTGAGAAAAAAAACTCTTTGATTTTCGCCTTCATCACCATCTCTATCTTCCCCCCACCACTTCATCATCACCATATTAATTCTTCTCCATCACCGTCATCAACATCTTCATTATTTTCCACCGCCACCATCGTTTCCACCCATAATAAATACCATAACCACCATTTTATCCTTCTCCATTGAAATCAACTTTTAAACGGCGTTATCGGAATTTAGAAGGTAACGGTATCATGTAAAAAAGTCAAATCTTGAGGATATTTGATATAAATTTGCTGGGTACCACGTGCAAATCGACAAAACACGAGGATACCGCGTGAATTAACCATCTTTTTTAAAAAAAAGTTAACGGTGTTAATAAGAGGGTTAAGTTTAGGGTACCATGTGCAAACATTCAAATCTCGAGGGTATTTTGTACAAATTTGCAAAACATTGGATACCACATGCAAATCGACAAAACACAGGGGTACCACGTGAATTAACCCAAGTTTATTTGATTGTTGTAAGCTACACAGTAATAGTACTCAATTTTTTTTTATCTCGCTTAGGCGGAAGAAGAAGCTCGAAGAAGGGATTTCGGGATTTTTTCTTTTTTAATTTCTATCCTCAAACTTGAGTTTGTTTAGATACCAGGTTCTACGTTTCATAGGACAAATTGACAAGAGTGTTGTTGTCCCACATTAGGAAAAACAATATGCAATTTTATATATATAATAAGTTTAATTGATATAACAGATACCCATTTACTAAAGGTGGGTAGCTATTTGATTAATACCATTTGCCATGATAGATTACAAAATTAACAAATAGCCATCCGTTAAGGGTGGACTAGTATTTTTTGCCTTTTCAACACGTGCTCCGATCGATTTGCCATTGTAAATTGCTCTCTGATAAACTCTACCACTTCGTAAGCATCTCTGCGTACATGCTCGACATATTATGGCCCTAGCGGAACTGTGGAAGGGCGATACCCTGACGCTTACGTTTGTTCGACTTTGAAATATGTGATATATACATACAAGTTCCTCAAATTTTCTTATTGTGACTTTGTGAGATTAGTACATGGTACTATGGTAGTATACTAGTATGGTAGAGCCTCGGTGACTCTGAGATCTCAAATTCAAATCTTGGGAGCCCCCTTATTTTTAAGTGGAATTTCAGCACAATGTTTGTGCATTTATCATCCACATTTCAAGTGGATTCAGTCCACATTTCAAGGACAATAGTCTTTCACGCGAGGAGGAGTGTTAACCAATTATTGGGTTTTAACTATCCGTCCAGATTTTTGATTAAGTTGACTCTTTAAGACAACTCAATCACAACATGGTTTTCTTTAAACTGCCCAACACTCGACTCTTGTTTCAAATTATGAATAATATTATATTGGCCTATTGGGAAAGACTAGCATGATCTCTACGTACAAGAAAATGAGTCCTCTCAACTTGAGCGCTGACTTTAAAGTGTTAAGGTTAAGTTTCACCACATACCATGAATGATATTGTCATTTAAAAAACTACCGCTTCAAATAATCATTATACATTTATACGGATATCGATCGACGAACACCACCAGTTATTAGTGATCTACGTTCGGATAATTAGCGGATGCACATTACTGGTCGACTATAGTGGGCATAATGTAGCTCCGCTAAGACTTTGTTCTCCCACATCGGTGAATTAGTGTAATAATCCCTTATTTATATAGTTGAGGCATGGTACTGAGATTGTCCCTTCAGGGACATTTGATAAAATTGGAACGATACAGAGAAGGTTAGCCTGGCCCCTGTGCAAGGATGACACGCACAAATCGAGAAATGCTCTAAATATTTTTGCCCTTTTTTACCTCAAATATTTTTTGTTGTGAAATGCCAGAGAATCTGAGATTTACAAAATCAGTTATTTTCAGTATTGTAAATGTTCTTCAGATAATCTGATATATTTGTCAATTCTTATATATTTGTCAATTCCTAGCTTTTAAGATTAATCAAAATCTAGGAGTTTCATCAAAATGATAATCTGATATATTTGTCAATTCCTCAGATACTCTAGAGTCCAGAGTTCGACCATAAATAAGTTCTTTGATCTCATAAACCCAATTTCTTCCTTAATAAGCTTCTCCAAGGATATGATTTTTTACCTTGGCTTTGGAAGTAACTTAGCAAGTACATTGCTTTGCCATTATGAACCCGGTTTCGTTCTGTGTTTCCTTTGTCCTTTGAAAAATCTTTAAAAAAATAGGATAAATTTCATAATCCTACCTTTAGAATCTTCCATTTTCCTACCTTATATGTCCAAAAATATATTTTCCTACCTTATAAAGTGTTTTGTTTATCCAATTCCTACCAAAAAAACTATTTCGGCCAATTGACTCATCATTTCCGGCGTTGACTTTGTATTCCACTCCAATCTTTCATGATTTCCCCTATTTTTCTTAAATTGCGCATGCAATGCAGTAATAACGATGAGGGAGTGAAAATGAGAAGTAAAAATAACGGTTTTATGGGGTAGAGAAGGAAGGATTTGGAGAGGACATCGAAGTGTTATGAGTAAAAATGGAGGTTTGACATGGGTATGAGAGGAATCACACGAAAGATTGAGGTGAAAACTAAGTCACGTGCAAGTCACATGAGAGTCAACGGGTCGGAATAGTGTTTTTGGAATAACACTTTATAAGGTAAGAATTTAGAACAGCAGCAGCTAGAAACTTTTCAAATTCAATGAACAGCAAATTGTTCAATAAACAGTAGCGCCTACATGACAAATTAACAAAAAAGATGAGTCTGTCAGACAACCGTGTGACCATCCCCGAACCCAAGGATGGGCTGGGGAACGATCCTCTACAGCAGCACCAGCCAAAGAACGAGTGGGAGCCGTTAATCACGCTCTGATCACAGGGTCATGGGTTCATCAACCAGACTTGGTAACCTGTCTCCTTAGAACTCAAGGATACAGAGGTACGATCCTATAGAACAGATCCTGTTCAAGTAAGGTCGTACCCATTCCACCTTCCAAAGTCTATATATACTGCCTTTTCGTTTACACTTTAGCCGATGTGGGACAATTTCCAAGCTTATCTCTTTCTACCCGTTAGTTAATTTTAATTGGATTCTATATCATGCTGTACTCAAATGCATCATAAAAATTAGTTTAATTCAATAATGTAATAATTTCTGATTATAAACTTGGAAACATTTCATTTTGAGCCGAACTAGGATGAGGAAGCACAAGTAGACTGAGATGGACAGCAAAGGTTTGAATTACAAACGAAAACCGTTTCCCGGATGAATTTTTACCGATTACATGTAGGTAACAACAATGCAGTTAGAAACAAGGATAACTCCATCGGACTACATTTCACCTGTAAAAGGTTGTTCCTGAAGGCACCTTGATGAGTTTCCGGTTTTGTAATGACGCGATTTACTCTACTTAATTACATCAGTGTTAACTCTTTAGCGGACTTGTTGTTGGCTTTTGCACTACTGTGTTTTAGGCAAAGCGTTTGTAAGCTTGGTAACTTACTAACTTATATGTGCAAAGATGTGAAGGTGAAGTTACATTATACGGAGCACTCCATATTATACAAGTAATCAACAGTGTATCTTAGTAAATGTATGTTAGAAATGTATAATGACTACAACATCCGTGGTATACAGTTCGCTTATCGACCTGTTCGGGAAGGCACCTGTAATGAGTTTCGGGTTTTATGATAACGCGATTTATTTCAGCTATATTGATCAGTGTCAACTCCTCTGAGTACACCTTATTTCTCTGCGTTACTGCGTTTTAAATAGTGCGTTTGTAAGCTGGGTTATCTGTGTAAAGGTGACATGACTGATTTCTCCACGAGCGTGTATGCTGAGAATGTTTAGAAGTTCGTTGTCCAAAAGTAAAAAAAAAAAGTATATGCTAAAACATATCCCACATTGCCCATTCAGTCTTATTTGTATTTGTATATATAAAAGGACCATACTACAGTAGTTGTCCCTTCGGGGACATCTGATAAAATTGGAACGATACAGAGAAGATTAGCATGGCCCCTGCGCAAGGATGACACGCATAAATCGAGAAATGGTCCAAATTTTTTTGTCATTTTTTTACTGATCAATTTCACTAGTTATTTGCTGCTCCAAAACATGAGCTACTGTAGACTGTAGTAGCATTGTTTCGACCTCCATTGAAATGGTTCAAATTTCAAACAATCTCTAATTTGAGAATCTCGCCTTTTAGATTGGGTAATGCAGACTAGTATGCAAAGTCTGTGACTCGAAAGAGGAATTAATTGAATTAGAAATGTCTGTCTTTTGGTTGCGAGACTGATTAGGAGATACAAAAATAAGAAATAAGCTCGTTCAAGTTGTGACACAAAGTTGATTAAATTTGCGGAATCAGAATAAAGAAAATGGCTGAAACGAGTCATGTCCAAACAGCAGCAGCTACTAACTGTACATATGTGTCTCAGTGAACACAAATTGTTCAATAAACTGAGCCAAAAAATTGCCACTATGAACATTTCAGGTGAACGAAGATCTGCCACATGAAAATTGGTACATAATGCCGCATTTTCGGAAGGGAAAATTGACCTCAAAAATTTCCAGCAGCACCTAGTACATGTTACTCTATAGAAAAAGGAAAAACTAAGCATGAGAGCCTGCAGCTGTACTAAAAAGAACCAGCTCTACAGCAAAAAAGAAATGCGTGCCACCGGTAATATCTAAGTAGAATTCGTTAGTTTCTTCTGGGAAGCTTCGTTGACTGATGCTTCTTCATTTTTAACCATGGCCTTCTTTGCAAGCTCATAACCGGCAAAGTTCATTGCACCAAGAGGAGCCACCCAAAAGAACCTGGGTATGGCCCCTTTGAAGAATCCTAGGGGACCCTCGTGGTGGAGGATGGAGAATGCTACCATAGACGTGGATATAGGCCGGCCATGAGGAGCTGTCATCATTCTGGTCTTTAGCACATCAAATGGTGTGGTGATGACAGCAGCAATCCCACCAGATAATGCTCCGACTGCTATTGTTTCCCACGCCTCCAGTTCCCGACCAAGGAGATGCTGAGCAAGCTGAAGAAACATAAATAGAATCGGCGTCAATCACACGATAAATAAAAACTTTTGGAAAGGTTAGGATATTTATTAAAGGGCTCTATAAAACCAGAAACGCTCTTTTAAAACTACTATGACCTCTCATCTGTTAAATGAAGGTTCTACTGCACTCCACCGGAGTGAATACTGAACACTATATTAAGAACACATCAGTCATAAATCCACATGCAAACACTGCATAATTCACCTACTGAAGGACCAATAATTAAGTTCTAACAACATTACCCCAGTGCCTCAAAGGCAAGGAGGGATAGGATGTACATATTGCTTACAGATGACCCAAAATGAAAATTGCGTCAAAAATCGCACCAACCGATTGATTCTCACAATACAAAAAGTACATACGGTTTTGCAAGCCATTTTGCTTTATTCCAATAATAGAATTCCGTTAGAAAAATCCATTAAAAAAGGGTTGAATAATAGAGACAAAATGTGTGGATGATCTTATTAAACTCGAAAGAGTACTCATTGGCAACTATGATTGCACAGGTCTTAGTGAAGTACAACACGCCTCAAGAAGAGTTCTGGCAATGCTTCCAACTGCTGTTCATGATAGTGGGTATGCATCTATTAGCAGCTATAAAAAATTATTTACCTTTTTGGACTCTGCATACAACCCCATGCCAGCTACATACAAAGGAACCTCTCGGCACAGAGTTACACCTGTCCCACGAAAAAAGCCTTTCAGACCGTCTTGTTGCCAAGTACCCACAATTGCCTCTCCAACATTGTTGAAAAGTCCAGCTTGTAGACGCTGTTTCAGAACCTCACATGGTATCCGCGTTGCAGTGCCTAATAATGTGCTGCAGAACGATGCTAAAGATTGCACCTGAACAATAAACAATATTTCTACATTAGCCAAGGCACATCACAATTACCCTCGAGGGAGGGCTCATAAAGCGCTGGGAAAGGTGGAAGATGGAAAACTAAAAAAATGATAAGCTGTCAGAAGGAAGATTGTCCAACTACAGTGTGAATTAGACAATGATGCAGTACATTACTTTCAATTCTGGAATTCTTAAGAACGAAATAGTAGTTTCAGTAATGTCGAGTTGAAATCAAGGATGGACAGGATCTCTAGAAGACACAGATTGCCAGTGAAAAGAATCATGCAAAAGAGGACAATAGTAAAACCAATTGTATCTTGCCAAGATGAGTACTGAGACTATGTATATCTCCCATCGGAACAAATTATGCATGATGACACCAGTTGTTAAACACAAGAATCCCTTGGAGGAGCATCTTCAATCTCCACGATTGGTCTCTTGCATTTTATTCCTTATTGTATGTGTGCACACTAATTTTCCCAACAACAAAAGCATGTAACTAACGATGATTCTCTATTGGATGGACGGGGTATGAGTTATAAATTTTTTACTTCACTAAAGGCGAAGCAAAAGATGCCACTGTAAGAGAAATAATACCTGAATTTCTGGTAGTGTTGGGGCAACATTAATTAGCACAAGTTTGGTAGCCTCAAAAATTCCGGTTCGTAGTCCATGGCTGAAATTTAAAGAATGTAAAAGCAGAAGATATGAATATATGACCATACAGAGAAACAAAGAGACAAGGATTACAAGGGAGCAAAGGTGACCTGGTAAACTGCCCAAGAATTGCAGGGAGGGAACCCCTGTACAAACCCCGGACTCCAATTTGAGGAACTCTTGATATAACTTCAGGAAAGGAGAGAGTAGATGTTTGAACTCTAGTCTGCAAAATAGAAAAGACACTATTAGACTGCCTCATTATCTGAAAAATCATAGAATTTTGGAGCATTCACAGTATTAGAACCACATTTCAATTCTCTTCCAAGCTACTCCTTCGAGATCCTATGATCAAATCGTGCACACACACACACACACAAAAAAGTAGTTTTTATTATGAAGAAAACCTTAATGGTGTCAACAGGGTGCAATAAAGACGTAGAGAGCCCAGAGGCAAGGCCGCCTGCCAGAGCGGATCGTAGGACATTTCCAGTAGGTATTTCCACCGGAGGCGCAACAGGAACCACAGTAGCAGCTTCAAACCATATATTCCTGTATTCATTACAAACAGACACTAGTATTACAATCTCAAATCAATACAGAAGTGAATATGTTATATCCAGAGAAATGAAGGCAGTACGGTTGAACTTATAATGTCAGGCAACTCTCAGGACTTTTTCAGTACAACTGCGACAATAACAAGACCAAAGGGCAAGAGAGCTAAAGATGATTAGTGAATTCATCGACGTCACCGCCAAACGACTCCTTATTTTCATATGAAAGCAAAACTTGTGACACTGACAACTTGGGAGCTTAACCTTGCAGCTCTCATTAGGTATACCCGTGTCACCCCCTCTGGCGTCATTTTAATGATGCTCGTAAAAGTAGGAAATAAGTCTTCAAGGAAACATCCAGCAGGACTGAACTTTTGATGCTTAAGAAGCCAAGAGCACTTAGAAAGCTTTCAAGGCAACATGCACAAGCGAGGTAGAACTCTTAATTCCTTTCAAGGCACACAGATATCTATAGTGTACCTTCTTATGTCTAGCAACACACATTGCGTATTTAGACTTTACCGAGGAATCTATTCCAATCATGTGTAAGGGTGTTCCTCTGAAGTTTGCATGTTTCCCTTTGAAAAGTATAAGCAGCTTCTGTACACTTTTAAGGCCTCACGTGCTCTAAATACTGTATTCACTGGTCATCTCAAAACTCTCTTACGTAAGCTGGCAAGCTACAAAAAGTCGCTGCATCAAAGATTGTGCAGGAAGCTATCAACAATTTAGTAACATTGGGGTGTAAGGAAGCTTTAGTGTGTAAAAACTAGCCTCCAATCCTCCATCCTAAGGATATATTAAAGCAAATCAATCAGATTTGCACAGATTTCTTATGGAGCAATACGGAAAGTCGGGAATGACAAACCTTGAGCTCTAAAGGATTCAGGGTGGCTTTAATGTCGAGGAAATACTGTCTAGGAATAAAACTCTCCTTGATAAATGACTTTGGGCAACCTATTCTCTAACTCAGGTGTTTTCAATTAGTTGCGTGCAGGCTTTCAATTTTCACACGGATCATATATGGCATGTTAAAGCAAAGTTGGTGACTCTTGAGTCTTGAAGGACATTTTTCATTTCAGGGATGAACTGCTCACATCTTCAAGCTCCATGGATGCTGTCATTCCTGCAGTCATGGTTCACGTAAGGAAGTACAAAGTCACAGTGGCATGGCTTTTCGGGCAGAATCTCCCTAATAACTCTTAAGAGTAACATCATAATTCATAGGGAATCCTCTCAGCATTCTAAAGCACTGCTTCATTGGCTGCTTTAGTTGTGAAGAACAAATGCGCTCATAAAATATCTGTTGCAGGGGGTTATTATTGTGGATAGGTGCTTAGTTTGGCTGGGTTTCAATCGCAGTGGGTGGTCTCAAGTAGAAGCTCTCTTGGCTGAAACACATGTTTGGCGCAGGCATAGGAAAATCGTATGAACAAGATGTGTTAGTATTACCACTGGGGTTTTTTGCCAGACACCACCTTTTAAGTTTCCGATTTTGATAGACACCACCTTTTAAGTTCAAAAATCTCAAACACCACCTTTTAAGACTATTTTCTTTGACAGACACCACCAAAAACAATTCCGGCCACATTTTCTCTTGACTCCGGCGTTGACTCACCCTATCTTTTCTTCTTTTGAGCCCGATATTCTTTCACTCTTCTTCATCCTTACTCTCTCTACTCAACCATTGCTTAGATTTCTTGCTTTATTATCATCCTTAGTCTCATATGCTTTCTCTTCATTTGACTAGATAAAATTTTAGCTTTGATTTGCCTTTTTGCGTGTGTTAGGGACATGATTGGATTGAATAGCAAAGAGATATGATCCATTCTCTTATTGATAAGAGGAAGAGAATTGAAGAGTACATAATTGTGCTATTGACTCATTGTAAGATGAAGTCGATGAATTAATGATGAAATTGAGTGAAATTAAAGTTTGAAAATTGGAAAAAGGATAAAATGGTGTAGAGTGAAATAATTAATAAGGGGGGGTTATCGAGCTTAAGAGAAGAAGAAAAAAGCAACGGATAATAATCGGTGAGTGAGTCAATGCCGGAATCAACCAAAAATGTGGCCGGACTTTATTTTGGTGGTGTCTGTCAAAGAAAATAGTCTTAAAAGGTGGTGTTTGAGATTTTTGAACTTAAAAGTTGGTGTCTGTCAAAATCGGAAACTTAAAAGGTGGTGTTTGGCAAAAAACCCTTACCACTGTTTACAAACTCTAGACTGAACGTAAAAGTGGTTTGGATGACATATACTAATCCCCACGGCTCACAATAGTTCCTTTGATCCCTCACTCATCCCATGTGCAACTCTGCCACACTCTTTCTCCTCGGTTCTCTCTCATCTCATTTGTCTCACTCAGTAACTCTGTCTCCGCATTCCCAATCTATTTTTGTTGTCCGTACAAACTATAATCCTATTCTACACGCAGAGTTCCGTGAAGTCTCCCCTCCTACAACCAGTACTAGCTGTCCACCATCACCAGACATCATAGCAAACGACTACCACTCACGAGCCACGACGACTGCTGTCAACTACCACCCAGGACCAGCACCACGATCAACAGAGTCCGTTTCTTGGCTCTGGGAAAACCCAACGAAACATGCTCTTACTGTTTAGCGTAGAATGAGATGATCATATCAGATTCTTTTTCTAGGTATGCAATTTAAAATGGGAAATTACATGCTCTCCTCAAAGTGAGAAATAAACAGGTGAATGGTCGTGAGTTGGAGTTTCTAGACCTTATATGTAAACATCATTTAGTTTGATACTTTACATAGTGTAGTCTGTCTATTATTAAATTAACATCACCCATGTCCTTAACATTAAGGGCTTGTTTGGTTGGATTGGTGTAATGTAATCACCATTACCACCCAATTAGCCGAAAAATACAGGAGTTGCGGGCTTGGGTGTGAAGCCTCATTACAATGAAATGAGATATCCATTGAACTAAGGTGATAATCATTATTCCTCTTAAACCCATGTAGTTGTCATTACATCATTAGATGTACTCAACTACTTTATCCCCCTTATGAGTCCTCTTTCTCCCTCTCAAATTTCATATTTTGGTACTAATTGAGTAATTTCATTCCATTACATTGTAATAGTGATTAGTTCCAACCAAACATAACCTAATAAAAATATTGACGTTCCTTTTAATTTCTGATGCGATTGTATCCCACATATGACGTAACATAGGGCATGTCCATGAAAGAACGAGAATTGAAAAGTTCCTATAGCTCTAACAACAGAAACAAAATTCACATACCATATCCCATTTCATTTCCTAATAATATATCCTAGTCATATGATCTTGTTAGCCATATAAATGAAAAAGTATCTCACCTAGGATCATCTTGCAAACGATCAGACGGCAGCAACAACATAAAATTGCGAAAATGTCCATAAGAGATGGACCCTCCAGTGTCAGCATTCAAAAATCTCATCATAGCAACGGCATTGTCTTCATTTGATGGAAGTCCAGCATTTTTCAGAGATGCCAAAATTTCACTTTTCTGAAGTGTACCCGATTTGCTCAAGCATAGAGAAGTATAAGCACGAAGAATAGTTGCTTCCCTCTGTTCCATCAAAGTCAGAAACTGTTTCCAGCCAATTGAGTTTGCAAATAGGTGGCTTCTAGCACGGCGTAAAAACTCTTTGGCATATCTGCGTGGTAATTTTCTCTTTCTCATGGCTACTTCAAGATCATCTATATTCACTTGGCCATCCCCGTCTCTGTCAAGCTCCTCAAAGAATCGTCTTCCTGTAAAAAGGTCAAGCAGCTTAGCCTCAATTTATTTTTGAATTCTAATACAAAGCTGTATTTGTGGCTAGAGACAAGCAAAAGAGGCAACCGACGGAAAATCACAGCATGTAAAGCCAAATTGGTTGTATAAGCCAGACTACTAGTCATCAGAAGATGCTGAGCTTATAACTCGGCACTGATAATACAAGACATGGACGGATATAGAAAAAGTTATATAAAAACAAATTAGAAATAAATACTCTACATCGACTTCTTTGTAATTGATTGCATCTCGGATTGAGAGACAATATACTTGCGGCCTGGTAGTTTCTTATATAGCAACAAAGCAGCTCGTGCTTTTCAGGGTGTGCCAATATCAATGCTTCAAAGGAATTGGGAATTCTGCTAATATTAGAGCAAGGGCCCCTGACCTCTTTGGTCCCCTCTAATACAATATTCACAAATATGGATCAAAAGAAAAAGCCATTATTTCACCAGTAGCTCCCAAACATACAATATGACTAAGCCTACTCAACAGCAACATATCTAGAAAATAATTCCCCATCTGACACTCACAAAAGCAAAACATGCACAGTTTGATCAGCTAGTGCTACGCATTAATCTCACATGGTGTCTTATGCAATGCTCATCAAACAAAAGCCTCCACCCTCTTCAGCAAATTTAGCACCCACAATGAAACTTTGGGAACGAGTGATCGAGCATAGATTAAGAAGAAGTGTGAAGATTTCGGAGAACCAATTTGGATTTATGCCGGGGAGGTCAACTATGGAGGCAATCCATCTCATAAGACAAACAATGAAAACTTACCGGGATAGGAAGAAGGACCTACATATGGTGTTCATCGATTTGGAGAAGGCGTATGACAAGGTACCAAGGGAAGTGCTTTGGTGGGCTCTAACTAAGAAAGAAGTTCCGCAAAAATATATTAACATCATTAAGGACATGTATGAGGGAGCTAGCACGAGTGTACGGACTAGTGTAGGGAAGTCAGAAGAGTTCCCTATTACAGTTGGAGTGCACCAAGGGTCTGCACTTAGCCCGTTTCTCTTCGCTATAGTCATGGACGAATTGACGAGGTCAATCCAGGATGATATACCGTGGTGCATGATGTTTGCAGATGATATAGTGTTGATCTCAGAAACGAAAGAAGATTTGGAGAGGAGGTTGGAACTATGGAGGCACACTTTGGAGTCGAGAGGGTTTCGGTTGAGCCGGAGTAAGACCGAGTATTTGGAGTGTAAGTTCAGCGGCAGTAGGCAAACGGAGACGGGGACGATCAATTTGGATGGAGAGATTGTTCAGGGATCTGAGTTTTTTCGATATTTGGGATCGATTTTTCAAAAGGATGGAGAATTAGATGGAGATGTGGCCCATAGGATCAAATCAGGTTGGATGAAGTGGAAGGTTTACAACATTTTGGAGATGTGGCCCATAGGATCTTTTGAATTTATTTTGACGACTTTATAAAACTTCCTTTGAAAATATTTAATTACTCCAAAAAGGTTTACAACGTTTTGGAATTTCATGGCGTACACAAGACGGTTACTAGATACGATTCATGTTAGCCGACCCCAAATCATTTTGGGAATAAGGCTTGGTTGTTGTTGTTGTTGTAATGTAGCTAGAAAAGGGAGCAAATGTAAGCTGGTCTAATTTGAAAGCATAAATCGAAGGAGTTTACAATGGCAAGTCATAGACACGCACTTCTCCGCCGACAAACCTCCCTCAAAACAAGAAAAAATGTCCGTCAAAGTCACCAGGTAACAAGAATCAAGGTTTCTCCAGTGTACTTGTATGTTCCACCACTTACCAAACTTGATTCATTCCTAATATGGATAAGCACAGAAGTAGTTATAGGAAACAAAAAGAAAACAATGGTCCTCTGATCAAGCTTCTTCCCAGGGTTCAATTTACTACTCATTACCCACACTACCATACGCCTGAAACAAGGGAAAGATAGACTCAGGTGTCTCAGGAGTATTTATCAATTGCGTTGACAGCCATAATGGCTTCCATTACTTCTTTTAAAGAGGATTTTGCCAAAGTGCCAACTTCCAAAGTCGTGTCCAAATCATGGATATGTTTCCAGACACTAGATTCCTCAATCTGGGACTTCCATGTTTTCATGTCAAGACACAATTCTCACTTGATTCAGCCAAAGGTTTCAAATTTTTTTTAGGATCGAGACACATTCCCTACCTATTGAAACACTTCTTTCCTTATCCGGTCCTATCCATGACCAATACTCCTCATGCCGTCTTTTCTCTTCACAGTCCTTGCCTACCCCTGACCCCCTGACCACACTAAGCTACCACACAAATAACGCTCTGAAACATCATAACAAATGCCACAAGGAAACTAGACAAATACAAGAGAGATATGTAGTGCAGGATGTACCATAATGCCGGCTCATACGTGAATTGTCAAAATCACATCATCCGAGATGGCAACACTAACACAAACTTACTATATATACTCGACAACACCTACATTACTTGGCTCCTTAGAATTAACTACTTATAATGTCATCTTACAACTTCATGCCAGCATAAAAGCATAATCAGATATGACATGCATCTAGAGACTACCTAGGCAAAAGAAACAATTGACAAAAGAGATGAGCAAAATCAGGGATTCCTTTCTAAATGTTTAAACAACAAATGAACTTACATAAAAAGGAAAAGTACCTTCAGCCTCAGTGTATCTGAAGAAATCCTGAACAGAAAACAACTTTTTCTTATCGGGAATATCTTTGGCAGCACGCCCGAGTTGAGGCACGAGTTCAAGAAGTTCTGAGATTGAGACAGTTGACAAAGTTGTTCTCAAGCGCTCCACATTGGACAATGGAATATTGAGCAACCCAGTGGCCAGCTTTTGAGGGGTTAACCCTCCTGAATCTTCATCTCCGGTTGCAGTCTCACCATCATCCCCATCCGCATCTTCATTCACTGGAGAAGCAACTCCGACAAGTGTAGATGGTGCTCCACCCACCCTCGCAAACTTCAAATTTCCCAAAAATACGTTCATATCTGCCCTCTTACCCTCTAGGATACTAGTAACTGCTTTCCAATGATCAATGTGAGTGGGGACTGAAGATGGGGTTGATGGAGAATCAAAAACTTTTTCCTCCTTTTGTTTAACTCCATGGTCAAGCTTTTGAACGTTCTGTATTATTTGCTCAAAAATGAGACTTATCAAAAGCTCAAAGTTTAAATGCTTCCCTTCATTACATTTGGAACTCTCGGTTGGCATCATCATAACAAAAACACCCTTTTCCGTTTCTCCTTTCTTCAAGTTATACGTAAATGCAGAATTAGGTAACTGAGCAGATACGCGGGAGGGAGCATTTCCCTCATCAACCACTTTTGAGCACCGCTTCTTCCCAAACTTAAACGGTGCTGGAAAAGCCTGAACAAAACCATTAAGAAACATCGACCACGTCATTGCAAACTGCAAACAATTCAAGCACGACCCATCCTTTTTCCCGCAATCCCTTTCTCTTGACCGCTCCTTCACCCCATTCACCTTACGATCAAGACTCCCACAATGTGGCGATAACATACCCAATATTGACCTAAGTGGAACCTTTATCGACGACCCTTTTTTCCCATCCTCATTAACATTACAAGGTGAAGGATTGTTCTTCCTTTTCGATGAAGATACATGAACCTTACTATTCTTACTGCTGCTTACATTACCAAAACTACTCAAATTCCCTAAAACCTCAGCATGCCTAGCATCCTTCTTCGGACCAAACCAATTTAACTCAAACTCCTTAGTAGCCTTCTTGAAACCGGCTTCTAATGGCGAAAACGCCTCCTTAACCCCTTGTATCGAATTAAGTAATGATTCAACAGGGTCATTCCTCCCAGACACCATCACTAAAACCCCCAAAAACTCAAAACTTGTCTCTTACAATCTTACTACGAAATGTCAGCAAATTAACAAACACTTTCAACAAAACCCTTCACCAAATCAATCAAAACGATCAACTTTAATCAGCAAACACATCCCCAAAACCCACAAATTCAACAATTAAGATCTATCAAGCCTAACAAATCAACATTTCAGCAAAATCCCAGATGATAAATTCTGATACAGCTACAAAGTTTTAATCTTTTGCCAAATGAATAACATGGGCACACCTGAAATTGAAGAAAAATTAATGGGTTTAAGCTTAATTAAAGAATTGAACTATATTATCATCAATTCAATTGGGGAATTTCTTGAGGTGAGAAAAGTAAAGAGGAAGTTACCTGATTGAAATAGTGATAAGTTTCTGAGGATATGAGAAAATTGAAATAAAAAAAATATCAGATGATAAGAATTGTTTTTTCCAGAAAAATATTTAGACAAAATTTATTCAGCATATATGGAAAATTGTGGTGGCTAAAGATCAACCCTTTTGCTGGGTTAATTTTCTCTGAAAATTGTTGTTCTTTTTCAACTTCCTTTTTTTAATTTTATTAAAAAAAAAAGTTACTGTAGTATTTTCTTTTACTTGTAGAGTTTTACTCCGTCCGATTCAAACACATTCTCTTGCTTCTTTTTGCAGTTTTGAAGTGTCATGTCGTGGTCTATTTTCTGATCAAATGAGTAATTCAAGTCTACTTAATTTTAAGGCAAACGACGTTTTACTTATTCTAGAAATAGTTCTTAACATGCCAACTCAAAGAATCAAGAAAATCTCTTTAAATCGAGGAAGTATAGCGGTAGCTGCAAAAGTAAATATTTTTTGATTTTGAGGAGAAGTAAGAATTTTTTTTTTTTTAATAAATGCATTTTTGTGGATAATTGGGGCAAATATGGACGAAGAACTGACTTAGTGACACGTAGGATAAAAGAAGTGACGGTTGCGGTTTTTGTCTCTGATTTTGATTATTTTAATATTTTATTAGAGGGGTTCGAATATCTAAGCATTCTTTTGGTTCAGAACTTCAGATTTCAGTGACTGTGCAACCGACCTTCATGTTTATCCACTGCCCAAAGTCCCCACCCATCGATGTAGAGTAGTTGGACCTTGGAGCAAGCAACTACATTGGGCAAATTATCGTTCGATTTAGTTCTCGTTCGATTTAGTTCAGATTCGAGTTATGTTGGTACGCTATACGCCTGTAAGGTAACGATACTCTCTTGTGAGGTTGAAAATGAAAATCCAGAAGTGACATTGTCATTTTTTCGAGGCTCAAACTTGAGGTCGAAAGTCGAAACTGTTCATTCCTGAATGTGGAAATTCTCGATTTGTTAGTGATTTGTGACCTTACCACTCGAATGATCCAAGGAGACACATTTGTTCAAATGATTCGAATCAATTTCAAAACGAGGATCGAAATATACGTAGGAATTAATCGAGTTAGGGTCGTAAGGAGTGCTGCAGAAGGTGTAATGTGAAAAATCTCAATTACAGTACATCAACGATTATTGCAATTATCAGGGTACAAATGCATGTGTGATCTTTTCCAACAAAGTTCAAACAAACTAGAAGGTATCAAACTGCTTTATCAATGGAGGCCATGGAAGCAGGCATCATCCCAATATTGAGAGACAGGAATTAACATCTTCATCGGAAATGGAGAAAAGCGACGTTCATTTGATGAAACTAGAATGCAGAGCCGCTGTCTTTGGCCTTCCCGAGCATGACATCTTTAGCTTCGTTTATTTTGGACGCGAGGTAGTGACTACCACCGGCATCAGGGTGGTTTGCAATCATTACCTTCCTGTGAGCTGCTTTGACCTTATCTGCGGCTACACTCTCCCTGCCATTGACAATGTCCATTGAAGGTCACTAATATTGATCAGTAAAGTGAAGTGAACAGAACATACAACTTAGAACCAGATAGGACTCAGAGAAGAATGAGGGGGGCGATATGCAAATGGTTGACAGACGTGCACTGTGAAACTACATTAAGATAGAGCACAGAGAATCTGCTTATACATCACAAACCAGGTTGATTGCCCTTCAATAAAAAAATAAAAACTAAAAAAATAAAAAAGGTTGATTCCAGACAATATGATCAGGCTAAGCGCATTCCAAAATATACGAGAATGCCAGTGAGATTCATCTCAATTATCACACCGCATATGATAGACTGTCGCACAATAGAGGTTATAGCTCATAAGTGTAAAACTGCAAAGTTCTTCTGATCTAGGTTTGCTCACTTTCTTTGTAGATCAACTCAAGCTTTTATTTGCTATAATGTCTCTCTGTTATTTCAATGGATTACAATGGAAAAACATGGGGAGTTGTCTCACTAGAGGGGGTCGTAGGAAGGGGTGGAAAGAATGGTTTTTGATCTATAGATGAGGCATTGCAGTCAAAGAAAACCTACATTACAGGCTTCAGTAGTTGTTCTTCTCAAACTGAGCTTCTAAGTCCCACACTTGTGCCAGAGAGCAATACATACAGAAATAACAAGGTCTTAACCTAGAGTGAGAATGAATGAGATTTGTCCTTAACTTATTCTGGCTTTGTAAGCTTGCTTTCAGATTAATGAAGTAATTGCTTGGACATTGCTCTCTCATATACACGAGATCACCAGACCGAAAGAAAAAGTGTTGTTTCTCTAATAGCCAGGTTGACCTCAAAAAACACAGTTCCGAATTCAATTCAGAGTTACCGAGCAAATACAAACAGAGTGCAGTGTGATGGGAAAAAGGGTGCTCTCACTACGTTCCTACTGTTCTGACATGAACTTGAGCCTGCTATAAGAATTGTATATAGTGGTCCTCCTTCCTCGTCCTAGAATTGAAAAGAAGAGTACCAGCATAGGCCACCCAGCCACCCCACATAACAGTAGGTTCATGTTAGAGTATATCATCCACGCTTATACAGAGTGAACAATTAATCAGCCAAAGCCTCAAAGATTTCATGAAGACTAAAGGAGTCAAGCTTTTAAAAGACAAATCTCTAGTGACTTCCAAGTCCAACCGTACAAAAAGACATAACTAATAAAAAGGTGTCTGGACTACCTTACACCAAGAATTAGAGCTGCTTCTCTCCTTGTCATCGTTGGTTGGAATCCACCCTCATAATATCTTCGAGGTTTGGGCGGGCGTGCCTTGAATGACTGCCACGCTTGTATTCCATATCTACCAGCAAGAGCAGCACCAGCAACTGCAAGCCCAGCAATAAGTGGTGTCGCCTGGTAACATCTAGCAATGCATTGATTTTAGAGTCTAAATTTTGCAAGGGTATGTCATCAGCAAGGAAATCTCAAATAAAAACTTCATATTCCAGAGTTTACAACGGCTACAAGAAACTAAAGGAAAAAAAGCTCAACCACCACCTAGATATAAAGTCTAAAGTGACAATTAACAGCTGACAAATTAGATATCAATCCACAAAAGGCTAAACATAACGGCAAGCCCAGCAAGAAATGGTATCGCCAGTTGAAGTCTAGCAATGCATTCAAATTTAGAGCCCATATTTCACATATAAGGTTTTGTCAGCAGAAAGAACGTCTAAAATTCAAGAAGCTCCATTTCTAGAGGAACTTAAAAAAAAAAAAAAAAAACCACTCAACCTGTCTAGAATGACAAAAGGCACAACAGTGAGTTTTGGTAGACTTGGGTCCTTATTTTGGTTTCTGGTAGACTTACAGTCTTAGCATGTGAAAACAGACCTTAATTGACGTAATTACAAGGCTACAGTTAAAGCAAAAGGCTTACCTTTACATGTCTAAAATCTAAATTACATCATGATCTAGGTCATTAATTATTATGTACTGAATCTCTGCCTCCTAAAAGAGCCATTCGGGTGAATCTTTTTATTCAGTAAAAAATGAGAATGCAAAAAAGGTGTTTCAAACGATATATTGCAATGTGCGAATAGAGAATTCTGCAGACCATGGATATACAATGGCCTCAAACGGAAAGATTTACCCAGAAGAAGTGATTAGTTTTAAGTACTCAGCTAACTAAGACAGTTATGCCAACGAGGCAACGACTCAACCAGTTCTTCATCCTTACTTCCATAGAGCCCTAGCGTTTCATTTGGTAAGGGGAAGGAAACAAAGTTATGATTATAGATTGTCTGCTTCATTTTGGTGGAAAGTATCTAAAGACAAATGCACATTTGGTATCTAACATCCTTCCGAAATCAGAATCATCAAAAGGCGCCAAATCCCCGTTGAAATTGCACTTCTGACCTCAAACATCATATCCTCACTCACCAAAAGATACGCAATTTAAGGCTTCGAAAAGGTGGTGACAAATCGTCAGACCTCCTCAAAGTGCATCACCGACAAGATTTCTCACACGAGTCGCAAATTAAAACTGCAAACAAGGCCTTTCACAATAACCGGTTGCCGGCACTTCGAGGAGGTACAGATTCGATAATCCCCTCAAAATTAACCCAAATTTACGCAGTCAAACGCCCCATAGGACGCGACCCAAGTAGCTATCAGTCTATCACACTACATCCAACTTCTTGGACACTAAACCCATTAATTCCCAGAAATCCCAAAAATGACACCTCCTGAAAATCCCAACAATAGATCCTCCTCAGAACAATAAAATTGAAATTAATTTCTGGGATGGCTTTCTACATGTATTCTTAGATTGATTAATCAGGCAATCCTAATTTAAAACAAAGATCAAACTCCATAAATAACCATCAAATTAAACTATAATATTCATATGAAGCGTATATATCACAATTCACAAATGGGTTTCATCAGTTTAACTGAAATTCACAAGAATCAATCAATCAACAAACACCTGAACAATTCAAACAGCAGCAAATAAAGTAAAATTATGAAATAAAATACAGGATTAAAAAAAGAAAAGGCAGTTTTACTAACCATTTTTTTTTATGATGAATCAAATAATAGAGAAATGAAGCTTGGAAATTTGCATGAACCAGCTCTTTTGTTTGAGTAAAGAATACTAGATGTTGGGTTTGCTGCTGAATCCTGGGAATTTTTAGCGCATACGGAGTATAGCTTAATTCCGATGAAATTGGCCAAGTAATAGGAGCTCCTAATGGGTCGGAGTTGGAGCTGGCAAAGTGGCAATTGGCGTAGGTCTGATAAGTTTCGGGTCAGGTCTAAGATGGGTCGGATTTTATCGGGTTCTATATACTAGGTGTGTTAATGAGTCGAGTCGATCACGAGTTAGGCCCTACTCGAGTCGAGCTTGTGAAAGAAAACCTTGAGCTCGACTCGACTCGCGAGCTCGAGAGTTATATTGGAGCTTGACTCGAGCTCGAGACTAGCTCGCGAGCTATACTCGAGCTGACGAGCCTAGCCGAGCTCACTAAGAAAAACTACAAAAGTTCGGGCCAAGAGCCCAATCTAGAGCCTTTGTCTGTAAAATTCTCCGTAGTCATGAAGATGAATGAGCCCAATTTCCGTATAACTCTTAAGTTTATTTATTTTTATTAGAAGAATCAATGGTAGATGTCCACAAAATATCAAAAGGTTCACCAATACTCGGTATGGAGTAGTATTAAATTTAATATATTTGTTTATTAGGTAAAATAAAGCATATATTTTGATTTAGGAGTTCGCGAGTTTCTCGAGTCGAGTTGGGCTTTGCTCGACTCGGCTCGTGAAGGTCTCGAGTCGAGTTAGATCACGAGTCGAGCTCATACGAGTCGAGTTTTGACCGAGTCGCTCACAGTTGTACCTGCTCATTAACACCCCTAGTTCTACTCTTGACAAGCCGGGTGACGTGTTGTGTCCGGCGTCCGGACCGTTTTGGTTTATGTCGTTAACGACTCATCGAGGCTGGTCTGTTTTGTGTTGAATCGGATTTAGTGTCGGGATTATTGGCAAGTAGTGGTTAGTTTTTGCCTTTTTGGGCGTTATACATGACTACATGAGTAATGAATTGATACAACGAGTTAGTTAACGTGAAACACTCTTAATTGTCTTATAATATGACACGAGATTCGACCTTAACCTGACTTTGTGAAGTTAACACATCAAAATTGATATGTCTTAAACTGTACTATTAATTGAGGAAATAATCGGATTATGAAATATGAAAAATTATAATGTACTATACATCTAGTAAAGTTGATACATTGACCTTAGGGAGTTGTAGCTTCCCCTTCATATGAGTTTATATGTGTAGGCGAGTATCACATTGCAATGGTACGAGAGTAAATGGCTCTATTTTAGGGCTTACTTGTGAGTTGTGACCTTATCAACAAAACATTATAATTCTTGATCTGAAACATAAAAAGTAGCATATACTATTCCCTCCGTTTTCTTATTGACATTTTTTTTGTATTTATCTCGCATTAATTCAAATCGAACTGTAACTACTTAAGAAAACTCCAACTACTTTGCCCTAGTTAATACTTCCCCAAATGAGCCTTTAACTCATCCTTTTTAATCAAACCATTGCCTCTTCCATAACTACGTAACTAACGATCTTTTTCCTAATTACATAGGATAATGACACCTTTTGGAGTCTTGTTGTGATCCCACCAAACAGGCAACACAATTTGACAAATTGACAAAATTAAGGTACAACTTACAACCTTGCTACTTCTGACAAGTAATTTCAACAGAAAATCTATACTAGTACTACAGTATTTAAGGACAACTATAAACGCAGTAATAGAACCTCACATGTTCTTGGTAAGCTCTTGTGCATAAGGCAAAGTTGGTTGGGGAATGGTGGGCCGAGGTGCAAATGTCAGTACAATTAAGAGGAGTTGACGTTAGAACTTAAGAATATCGAGTTAAATGTCTCGACCCTAAGTTTTGAGAAAAAGAAATGCCTTGGAAGGATGTCGAAATACTTTATCTCAATATATGTCACGTTATGCATCTCACTCTAATAAAATGTCACTAATTCTATTTATATGAAATTATGTTCCGACAAATGTATTAGGTGATGTCAAGATATTAACGAAATCGAATACGGTTTGAGCCCTAAAATGGATTTATATGATCTGTTTTCACCTTCTTGGTAAATAAACGTGAAGTACTGATGTGCTATATCAACTTGAAAGCTTTGCTTCATATGAAAGAGAAGGCCAAGAGGGAGAAAAAATTATATATGTAGGTTTCTTTTTCTAAGTACTTAATGATGAACAATTTACAGTGAAGCAAAGCTTAAGTAATACTCAAAAGGTTAGATGTTAATCATGTGGTGCAGCTCAATTGCCCATCTTTCATAATAATCTGATATTATCCATAATCACTAAAGCCAAAAGCAAAGCTTTTCTTTCAAGCTCATGTGCAATCCTTTTTTCAGTATCTCTGTCACTCACAGTTTAGTTTTAGTTTTCAGTTTTTCAATCTCAGAATCGAATTACACCCGCCTTTGTAAGATAAAAAATGCATCTTATAGGTTTCTACACTGCACTCGGAGAAAAATGTTTCGACATCGACTTTGCGAGTTACATTGAATGATTGATCCCAAATTTTGACACCCAAAGCTCTGTTACATTACCTGTGCAAAAGTTATTTGATGCAAAAAAAAAAAATTATTTTGGTCAGATCTGAGAAAATACCAGTTTACCTGAACATAGTAATGAATTTGGACCCAAGAAACATAACACAGTAGAAACAAATTATATAAAATATTATTACAATAAGAATTTCACTAATTTCATAAACATCTTCAAACTCCCTACTAAAAACTTTGAAATATATGGACTCACTAGTGGAAAAGAGCACTTTGTGATGGAAAATATAAAATTAAATTTAAGTGGAAGAAGAAATGAACAATAAATAAAACCACCCTCAAGTAACCCGTTTGTCAGCAGTCTTCATTTATTCACCCTTCTCTCTTTGCACCTCTTCTTCACATTACAAGAATCACGAGACTCTCATGTTGTGGTTAATTGGCCTTCAAGTGAGATCGGCTCTCGCTGAGTATCGATGTGACATTGATCGTAAGCTGTACCGCCATGTTTAGCATCCCCTCAATTCTTGACGAATATCTGAACGGGTACATCTTTGACGGGGGTGCTCTCTAATTTGCCCGGCACTGAATGCCTTCGTGGCACTCCAGGGGAGGCGGAAAATGATAGGCGCTTCTTGGCAGACCCAACAAATGGTGGCTTTTGATCCGATGGTGGGGTCTGGGTGACGTTCTTCTCAACAACCCCCAAGGGGCTGGGCAGCTTCGTCTTGGCCTTTGCTGATTTTGTAGCTGCCATATAGCTTGGAGCGGAGGGGGAGCTTGCAAGGCTCTCATCGTCCCTCACTGATGATCCGGCAATGCTGTGCCTCCTGAACCGCTCTGACTGCATGCTCATTGTGCTTCTGGTGTCCTCATCTTGGGGTTGTGCCCAACCGTTTGTCTTTGGGCTTCCTGGTCTTGCTCTTGCAGATCCTTGGGTTGAGGATGGTGCCCGACCAGGAGTTGATGGGGACTGACGGCTGGGAGGACGGCTTGCTCTTTGACCAGTGGGAGAAGGCTTATTGCCGTCATTGCTGAGATCGCGGAGAGCATAAGCCCGGTTAATCTCTCCTGCAACAGAGAGAGTACGGAAGCTCTTTACTGACCCGTGGTCATTTGTTTCTTTATCAGCCATACTCCTTGATTCCCATGGTCGAGCTGCCATCCACCTCTCCAACCAACTCCATCCCCATTGAGGATTGTTAGGGTCCATGAATGTTGGGTTTGAGTTCTTGTTGTTCTTCCTTGGTTGCTGAATAGTAGTGATAGCATATGTTAGTCTATAACCGAAGCTAAATATATGCATCCAAACACAAAGGGGCTTTCTAAATGATTGACTTATTTCAGAAAAGTTATATTCTCAGTGAATGATCTTTCCCTGAATTTTCCATAGAATGAATCGTCTTTTACGTAAATATTAATTTTTTGTAGATCAAATGGAAATTTTCATTTAGATGTGACCTAAACCGATACCAAATGTAAATTCAGGCTGACAGATATAGTACCTGATGAGTGAATGCATAAGCTAATGCTCTTTCTCTTCGCATAGCAGCCTCCTGCTTGCTGTGTAGACTAGCCTCAATCTGCTCTTTAGACTGTGGGCTATCATCCCATATTTCTCCCATCTACAATAGAAATAAAGGTCGTCACTTTTAAACCACATGACACTAGTCACTGCAAAGGAAAAAATAAGACCAGCATCTAACGTAATCATATGCAATTTTCATCAACTTCTGCCTCCCAAACCAACTTAGCAACCGATGAGCTCCAGAGCAATTGGCTAGCATATAGGTGTACAGACAAATCCACAGCCAGGTTAATATGACAATACAAAAGGTTCTCTACTTAACTCTAGAACGAGTCAGATTCGGGGTAAATTAAGGTCGCATTACTAAGTATTGAGTAGCAACTTCTAGGAGATTCCTACTGTCTCAGCTATCATACATTGACATCACCATTTAATAGTGTCAAAACCTATTATCAAAAAAAAAGAAGTGTCAAAACTACGGGAAATTGAGAAAAGTAGGGAAAAAGACAGGGTCTAATCAACTCACTCTCAACTTTTCAAGCTCTTTCTCGTGCTTCTGCTGCAGCTGCCGCTGAAGAGCTTGGTTCTCCTCTGACATTCTAATCCGCCGAGAGCGGATCTGGGATTGAACACGGGCCAGAGTCTGCATGCATCGTAGAGTTGTAGCTGCTTGACGTTTCACAGATTGGCCTTCAATCAATGATTTTAGCCTCACCAGCCCCCTCAAGGCCCTAAGTGCCCTCCTTGCCTAAAACCAAAAAAAAAAAAAAAAAAAAAAAACATATATGAGTTCATATTCTGAATAAAATAAAATTATGTTCTTTGTATCAGAAGAGACCACATCATAAATTTCTAAACAGCAGTCTGATTCTACACAGCTACAAGTTACCCAGCATGAAAAGTTTTTAACTTTTGAAGAAAATCAATCTATAATGCCCTCAAATAAGGTAAAAAAGAATCGCCAAAGGTTTAATTTTCCAGCTAATGTTCGCTATACATCAAACTAATCAAGGCTGTGCAAATAAACAACCTAATGAAAAAACCATGAAAGATCAACATAAATGCAAACTATAGGAAAGGAAGTATACCAAGTATCCCCGGTAAGCAGTTTGAATTTTAATAGCTGCTATCTCCTCCTTTGATTTGCCTACAAAGCGGGGTACAGTCGTCAGACGAACAACCTCAGCAGCGGCCTGAGCAGCTGCAACAGCAGCCTCTGCAGCGGCAGCTGTGGCAACAGCAACTGAGTAAGCATGCTTGTTCTGCTCATCATCAACATCGATTTCAGTTGACTTTGACGGGACTGGTGCTGGTGGTGGAGCAGGTGCAGGAAAAGCAGTGCCATTCACTTGTTCAGCTGCAGGAGCTGTCTCCAAGTTATTGTTTTCCTCATTCCGTTTCTTCTTCGATTTGGCTTTCTAATGACAGGAAAACATAATTACAACCCCAACCTAGGTACGAACAAATTGTGAGACGGTTTCATACGAGACTTTGCGTTCTTACCTGCTCTTTTTTGGATTGAGGGCTCAAGGCTTTCTTCACAGCAGAAAACCAACCCCCTTTCTTCCCCATTTCCTAATTCATTAAACTGCACCAATTCACCAAAGAAATAACCACATTAATCTCCAATCACATTAAACTTCTAATGCTAACTACATTGGACTGTTTACATTTACATTTGGGTCGAAATCGAATTCCTCTTACGTATTCAAAACAAACGTTAACAATCCAAAAGAACGGCGATATTACTACAAGAAATGACATGGTAGGTTATCACTATAAGCATCTAACAAAATAAAATTAATAAAGTAATGTTTTAAACTTTTAACAACACCCTAATAATTGTTGAAGCAAAATGATCATAACTTCTCTTTTAAGTTTTGACTGCTTCAAAGTATAATAATAATAATCAATTCTAACCAAATAAAAAGATCTAGGAAATATATATTATATATAGAATTATAATATAACAATGCATAAGAACACTCTCCACTATTTTCCACTGGTGTTATCACACTAAGAAATTTGACAATGCTCAAACATTTATACAACCCCAGATCTTCATGAAAAAACATTATATTATCTGGACTTATTCATTTATATCAATCCAAATAATAAGACAAAGGAATAATAATTACATAATTACATTTTTCACCTTCCCATAACAAATTTTGCAGGAAAATGCAGGACCCATCTATGCAAAAAAAAAAAATTAAACCAAGATCTTCACATAAAAACAAACAACTCATACAAAAGTTACAAACTTTAAATTACACATCAATCCAAAAAAATACAAATAAATTGACAAAATTGCACATTAAATTCAAATTAAAATAAAATATGAGAAACATTAACATACCTTGAGAAAAAATAAAATTATTTCTTTTATGGCAAGATCTCCTCAACTCAAATTTTCCATATATAAATATTTGTTGTTGCTGTTCTTTTTTTTTTTTTATAAATTTTCTCAGAAAATATATATCAACAACAACAAAAACAATATAAAGTAAAAAAAAGAAAAAGATTAAATCTTTATAATGTTTACTAACTTTCCCTCCTTTTTTTTCTCTTGGGCAAGAAAGGAACAAACCCAGATCTTGCCAATTAAAAGAGGGAAAAAAAATCAGTTTAATGTTGAGAAAATAAGGGAAGAAGGAGGAGAGAGAAAGTGAAGAACAAGAGAGAGAGAGATATGAATATGGATGGGAGGAGAGAGAAAGTGAGAGTAATAGCTGGGGTTATCTGGAGGTGGGTCCCACATTCTTTAACAAGTTTTTAGTTTTAAAAAGTGGAAATTTTGGAGCATTGGATTTTTTATTTATTTTGTTAAACATTAATTAAATTGATTGGTTTATTAAACGAAATTAATGGTTTTATTTTGGTTTTTGGATTTATTTTTGCGTACAAAGTTTAAATATGTTGCAAATTTTAATTTAAACGGTATTTTTTTATAACAGTTATTCAGAAAATGAAAATCGACAACTGAAAATCACTTTTTCTGGTTTTCAAAAATGGGACTTTTGTTTTCAAAAAAATTAGAAACAATACCAAACATACCAATTGATGATTTTTTTTGTTTTTGTTTTTCTGTATATTTATTTTCTTTTGCCCATTTGGGGTGTGTGATTGGTTTTAAATGATGATGAGAATAAATATATTCATATGAAATTTTACATTTGCTGTGGGAAGTAAAGATAATTAATGGGAGAAGAGGAGGAAGAAGAATACAATAATAACAACAACCGACAAGAGCGACAAGAACTTCGCTGTCTTACCGTTTATACGTTTTCTTTTTGGTTGTTACTGCATTTTTGCTGGCAATACTCAACTAGTCACTCTTGTGAAAACCCTAGCTATTATTCGCCATTTTTGTGTTCTTGTGAAAACAATTGTGAATTACAAATTACAATGTTTTTGTTCATTTTACTAGTCCAACAAGTAGGTCGCAAAGTTGAAAGTTGAAACGTGTTTTTGTAGGTGGTAGCGGGTAGTCGATAGTTTGTCCCTCTTTGACATGGTAAAAATTGAAGTTAGCTTATTCCATCTAGTGCACAGTTGGACAGACGAGAATACCTTAATTTAATTCGTCTTAGTACTTCCATATATTCGAAAGGGTAAAAGTACTATCGCATCACCATTTGATTAACATGTAAAGGACATGGAGTCATGGATGGTCAAGTAATAGACCATTATGTTAATTTAGCTATTTGAGTAGTTTAATCTCAACAATGATAAAATTTGTCGACAAGAAAAGACTACTTAACCGATATTGGCTAATGCATTAGTAATGTAGTTGAGATGTGATTATATTGGACATGACATAATAGACAATTAAGTAATTAACCATTCTGATAATGATCATTTTAAAAAGATCGATCAATGTAATACCAATTAACAAATAACAATAGATTAGCTGACTCAATGACTAATAAATTAGCCGATTACACTTGTATATCGAAAATGTGCACCACGCAATTAAGCATGAAAGGTGGAAAGTAGTACGCGTACTACAGAGTTAGGGAGCATGTCTAATGAGGAGTGAGGACTGAGGAGTACTCCCTCCGTCCCAAATCAAACGCCCCAAGCCGTTTTTGTAGTGGAATAAGAAAAATTAATATAATAAGTTGAGTGGGGTAAAATGAGGAGAGAGAATGTGAGGATTAATAAAAGTAGGAGAGATAATGTGAGAGAAGATGTAATAATTTAATAAAAGTAGGAGAGAGAAATATGTCCCAAAATAGATGGGGTGTTTGAAGTGGGACGTCCCAAAATGGAATATGGGGCGTTTGAACTGGGACGGAGGGAGTATTGTGGTTTACATTATTTCGAATCACATGCCTGGTTCTGATGCAAACCCAACTTTTACTCCTTGCATCTTGACCATAGTATACATTTAATATTAGAGGACTGTGTTTTACAGGGGTATCATTAGGTGGTCCTAAAGCTCTACATGACCCTCCCAAAAATGAGAAATTTGAGCTTTTCTATTTTCGACAAATGATGCAAACAGTTTCACAGTTAAGGAAACGTAAGAGAAAACAAATTACGCATGATTGTGTTCGAGAGTTTGGGACTTCTATGTTTTCTATGCGGTTTATTATTGAGATGTGGTGCTCATGGCCTAAGTTTGATACCGTCAACATAAAAATTTCCAATGTGACTCGGCCTTACATGATAGGAGTAAGCAAGTATATAATGCATGTGATATCAATTCTATTATCCGAAAGATGACAGATTGAGTGACAAAGGCACATCCAACTTCTTTTTTTTCCTTTTTCGAGGATTCATATTCAAGTTGCTAATACGAGAGTGTCAAAACTCAAAATACAACATTTATTTTTATCGTCTAATTTAATGTGAACTCGAGTTGGCTAAACTATATGAAGTGACAACTTTCTTTCACGAGTGTGATGTCGACCTAACCAAACCCTCATCTCGTTACAATTCTAAATGAGAGTTTTCACCACACATATCACCACTTTCATCAGTAAGATTGATGTTACATTAGGACTTTGAAAGCCACCAAGAGCAAGAAACAAAAAGGGGTATTATATTATTGAATATTGATGCAAGTAAATTTCACAAATATTATTAAGCGTTCAATTAAGGGTAGACATATTGTCACTCCCTTTTTACCTTCTTCCACTCGCATAAATCATCTATCACCACACATATGCTATAAGTAGAGGCATTTTAGGCATAAAAATGAGAATTTCATCGTGTAAGAAGCTAAAAGGGAGTGTCAATATGCATATCCTTAATTTAGGGTACTGTTTATGGTTCCAATCAAGTTTTTTAGGACAAAGTTCCAATCAACTTGCAACAACCGTAATAATTTTACCAACATAATTTCAACTAAAAGATAAGAAGAATGATTAGTCGAAGCTAATTGACCTCCATGAGATTAGGTTGATGATTAAACTAAGATGATTACCAAATCACTATATGCTTAAATCTCTAAGTCAAGAAGCCGTGAATAAATACTTAACTTCCAGTAGGTGTTGTCTTGTGTTGTACTGCCAAGGTGGGTACACCAAATTCACTTAGAGAAACACGAGATATCCTATCTACTGCACTATGCACCAAATAACAAAGCTCGACTAACGCTCACTTCCCATAAGAATGATAAGTGAAATTAGTCACCATCAAGAAGCACATAACAAGAGGCTGAGAAGCCAGCTAAGACTTTTGTCCAAGTGCGAGAGTAAGAGGGTAAGACCCAATGACTCTAGGCTACAAGATTATGCAACCACGCCAATGGCGGTTTGAAGAAGACGGCAGGGCAAAAAGAACACACACAGTACAAGGCAAGAATGCCATCCAAGACCTTCCCAACCACAAAGCAGCAAAGAATCAAGCTTTAATTAACCTAGACGAATTAGAAGCCCCAGCATTCCCGGCACACACCATTGGTGGCATTGGACACCCACCCTGAGATAACAAACTACTAAGAAAAAGAGCAACAATAAAACTAAAATTCATGGGCTGAACAAAATTGGAGAAGGCTTTATGAGAAAATTTACCAAACAAGACATGCCAGTAGGTGTCGATATCGTACAGCACTTGGTAAGCGAAAACACAAGTCCTAGACAGAATTAAACTATTAAGCTTCATAGAACACTCCATATGTTGAAATGAAAAGCATGTCCAGCAGCTAGTATCTTTCTAGTTCAATAGATCGACAACGAGACAACATGATCAAGCCACAAGGGTGCTGGCAGTTGTAGACTCGTATTTCCACACTGGTGGGAGCTTCTTTGTCTTCTTGTAGTTTTGTTTAAAGGTTTTGTTTGATGTCGTTTTCTGTTTTTTTGAAAACTAAAATCCCGTTTTTGAAAACCAGAAAAAGTGGTTTTCAGTTGTCAGTTTTCATTTTCTATATGACTATTATAGAACCAAACAATTTAAAGTTAATTTTGTAACTTATATAACTAAATTTTTTAAGCAAAAAAAAACCAAAAACTGAAAACGGCAGTGATACCGAACGGGCCCTAAACTTTTTTTTTTTTTGAAATAAACGAAAATTCATTAATATTATCGCCAAACGGCACTTACATCAATAATGATAAAGATACAAAAATCATCAAATAAATCTAATTGACACAATTCTTCCCTAATTAACAAATTTGATCTCTTGCACGTCGACATCTTTGCGTCTTTCATCGGCATCGGAGATCTATGTAACTCGAAGAAGAAAATGCAACCAACGTAGTTGATGATGTTTGATCCCGAATTCAGCTTCCAACGCACCGCCATGACAAAATTAATGAACCCTCAGATCTTTGGAGAAATCTCACGAATCTCGGTATAAACCCACCTATATGGTGGTAGAGATACCCTCTCGAGGAGGTAGAAACGAGTTATTATTGATAAACTAGTGAACGAACGGGCCCTAAACTTGCTGTATTCCTATTGGCGATGTAGCTAGATCTGCCAAACGGGTTATTTGGGTCAGGTTTATTCGGGTCGGGTCACGTTTCAGGTCTATTTCGGTTTGGGTCGAGTCAAATCCAAATCGAGTCATTTCAAAATGCTCAAATTTATCATATTAATTTCATCTCTTAAAATTATGTCTCATATTATCTTAAATTGAAATTTTATTGGTGATATGAGTGTTTGAAAATGAGATATAGTTAATCCAAGTCGTTTTTGTTCAACCCATTCATTTTTAATGTTTGATTATTCGAGTCTTGTTGTAACTAAATGTGAGAGGTCTATTCCGGTCGGGTCAATATCGAGTCAAATGGTGTTCAGGTTAATTTTGGGTTCATGTCGGGTCATTTCGGATGTCAAGTTGAATTCATATTGCTACGCAAGTCAAGTTTAATTCAAATAATTCAGGTTGAAATGTTCGGATTTGATTCAGTTTTACCAGGTATAGACATCATGAAAAAAAAATAATAATAAAAAAATAGGGAAATGGGAAACAACCAGGGTAAAAGGGAGTATATAAATCCAAAGAGTGACGAAGAAGCCGAAATTAGGGTTTATGAGAGCGTTGTGAGATAAGAAAAAAAAAAGGGGTAAGTGCAGCCACGAGAGCGCATTCTCTCTCTCTCCAAAACTCCAATCAGCAATCATGGGTCGTATGCACAGCGGCGAGTACGTCTTCATCTTCTTCAATCTTCTTCAATCTTCTTCATCACGCTTCAAATAATAATGTGGATCAATCTTACACTATATACTTTTGAATTCTGACTGTTTGTAATTGCATAATTTGTAGGAAGGGTATTTCTTCCTCTGCCATCCCTTACAAGCGTACTCCACCTGGCTGGCTCAAGACCACCTCTGGAGATATCAGCCTTCTTTTACTTTCTCCTCTTTTTTGTTTTTATTAATCTGTGATTTCTGGGTTTGTTAATTGTGTTTATAATCTAGATTAGAGTAAACTCATGTTTTATTTCGTTTGATTTTAGAAACCCATGTTTTGTTTCCTTAGATTTTACGAAACCCATGTTTTTGGTTTGGCATTGTCGAAATGGGTTATTGGTGATTAGTGAATTGGAGATTGAAACATAGAAAATTAGAAATAGAGGACTGGTTTGATTTATCGACTTTCGAAATGGTCGGTGATTTGAGTATCTGATATATACATGGGTATAATGGTGAATTTTGGGTGGCGATTTCTCTCAGCTTAAAACCGCCAGGGGCACTGGCGGTTTTGTCCCAAACTTGAAATGGGGTGACGTGCACCCCATAAGATTGAACATTTTTCAATTCGACCCATTTTGTTTAATATTTATTTTTTGAGCTCTATTTCGAAAAAATTTTCTAATAAATCCATGTTTTTGCTTGGACACCATCGGGTCTAGAAAAAAGCCCTCATTTTTCGGGTCACCCGTTTATGTTGACGGGCTAAGAATCGGAGCCCCACCCAATTGCATCGTCCAACTCTTCTCTTTGTTCTCGAGACTTTACACTGCTCGTTTGTCTCTCTTCCTCCTGCTTCTCCCTCCTGTTTAGGCCGCCTGTGTTTGGTTTGATACTAAAAAAAAAATCAATGGCAAAGTTGGGGAAAAATGCAAGGAAATTCGCCAAGAAGAAGTTGCCTGCTGTTCACAAACGTCAAAGGAAGCAAAAATCCTTGTATAACAATCCTTGTATAACAAGCGCAAATCATCTTCAAGTTTGTATCTTTTTCTTCACTCTTCCCCTTTTCTTTCTGGGTTTCTTACTGCTGCTGAAACTATTCTGTCTCGGTTTTTTTTTAGGTTCTTTACGTTTCGTTTAAATTCCGTATGTTCTTTGTGACTTTGGTTTAGTTGTTTTATTCCCTTAACAGTATTTAAATGGAGACCAATGTATGTGAATTTAGTGTGGTTAGCTGGTAATGATGTGTTGGGTGTTGTGTCATATGACCATGGTTCGAAACTCGTCTGCGTCTTACCTTACCTTTGAACCTTGTTTTGGGGGAGGGGAGTGGTTGGGTTAAGTAGGTAGCTTGGTAAAATTTGAGCTTGTTATAGGGCTTTCTGAAGCTTAAATGTATAGTAATTATCTGAATTAATGTAGTTAATGAGCCTCCAATCAGTTTGATGAGTTTGGTTTTGACTAATTAATCAAGTGTTTATGCAATTCATTGTTTGTGCCTGATGTTAATTCATTGGTATTTCGTGTCGTTGGTTTCGGGTTTTACTGTTTGGGATAAGCTCTATTGTTGTTGGGGTAACTGGCAGGTAGTCTAGGTATAATATTTCTATGGGGTGTCCTGATGCAACAATGGTGTACTAGTGTGAACAATGAAAGCAGCACGATCGTTTCTGATTTGTATGGATGTTTTTTGTGAGTGATGTGTAGTGTAGCAGCATGTCTGATGAATGAAGCGTGAAGTTGATCCATACTGTGTTATGTATCTTATTACAATATTTTTCTTTGTATTAGGGGACAATAATGTTGTTCAAGAGCAAGCAGGAGATGCCGGTACAAGTGGAAGGTAAGAACTTAAGTAGTGTGGACGCTAAATGCTTAATCACAGGGGAAGCGTTCTACATGTATATTTTCCTTTACATGAACTTTTTTTTTTTTTTTTTTTTTTTGTAAATCTTTTGAATTTATTTTGACGACTTTATAAAACTTCATTTGAAAATATTTAATTACTCCAAAAAGGTTTATAACGTTTTGGAATTTCATGGCGTACACAAGACGGTTGCTAGATGACGATTCATGTTAGCCGACCCCAAATCATTTTGGGAATAAGGCTTTGTTGTTGTTGTTGTTGTTGTTGTTGTTGTTGGTGCTTTCCTTAGTTTTTGACAGCCATTGTCATTTGTCATAAGGGTGAAAGAGTTCAGAGTTCATATATGAAGTAGGGAGGGCTGACTTAATTATACAAATGACATGGAGATGTTGTGAATAATACGAAAGTAGCCAGTAGTTTAGCTACAGTATTAGCCGACTCGAAAAACTGCAAGTCAAAGGAACTAACAACTTTTTAGGACCTGTTTCCTATCGGTGTCAAATTGTAGTTTTTGGTCTTTTGTATCCCTAATGTTAAGTTTAATAAGTTGGAAATTGAACTTAAAGCTTATTGATTCTTTACCACTCATGTGAAAAATGAAACCTGAAACAGCCTTTTGTATTTTTCTGAATTTGAATAATTGGATTTCAAATATTCTGGAAACTGAAAACAATAGTTGTTGATGATCTTGTAGATGCTTCTCTTGATATATTCTCGAATGAAGAAGAGTATGATATGATTGAAGATGGTTCAGACAGTGATGGATTTCTTTCTGAGGTTTTATATTGTGGCCATTGCTTTTAATGTTGAAGTTCAAGTTTTGTCATCTCTTTCTTCTAACATTTAAGATTTGGAATAGCAAATTTTTCTAGTTGAAATTATCAATTGTTCCTCTTGTTTAATGTATGATATCAATCTTGTAGGATTCAAGTTGCTCATATGATGGGGTCAGCGAAAGTGAGCTCAATCGTGAAGGTGAAGATTTGCTCCTTTCAGTCTCACTCCTTTACCTTATCCCTTCATGAATGTTTTGTAGGCTTAGTTGCGGTTCTTCAATTCTTTTTCAACAGATGTTAGGCAAGTCAGTGAATTATCAACACAAAACAAGGAATTACAATCAGAACTTTTGCAGAAAAAGAAATCATTGGAGGCCTTGAAGCAGAAGGTAATTCTGTCATGATGGATGCTTTGTTCAGAAAGCTTATATATGCTAGCTGTTAACTCTCTGAAATTTCTGTGGCTTCATCTTTCTCTGGTGATGAAATCTTTTTGCTTTCTTCTCAAAATAGATTCAGTAGTCCGGCAAGTGACTTTAGTCATTAAGGTGATGCGTGGTTAGACTTTTTTTAGAAACCTCCAATAGTGAGATAATAAAAGAGCAGCAACTCTTAGCATGCACATGGTACTCATGTCTAGTCTACAATATCAGTCTTTTGTTTACATCTTCAAAGGGGAACATGGACTTATGAGCCCTTTTCAGATAAAAAGTGGATGATAAATTGCCCTGTTACTGTTATACCAGCAAGTTGCTTTTTCGTCAATGAATGTGATTGAACACCACATCATCTAGTAGATGGTTATCTCACATGGGGTCAAGCCTTCTTTCTGTATCATCATGAGGGTCTGATTCCAGAAAGTTTGGTTACATAATCCATCTTGAATTCGGTACATAATAGGAGGTGTACAACTTAAATTGTTGAATAGCTGCAATGCTGCATTGGTGTTCGAAGTTTTAAGTCATCTTTAATCTCAATAAATAGAATGAAGGGAAAACTTATTTGGCAATTCAGCATGTTATCTTAATCATTCATCAAATGTATGGACTGGATGAAATATTCATATTCTAATCATTTCCAATATATTATGAAGATTAGACTCTTTGTACGTGTTTGAGATGACAGAAATTATTAGTGGACAACAAGCAAACTATCTTATCCTTGACACCATGCTGGCAAATTCCCTTTGTTCAGTGCTTCATTGCTAATGTTCAATAACGTGAGTGTTTGACCTCATATAAGGCATATGCCGTTATATTGTCCTCTTACACAGTTGGAAGTATTTTCTCTTGCATTCCCATGTCATTCATTCTTAACTATATGGGCATGAATTATATTCCTTCTGATGTTGCAGGGTGAATTAACTGTATATATGGACTGAAATTATAGTTTTCTTCTATTATCTCAGGATCCCAAGTTTGTGATATTCTTGCAAGATCGTATCAAAGACCATGATCCGTTTGATAATGAAGGAATGGTGAGTGTTTGTGACCACTTTTCTAATTTGAAGAGTAATTTTTATGTTATAGTGTTGCGGAGAAGTATTAGTTCTTGTACTGCTAATTAGTCAACCATTTTCCTTACCCACACTCTTCATATTCTTTAATGTGATAGCTTATTGATGCTTTTTCATGTTTAAAGTCAGACGTTGAGGAAGTAAGTGATCACGATCTTCAATCTGTGGATGACGTTGACCCTGTTTCGAATCCTATTAAAGTGCTCAAAAGTTCTACCATCAATAGTTGGTGTCAGATGGTTAAAGAGCAGGAAAAACTCTCTCTTCTTCCTAGTCTTCTCAATGCCTTCCATGCTGCATGCCACTATGGAGGTGATCCGGCTGATGTCAAGTCGTCCATCACTCCATCATCAATACAAGACAAGGAGGCCTTTGGCAGTATCTTAATGTTCATGCTTTCTGAAGGAGATCAATTATTTCGGGGGATATTGGAGCTATCCCCTACTTGCAAGATGGAGACTATACTAAAAATGATTAAAACTAAGAAATGGGAAAATGTTAAGCCAATGGTCAAGTCTTACTTGAAAAGTACCTTGTTCCTTCTGAATCAGTTTACTGATGCTGACATATTGGCTTACTCTTTGACCCGGCTGAGAGCTTCATTGATATTTTTTGCTGCATTTCCTGCTTTGCAGAACAAGCTCATTGAGGTAAACTTGATAGTACCCTACATCAAGTATTTAATCTGTTTTAAGTTTTTTTTTTTTTTCTGCCTCCCCCTCTTATCCTCATTAGTAAATGATTTCCTCCTCTGAAGAGTAACTGTTAAACATAGGAATAGGCAAATAGGACTTTTGGGAAGATATTTACCGAAAAGTTTCATACTATCTAGAGGTCACATTTTGCTTTTAAATTGACTTGCATAGCAGAGATGAGCATATAGGCCTAATGTGATCCCAGAGAGAAAATGGGCCCTCTGTGATGAAAGTTGGGAGATCAAGTAGAAGCGTCTGTTCTTTTTAGAAGTTTATTGGGTCTGTGATCGACTGTCTTCTGTGGCTCCCTTTTTTTGTGATCAAAAATTCAAATCTTGGGGACTTGCAGTGTGTTTGTTTTGTAATATCTACTATCAGGTTCAAAGTCAGACCATCTCTTTTGTGAGATCAAGTTCTCTATGTACTTGACAGTTGGCCTATGGTTCTAGCTAGAAACGATCCCAAAATGTGTCAAACATCATCGAAGTAATGGGCCTAAAGGTAGTACAGAGTCAGCAAAATTTTTCGTAACATCATTGAAGATGGGGGTTTTCTTCATCAAACATTAGTAGATTACCATGCAAAAGGAAAAATGTAGACATGTAGTGTACTGTTTTTGTTTCATATCTTGTTGGCCTGATTCTATAATATGCTGTACTACTAACGCTGAGAAGTGTGAAATGGTTTTTGATGATTTCTTCACTATCCTTTGCTCAATGCAGGCTGCTGTTCACCTTTGGGCAACAGGCGGTGGAGCTCTTTCAGCTTCCTCTTTTGCTGTCTTACGTGACGTAGCTTCTTTCCTTGGCCAGGATTCTTATGACAAATGTTTGAAGAAAACATATAAATCTATACTTTCAAGCTCTAAAATTGTGAATCCTGCCAGATTGAAACAGATTGAGTACCTGAAAACCTCTTTCGTGGAGCTTTGTTCCATAGATTTTCAGACATCTGCTAAGGTAGTATTGGCATCTAGCCAAAAGCTAGCTAAAGTTATCCAGTTGGGCCTGCAGACAAAGAAGGAGGTATATGATGTGTTCTGTTATTTTTCATATAACTATGGCATAGATTAAGCATGTAAAAGCTGATTATCAGAAGAAAAGTCCAAAAACATTGCCATTAATTATCAATTGGTGATCAGTAATACTAGTAGATGTTTAAATATTTCTTCTCTGCCAGGAAGCTCTGAAGATAATTTCCAGTTGGGAGTATGTTGTGTGCATTGATATCTGGGTTAAGTTTGTGCTCGTCAATATTAAAGAATTAGATCTTCATGCCATTCGATCTACACTTATCCAAGTCATACATGGGGTGGCCAAACTCTTTGCTGGTCAGAGATATCTGCCTCTGAAGGTTAAATGCATCCAGTGGTTGAACCTTCTCTCGTCGAATGAAAATTTCATCCCTATATCATCTTTGGCATTAGACATATTGGAAAACAGTAATGCTGAGGAAGATGGAAAACCTGGAAAAGGTGGTGTGGACTTATCTATTGATTTGAAGGTTTGTAAATGGTTCTAAGTCTTTATTATATTACTTCCTCAGTACTTGTACACTTTTATTTAGAGAACTGAATTTGCATGCTGGAACAGATAACAGTTTAAGAGTTGTGTTGCTTTCTTGTGATGATGGCTGTTTATTTTTAGGTAAAATGTAAAAAGCTACTATGAGAGTTTTACTGACACCACTAGCCCTTTACCACCATACCAATGGAATATGTTTTTGATATTGGTTGATCTGGTTGCTTTGGTACTATGAAATGAAAAACAGGAAAGTGTAAGGTAAGGTACCCTTTAGCATGCCATTTAAGATCAAGGCCAGTCCAAAGGTTAAGTTATAGGGCAGGAGCAATTGATGGCAAATCCCATCATCAATAACCCTGCGGAGTAAAGATCTCTCTCCTTAACTTCTTGATCCCAACACCACCCTAACCCAATAGCTGCCAATCATCACCTTCCATCACCACTGACATGACGACGGGGTGCATTATCTGTTGAATAGAAACGGTGGTTACTGGTTAGGGTTACCTGGAGCAAGCTGGCGTTAGAGGAGACTGACAGGGCGGGGGAGGATTTGTGTGGGAATGGGGTGGGTTAAGGGAGAGAGACACTGTCAAGATGGATTGGAGATTAGAGATAGTGGGGTGAAAGCATTTTCTTCTTTTTCTTGTAGAATGTTATCCATTTAATCTGAGCATTTAACTTGGGTTTTTAGTCCTGCGGTAAGATTAGGGATTTCATGGGTCTGATATAAGTATGTGACCTCTGTCTTTTGGAGCTCAATAGCCCATGGGCAGACCATGTTCACAAAGCCCGTAAATAGCCCAGCCCTGTAACAGCCGACCCTATCCCGCCCACTGACCATCTGTCCACCCCTAGTCAAAAGGTGCTCTAAACTCGGAGTCGACATGTAGAAAGTTAGTAATTGTCATTTGTTACTGTTATGTTATCTTTATATTTCACCCTGCTCTGATGAACATAATCTGCTGTCGAAAAAAAAAAAAAATATAAAACACAATCTACAATTCCTAATAAATTTTCCTTTGGAGGCTGTAATAAGCTCCTTGCAGATGACTCAAGACTTGCTGTATTAAGTTTTACTGGATTAGACATTGTCTTGTTCGCATCATTCTTCTGGTGAAACGTTATAAGATGTCTATATTTGCCAAGTTTTAGAAACATAGTAAACTTGTTGGTTTTTGTGTTGAGCAGTTACCCAAACACTGGTTGAAGTCTCGGGAATATCAAGAAGAGTCTGTTTCTGCTGCTATAGAGTTACTCTGTGCGCACTTTCTTCATTGGAGTCATCACATATCCTTCCCTGAGCTTGCAACTATCCCCATGATTCGGTTAAAGCAGTTCCATGATAAATCAAACATTGAGAGCCTGCGTAGGACAGTGAATCGTCTAATTGATCAGGTATTTACTCTAGTCTTTGATTATAATCCTCTCTAACCATGTGGTTTCATCATGCTTTTAAGATAATCTTGCTTAGGATGGGGTGAGCATATGTATGCAACTGCTCTCTTTTGATCCGAAAAGGCTCATGCATGGGGTGGTTGTGAAAGGATTCTTACGACTTTAGACGCATGAGGCACAAGGGACTGAGTGACTGACTACTGTACAGGACATTTAAAGAGACTTGAACGAGACGTTTTAGTTTACCTAGGGACTGGCTGACTAGTTCATGTGTTCTTTAGACTATGTTGATAGTGGTGTCGACACACGCAAACAATTAGGAGAGATCCTCCTTTTGGTCGAATTAGCTGATTTGGGTCCTGTGGTAGTTGAATTGAGATCCTGTGAGTTTAGTCCTAATGTTGGTATTAATGTATTATACATCTAATATTCAGATCAGCCCAGAGCTTTTTTATGAAAGAGAAATGACCTTAGTGGAGATCTGTATAAGTTGATGATAGTATACAAACAACTTAAATTACATTTCTTTCCATTATGAGTTAAATATTATTCAGCATGCTTGTATCAGATGCTGGAATTTTGGATGGGGTGACCTGGTAAATTTTTTTTACTTGTTTGTAAGAACTTTGATTCTTTTGTTCATCCACTTGGGGCAAATAAAGAACAACTTACAAAAACAACACCACTAAGGAGACAAATTAGGCATTTAAGCTATCTATAACTTCTGTTAAAATTCTTCATCCAATAATAAAGCCTAATAACCATGAACTTGAGTTACCTGACAGTCCAATCACTAGAGTGCTCCCTATCTGCAAAGAATCTGGAATTTCTTTCCTGCCAAATCAGATAGACTGCTGCATTGAAGCTACCTAGTATTATATGATAGGGTAGGTAACATCATATCTGTTGGATGAACAAACTGCAACTTCGTAACAAAAACTAGGGTTGGAAATCATGGATATTTCCTATAGTCAAGACTGTATTTTTGAGTGTCATTTTTGAGTGTCAGGGAAATTGTAAAGTTAACACGACCTGATCATGTGCAATGATCTGACCATTCTAAGCTATGTGTTGTATATCTTTCCGTGCACCTGTAGTGACAATTTTGCTTTTGTGAGGCTTTTGTGGGTATGTGTGCATAGAGCCATGGATCTTTTTGGCTCTTTTTAAAAGTATTAGTTTTGAAACAGTTTTCTGTGCAAAAGGAAGTTTTTGTTTTTGAGATTGTTGGCTGGGTTTCTTGAACCACTTTTAGCTTGCTTCTTGATCGATAGTATGATGTTTGCTCTTTCTTGTTGCACTGTCATAGGGAAGAGTAAGTAAACGTTCTTGTCAAAGAAAGTCAAGCCAAGGTTTTTATGATCTCACTCTTTACAAGTGATACCTGTGTTGGAGGACCTTGTTTTTCAAACTTGCATATTTGATGTCAACTTTGCTTCTACCACTTACTCTTGTTGGCACCCCCCCCCCCAATGCTAGTCTAAACCTCTATGGCTTCTGCCTATGCTACTACTGGATGCAAGAGAGTTGCTGAACCTGAATTGTTGAGTTTTCTGTTGTGACAGGTGGAAAAGAACATTGATTTTGTCCAGAGAAAGAGAGATGAAGTGTCATTTTCACCAAAGGATCAAGCTTCTGCTGAATCATTTCTCAAGGTATCAATTAATTAGTGTTCATTTGGAGGGTGTATGTGAACTTTAGCTGACGTTGTATGAAATGATTTGCAGATGGAAAAGCAGAGCGACAACTTGCCTTTTATCCAGTATTACAGAAGTGTAATACAAAATGCTGCAACCAAGAAAGTCAGATCAACTGATCACAGAATGTGAGTTAGCTTCACTATTGGTGTTCTTATTACAGTTTTGCGAAGAGCAGCAAATTTCATCTGAGTATTATTGTGTCAATTGATTGACAGTAACCATTGGATTCTGTGGTTGCCAAGATCTACATTTTGATACATTGTTTTCCTATGGCAGAGCCCGCTATTAAAACTCAGCTTAGTTTTCTCTTTACAACCAAGTTAGATAATCAGAACTACCTTTTTGGCTGCATTCTTGTGTTTGATTTGCTCGTGTTATACGAAGAGGTGTAGCAAATATGGTATTCTAGTATGTTGCACTAAAGAGGTGCACCTGACTCTCCCGACCAATAGATTTTGTCATGAATTGGGGCCTCAAGAGTCCTCTGACGGAATGATGGGTGCGGGGTTCCCTAGAAAAAGTTAAGCTGGCTGGGACAAGCTTTATCGCTTGTGGTGCAGTAAAGTTATGAGTTACTGAGACAGTAGGCTTACATGTTCGAAAATGCTTGTATATACCTTCCTCTCCTTGAAGTTAGTAATCCTAAAATTAAATGAACACCAGGGTTTTGTTTGGAGTCTTTCCCTATGGTTTTTACACAAAGGATTCGTAAAAATGTATTCTCCTATGTTCTAGTAAACGCTTTTCCTTATTTCTTTTCGTGACTGCAAATTTTGCAGTGAGCCTGATCAGAAAAGAAAGAACGGGCAAAAGAGAAAGTTGCCGCAGAAACAGAGGATGCAAGTGCAAATGGGGAGAGAAAATCTGGGAATCCCGGTGCTGATTCTATGAGAAACCAACAAGGTGGAAAGAAAAAGAAGCGAAAGGCTTGAGTATGTGGTCATCAAATTTTGACTGTTTTCGGGACTATTTATCTATATATGAAAGCTTCAGCGATCCTTCCTTTTTAATGTCTGTAAAATTTAGGATGATACATCGATCATTTTCTCGAATTAATGCACAATTTCAACCATTCTCAATTACTCGATGTTATGGCAATTCAATGACAATGGTACTTTCAATAAACGCAAAGCTATATCCACACAGGTAACTAGGTAAGGTTCAGAGGACTTCTCTTTATATTTCCATTTATGGCAACTCCGGCAAAAAAGACGGCCTTTGACATGTGCTAGCCTGTTAGGTGGAGTACGTGAGGCCGTAGGGTTTCGGAGTGTCTGTATCCCATTTCTTGAATTATAAACGTACTTTAAAGATATTCGAAGTATCAAATTAAACTTTAACAATTAAGAGCTTGTCCCAGCCAGATGAGAGAGTTGGCTGGGACAAGCTTTTTTACTTAGGTGCATGTAAAGTTTGATTCCCCTGCATATTTCCACTACAGAAGCTTAAGGATCATGGCACCCTGTAAGTGCAATGTGGAACGTTTGCAATGTGCAGGAAATTGTTTATACAGAATCATTCAGAAACCAGACAAGAATTGCCAGGATAAAAAAAGCCTAAAGTTTTCCATTTGACAGTGCTAACTGGCTGGAATCGCATTTGCTTAATTGTTTCCCATTTCCCCATAAGTTTCGGATAATCAACAATCGACATTTGGATAAATTATGGACATATGCATACTTCATTAGTCGTGATTTCCTGATCGGTACTAGTGTACGTAACTGTGTCGGACACTGAAAAGATGAACGCTTTATATGGTCAAGAGAATCTTTGAATAAACTGTTTTCATTTATTTTGGTACAAAAGAATCACTATCATATGAAGTAGCATGTTATGACTTATGACTAATTGACTATGGACTTTCTAAATAGTAACGTACAACTCACTCTTCTAAAATTCAAGAAAAGACAGCTTTTGGTAGTTTAGTACTAGTACATACAATAGTAAGATCGAACCTTCTAACCTAGAACAGATAATGAACGATTACCTCTACAACTCAAGGACCTTAGTAAGTATGATAAGCCTTGGTCGAATTTACTGTGACTGCTATCAAATTTTTTACTGTCACATTTTTCTAACATTTGTACTGACTTTGGTGAAATCCTGCTCTGCCTGCTCCTCATATCAGCTAAGTCCATTCTTGTTGGGACCGAAAATCGTTGCAGTCCGAACAACATTGAGCACCATTTGGACTTTGATGCATTCTTGAACGAACCATTAGTTGAACTCGATCGATCAAGCTTGGTTTTAGAATTAACCCTATGGTAAAAATCGCGCTTACCCTTCTTATGATTAGAAGTTATTGTGTAACGTTCTTGGTACGTAGGTGTACGTACTTCTTTACGTGAAATCGACTTTCCACAGAAGACGATATTGTCAATCTGTTGGTACGAGTTGGATGAAGACTGATCGGACGTGAAGAACTCAAACAAATCATTCTTGTCATTGATTTCAGTCGAGGAGGTGGAGTTTGAGCTATAATCCGACGAGTCGTGGCTATAAATCGGAAGATCACATAGAGAAAACGTGTCGTCGGATTCATTATCACCATCATCTAGTTGTTGATAATCCCTCATTGTTTCGTACTCGGAAATGTTGTTTCTAAAACAATACATGCAAAAAAATCAAGGCCAAATTTTATGGTAAAGTTTTTATGTTTTGGGTTCCAATAGTTAAGGTTCTATATATATGCAAATAGATTGGTCAAATATTATGTTCATTGTGCTATATTTTGATGAGGTCAGAGATTGAAAATTGGGGTTTAAAAATTGAAGTGTTGGGGTTTAGGAATTGACTGAATGCACAAGTTTCTCTAGATGAGTGGAATATAAACAATAAACTACGAGTATATACTCCCAGGTTACTATCTAGAACATACTAAGACTACTGTACCAAACTACCAATTATAGTGTGTGTGTATTAAGACTATGATGAAGACGCGCATCATACGCTTTGATGCTAATTTGAAGTCTTGCAATCTAGATGATAGTCATATTATTTTCCTTTACGCTATATCATTGAGTCGTTGTTTGTTTTGTATTAGGGACTTAGGGCAATATTGATGTAAACGAGTTTCGTACACATATAATAAATGTTAAGATAAAAAACGTTGTATGATAAACTTGGTTAGTTAAAGTGTGTCTATGGTGGGGTGTGCAAATTGGAATTAAAAGAGGAGCACGGTCATAATCACATACACTTTGATATTGTTTTTGAAGTTTAGCAGCCTAGAAGATGGAGCAGTCATCATGATTTAGTGCAAAGTTTTGGGGGATTTTGTGTTTGTATTTATGCAAGTTTGGTTATTGTTGGGCTGCGCTGTTCAATTGCTGGGTCAAGGTTCATGCTGACATAGTGATATGCATTTTGTTTTGGCACTTTCCAATAAGTTGCTAGAAATAATGATATTGAAGGTTTACAAATTGCAATCAAGTGTTTATTTAGTCACAAGATGGTGCCATGGTGGGTGGACTCTGAGAGACATATCAAAGCTTCTCTTGTACTGGTCTACTTCACAAAATAGTAACGCTATTTGTATATGTGATATATATTACTAAACGTATATGAGCGGTAGTAAGGATATGTTTTGTATTTTTATGTGGTAAGATTGAAAAGAGAGAATTGGAATATGGTGGGGCATGTGGATAAAAAATTAGGGATATACATGGATATACATTAAGTGCATGTTTGGAGTTCAAGTAACGGAATCGGACTCCGTTTACGTTTCCATTCGTTTGGTTTAATGATTTTTTTTCCCACTCCATTACCCTCCTTTAACCCACTCCCCTCAAAGGAATCCCTCCTCAAACTAGAGGTATCTCATTCCATTCCCCTATTTTTTTTTCCTCTCACCTCCCCACCTCACCCCACACCACTACCAAACCACCACCACCCCGACGGCGATGGACGGCCGGCCACCCAAGGCGCCGGGAACGTCACCTTCCGGCCGATCTACCTCCGGCGACCACCGCGGCGGCCTTCATTCTCATAGTTTCTCTCTCCTTTCTCCTCCTCTTTTCTTCTACAACTTCCTTCAAACTATCTCCGACCACCCCTTTTTCCACCGTCGGCCACCTCTTGTGGGCCTTCTACACGCCCTAAATTATCCTTTCGCGGGTTCGACGTGGTTGCTAGCAAGGGAGGAGAGAGGAGAGAGAAGGGGGATGGGTGGCTAGAAAACGTGATTGAGTGAGAATGACTCGTGGCTGGGTTTGCATGGGCTGTGCCGGAGAGTCGTCGGCGTAGTACAAGGTCGTCAGTGATGTCCTCGCCGGCGCCGGTGGAAGTGGGCGGTTGGTGCGGCGGTTTAGTGGTGGTGCAAGGGTGGGATATGGGGAGGTTAGGAGAGAGAAAGGGGAAGGGGTTGGGGTAGTTTTTTTTTTCACTTTTTTATTCCAATAGAGTAATTCCATCAGTTTTAAATTGAACCAAACAAGTTTTTTAACGTAACGGAAATTGTTACCACTCCACCCCTAATCTCATTCCATTCCGTTACTGTTCTTAATATCATACCAAACGCCCCCTAAGACTTTCTCTTCACAAAACATCTAATTTAAGTGGATGTCAACTTTTCCAAGCACATTTTGATGATCACAAGAAAAAGAAAAAAAAATCCCACATTCTTATGAACTTTGCATTCTAGACACCTAAAAGACATTTTAATTAGTAGATTGTATGAACTTTGTATTTTAGACACCTAACAAAATCATATTACACTTATCTATAAATCAAAGGAGGTTTTAGTATTTTGACCGGTTGGATAGCTATTAGTCTATTACCATCGTCCTTATTTAGAGTTCCTATCTTTATTGGGCACACTTATTGAGTCGGTACGTAGGCAAACGGATTTGAGGTCCAAAAAATTTGCATGGAAAGTTAGAGAAAGGTCTTAGCCATTCACCATGCGATCTTTTTAAACTTTTGATTAACCGATTTGTTTATGTATTCTCCAGGAAAAAAAAACTTGTAATGTCAATGTTATTGTTTATCAATTACATCATCTCTTGGTGTATGTCAATGTGAATGGGTGTGTTGGTTGGGGGGGGGTTTAATGGCTCTCGATCGTCTTCAATTTAGTGGCTCTTAGCTTGCTAAATGCTAAGGGGAGACGAGATTTGAAGATCATCTATATTAACATTAGTTTCGTATTTTTCTAATAGTTTTGTTTTTAGCTATGATCTTAGACGATTTCACAAGAGAGCGCATACCATTGATGTTAATCCTAAGCTTTGTTAGGTCCCTTTACATTTGAGAAATTAAAAGTTTATAACATGCTACCTAATACTACAAAAGCTAACTTACCAAACAAAACTTATGATCAAATTTAACATAATTCACCAATCCGTGTCGCTTCATTTACAATTGTTGTCTCACTTGGTCAAATTTCTAAGCGTCGCAGATTTATATAAACTTCTACAAACTTAAGTAAATGGACGTTATTTTCATACCCAAAGTTATATTTTCCTACATACCTGCTCTAACACAATTATCACAAACTATTCGGTGTTAGAATAATCGCTCTCTTTCGCAAAAGAATGCATAGAAATCTAGATACCCACATAATATAACCAAGCCAAATAATTCATGTCACACACTAACACTATGGACTCATATTGAGCCCATCCCATTTCCAAGCCCATTTCTCATGTAACTTAAAAAAGTTCAAAGACTAAAAAAACCCCTAATTCATCAAAAAAGTAACGCGCTTTACTCCTTTACAGCTCAAAATTTCAGGGACATATTCGTCATTTCCTTTACAACAAACCCACGACACTAATCTTCCTCAACACTATAAAACCCTAATTTGTGCAATCCCAGCAAACCCTCTCACCATTTTTTCCTTATTGCGGCTAGGGTTTTAGCTCATCTTTCAGGTATCCCTCTCTTTCTCTCTCTCCTCCAATTCTTCTAATTAATCATGTTATTTCAATTTAATTAATTTACATCGTTACGAGTAATTTGATTGTATAAGATTGCATTGTTTCTGGGTTTCATTTATACTTTTGTTTTTATGAGAGATTGATTAAATCTGGTATGTGGGTTTTGTTGATGTTATAAATCTGGATGTTTTTGATGATTTTCTGGGTTTGTTTGATGAAATAAAGTTAATATCTTTGTGGGTTTTATGTTGATGTTGTATTAGATTGATTTAAAGAGTGTACATTGCAGATCTCTTATATCTTTGTGTTGTTGAATCTTATTTGTTAATATTTATGAAGAAAACCCAGATTTTTATTTTACTGATTGTTGTTAAAGTTCTGAACTTTTTAATGATTTAGTCTTTTTGATGTTCTGGGTTTTACTGACAATTTTGATTTTTGATAGTGGGAAATATATGATGTTTACTGATTTGTTTGTATACAAATTTTTGTAGTTTGATATTGAGATGTATGTCCAGAAATTACTGATTTGTTTGTATACAAATCGATGAATTTTGTTTTGTGAGGTTTTTTTTAGCGTAATGCACTTGTTCGTGCGATTGTTTAGGGTTAGAACTTTAGAAATAGTAGATGTAAATTGAGGCATACTGTGAAATTTGGTGGATATGATTGTAACTTTTCGAGTATCGCGATTTGTGATTTAAATTAACAATGGTGGCATGTCTTTACTATGTGTTATATCTTAGAAGTAGATGTGAATTGAGGGTTTGCTGTGATGTGTGTTCTATATGTTGGTTATTTTTGTTATATCGCAATTTGTGGTTTTAATGGACAAAGTGGCTTGTTCATTTAAATGTAAGATTAACATGTCGGCTCTTGATATCTCTATGTGTATTTTGAATGGCTATCGTCCTATGATTGGAGATTTGTAAGGTCTGCTGATGTTTTGACTTTATGTATATAGACTGTGTTATCTATGATTTGCTTTTGCTTTGTTACTTCCATGGTGATTGAATATTGTGAGCACTGGATATAAGACTGCTCTGAGTTTTGCATGTTCATTTTATTGAAGTTGAAGTCATTTGCAGGGTCTTTAATGAATCACGTTTTCATATATATATGGCATGATCTAATTCTAAGTAGTTTTTTTTGGGGATCAATAGTTCTATTGTTTGTGGTCGAATTTCTGTCTTTGTAGATCTTAACTTGAATCTTTTATGTGATAACAGATTAATCCATCATGGGTAAGGAAAAGATTCACATCAGTATTGTTGTCATTGGACATGTCGACTCTGGCAAGTCCACCACCACTGGTCACTTGATCTACAAGCTTGGTGGTATTGACAAGCGTGTCATCGAGAGGTTCGAGAAGGAAGCTGCTGAGATGAACAAGAGGTCCTTCAAGTACGCATGGGTCCTTGACAAGCTTAAGGCTGAGCGTGAGCGTGGTATCACCATCGATATCGCCTTGTGGAAGTTTGAGACCACCAAGTACTACTGCACTGTCATTGATGCTCCCGGTCACAGAGATTTCATCAAGAACATGATTACTGGTACCTCCCAGGCTGACTGTGCCGTCCTCATTATTGACTCCACCACTGGAGGTTTTGAGGCTGGTATCTCCAAGGATGGCCAGACCCGTGAGCACGCTCTTCTTGCTTTCACCCTTGGTGTCAAGCAGATGATCTGCTGTCTCAACAAGGTATATATAATAATTCCGTTCCTCACAATTGTTTTTGACAGATTTAATTGACCATACCGTTTTTGTAAGTTAATGTACTTCCTGCTGACTTTTTGTTTGTTTTGTGACGCAGATGGATGCCACCACCCCCAAGTACTCCAAGTCCAGGTACGAGGAAATCGTCAAGGAAGTCGGTTCATACCTCAAGAAGGTCGGATACAACCCTGAGAAAATCCCATTCGTTCCCATCTCTGGGTTCGAGGGTGACAACATGATTGAGAGGTCCACCAACCTTGACTGGTACAAGGGACCAACCCTTCTTGAGGCTCTTGACAATGTCTCTGAGCCCAAGAGGCCCTCAGACAAGCCCCTTCGTCTTCCCCTTCAGGATGTGTACAAGATTGGAGGTATTGGAACTGTGCCTGTTGGTCGTGTTGAGACTGGTGTGATCAAGCCTGGTATGTTGGTGACCTTCGGTCCCACCGGGTTGACCACTGAAGTTAAGTCTGTTGAGATGCACCACGAGTCTATGCCTGAGGCTCTTCCTGGTGACAATGTTGGGTTCAATGTTAAGAATGTTGCTGTCAAGGATCTCAAGCGTGGTTTCGTTGCCTCTGACTCGAAGAATGACCCTGCCAAGGAAGCTGCTAACTTCACCTCTCAGGTCATCATCATGAACCACCCTGGTCAGATTGGTAACGGTTATGCCCCAGTGCTGGATTGCCACACTTCCCACATTGCTGTCAAGTTTGCTGAGCTGGTGACCAAGATTGACAGGCGATCTGGTAAGGAGCTTGAGAAGGAGCCCAAGTTCTTGAAGAACGGTGATGCCGGTATGGTTAAGATGATTCCGACCAAGCCCATGGTTGTGGAGACCTTCTCTGAGTACCCACCTCTTGGTAGGTTTGCTGTCAGGGACATGAGGCAGACTGTTGCTGTCGGTGTCGTCAAGAGTGTTGAGAAGAAGGATCCCACCGGAGCCAAGGTCACCAAGGCTGCCCTCAAGAAGAAGTAAGCTGTTGAAGCTATATTTTGAGCAGTTGAACATTCCTAATTTTCCTATTATGATTTTGTTCTGCAGACTTGTTTTTTAGGTTAATGTGAGTTTTTTTTTAGGCTCTTGAAATAGACATCTGGGTACTATGTTGCATGTCTTGAAAATTTGAGGAGTTTTCTTCTTCGATCAGCTCATGATCCATCATTTTTTTTTCCTTTCTGCTTGCTGATTCGTATCAGTTTTACGTTTCCTCGTATGATTGTTTGACATCATAGGCCGATACATTGGTACTCAAATCATACATCAGCCCATGCTTAAAAGGTTCCGAGAAATTGTGTACTGGCATGGTTTTCTGAAACAGTTCTTGTTTTCGATTCTTGCTCTCCTTTCTCTCTGTTTTATTCCGTTCTCGAAATTCCTGTGATCCCTCTTTACCGGTGGCATCACCTGTCATCCTGATCCATCTGCTTATCAAACACTATAGCAAAGACCTTGAGTTGATAAGATATGGATGACTGAACGGCGATCCTCGCTGAGCGTTTTCATTACGTTTCCCCCACTTTTGAATTCATTGAAATTGTGTTGACATCGAATGTCCATCTACAATCACAACTTGACTAAGGTCTTGTTTGATAGGACTTATTCTCCAATGAATTCAGATCAGTTTAGAATTCTTCAAATCAGATCAGATTAGACCAGATCAGAAATGTTTAAATAACTATCTATGTATTTGGTTTATAATTGATACTAATTCGTTGAAATTCAATCAAATTTTCAACCAATTCAGATCAGATCAGATTAGATCAGATTAGCTCAGTTCAGAAAGATGCAGTCCTATCTAACATGGCCTAACTGAGCCATCATTGAAGACCAACATGTCATGATAACAACTAGTAATCATTTCTATCCATACGCAAGAAGGTATAAAAATGGACAACGTGCATATTTGTTCGAAAACGATGCGTAATGAAGGACAACAGGGTGGGCATGGCTCTATGCATCTAGTCTAGGCCATTAATAGCGGGGTATCAGTGTATCACTCTCACTTATTCTCATAGCCCCGATTGAGATTCATTTCTACACTCTCCTATGTGAAAGGAGCATCGTGCACTATGCCTCTTATAGAGAAGTCAACGGGACATGAAAAAAATCACTACCCATAAAAGTAAATAATTATAGAGAAGTCAACGGGAAATGAAAAAAATCACTACCCATAAAAGTAAATAAGTAATCTTACATGGCTTTTAAAATAATTAGTTTAACACACGCATTCCGGACATCATTTAATTCACCCCTAGAGCGGAATTCGAACCCGAGTTGAACGGGTCATATGAAAACACATTGGTAGCATGAGTGCATGACCAATAAATGCTCTCAGATTATGATTATCAGAGAATGCAGTAGAGTAGAAGGAAAAGAAAAAACTTGGGGAAGGAGGATTATATACAAGTTGGTCTTATTTATGATTGTACCCTACTTCTCTTTAATGCTAAAGAAGCATGTCCATAATAAATGTCTGCGATCTACTCACTTCCACAGCCTGTTACTCTTTTTCTTACTCAAATGAATGCCGAGTCCTTCACTTTCTTGGCATTGTCAGACAGATCTGATAAATGCAAGTAAGTTTTCAGGCTATTATTGGCCAGTTTTATGCATCTGTATTGGGTGCATCTGTTCTTTCCTTAGATTCAACTATCTACAAGAGAATTCAACCTGTATTTGAACAGACATTAGTCGAGAAAAGAGAAGATAATGAGATAGCGTTACTGGATTATCGAGTCGTAGTCACTTTGATTAGTGATTATGAGCAAGGACTGAGCACTGATTAGCTTATACATAGGACCACATTATGCACATTCTCTAATGATTCATGTATGTGGATAATTTTGCTGAAATGCATGGGAAAGATTTACGTAAGAAACTTGAGGAAAGTTTATATATTGCAATCACTTTAGAATAGTAGACAGTAGTAATACAAAAAACTGTTAATTCAATTGGAATAACGAGTTTAACTATCAAACCCAAAGTACCTGCAGCACAATTTAGAACAAATATTTGGATGTCATACATTCAAACTAAAACAGATCACGAGCATTCTTTAGTGCCCTCCACCTACACCAACACCGGTGCCAGTGCCTACTCCTTTGCCAGCACCTGCCCCAACTCCAACTCCCACGCCAACTCCAATTCCGACACCAAATCCTCCTCCACTACCAAGTCCGGAACCTAAGCCAGCCCCAGTGCCAGCACCTCCTCCTAGACCCGCACCAGAACCTCCTCCAACTCCTCCACCGGCGCCAAAACCACCACCATGGCCAGCACCACCACCCAGACCTCCTCCACCACCACCTCCGCCTCCACCACCACCTCCACCTCCTCCGGCACCAGCAACTCCACCACCTACACCACCTCCAGCACCAAAACCACCACCATGGCCTGAACCACCACTGAGGCCACCACCTCCCCCGGCACCTCCACCACCACCACCCCCAAGTCCACCTCCAAGACCTCCAGCACCTCCGACTCCACCACCAGCTCCAAATCCTCCACCCTTGCCTGCTCCACCTCCTAAACCACCACCACCACCTCCACCAGCACCACCCCCTCCTCCTACTCCACCACCAAGACCACCTCCAGCACCACCTCCAACTCCTGCACCACCACCAAAGCCTCCACCACTACCGGCACCTCCTCCAACACCACCACCACCGCCTCCACCAAGACCTCCACCTAGACCACCTCCTGCACCACCGCCTATTCCACCTCCAGCGCCGCCGCCAAATCCTCCACCGGCGCCACCTCCTGCACCTCCTCCACCTCCAAGGCCTCCACCGCCACCTCCACCAAGACCACCCCCTCCTAGTCCACCTCCTCCACCAGCACCACCTCCAAGGCCTCCACCAGCTCCTCCTCCAAGACCACCCCCTCCTCCAGCACCACCACCAAGACCACCCCCTCCTCCAGCACCACCCCCTAGCCCACCTCCAGCACCACCTCCTCCACCAGCACCACCTCCTAATCCTCCACCTCCACCTAGACCACCCCCTCCTCCAGCACCACCTCCTAATCCTCCACCTCCACCTAGACCACCCCCTCCTCCAGCACCACCTCCAAGACCACCGCCAGCACCACCTCCTAGTCCTCCACCTCCACCGAGGCCACCCCCTCCACCAGCCCCACCTCCTAATCCTCCACCTCCACCAAGACCACCTCCAGCACCACCTCCTAGTCCACCACCTCCACCGGCACCCCCACCAAACCCTCCCCCTCCACCTAGCCCACCACCTCCACCTGGTCCACCAAACCTTGGACCTCTAGGTCCAGGCCCCCAACGCCTAGGAGGGCCAAACCGTGGCCCTCTCGGTCCACCCCAACGCCCATGTGGGCCATAACATCCTCTAAACCCGCAATCCTCCTCACCATAATCTTCAGTTTTGTACTCCTTCCCAAATGTCACCTCACTCAAGCTTAGTGCAACACTAAACATCAATAAAATCACAACACCCCATCTTTGCATGGCTCCCATATCACTCTCAAAACTTCACCACAATATATTTTGTTTTTTCAGTAAACAGCACAACACTTTAATAGTATATGGACCGACTTAATAGATGTGATATAGTTTACGTATGTATCATATACTATGTCACTTAGGTTTGCTTTTTCGTAGACCGAACGAAATGAGGTATATATATAGGCCCCCAAAAGTATATCAAACATTAGGGCAGATCATATTAATGATGATTGTTGGAGGTGCGCGTTGGGCCGTTGGGATAGTAGCGGGAACATTTAATACAAAAAGAAAATGCGAAGGTTTAAGTTTAAGTGGTTTTCTTTATATATTTTTCCTTCATAATTATTGCAAGTCAAAGTTCTTGGATTGGATTGTATCAAGTAAATGTGTGTTCGGGTTCATAGTCAACTGCACCGACGTGTGGAATGCGTAGTACACAGTGATCATACTTAGCCTGTAAACATGGGTGTGTAGGACATGGTTTATTTTACATAAAAATGAGTATGATTATTATTGATTTTTGGTTATGAAGTTGGGAAGATTTTGCCATAGTAAGCTGAAATAGTGGATGTATGATTAAATGCCATATGAGAGTTGAGACCTTTTGAACTTTGTCAGAGTAATGGCAATTCATTTAATTGGTTGTCCCCATACAGATTAAATCTCATGTAATTGATCCATTCGACTTTTTTTTTTTCTGGTACAAAGACGAGACAACTAACCCAAATTAACTACCGTCTATTACATCTTCCCGATCCATAGGAGGCAAAATGATGAAGTTATCACCAAAAAAGGTGGAGGTGCTCGGGATGTCAGTAATCCCCACTTCTACAAACTCCAAGTCTTCAATAGTCCTCATAGCGATCGGATATGAAAGTATTTACGTAGAATGGGTTCACGTAGGATCGAATACTCCCGAACAAAATTTGTACCAAAGCCGCTATGGCGCGTGGCGGTTATGACCATAACCGCTCAGTTTTCAAACGATTTTGATGGGTTCTTTTTGAGTCAAAATTGTAAGATTGACCAAAACCGCCTCAAATCTCATCGGTTTTGGTCCATAACCGCCCAAATCCTCAGCAGTTGTGGTCCATAACCGCCCCAATTCGCAGCTGTTATGGGTAAAACCGTCACGCGCCGTGACGGTTTTGGTTTGTTTAAAAAAAAAACTGAAACTAATGCCGATCCTACGTGGACCCATTTTACGTAAATAGTTTAATTACGCACCTAAATATTGAATTAATTTATTTTAGAGCATTATTTAAAAAAAATCGTGAAAAACAAATGATCTGTGTGTGCAGAAAAAAAAAATGTTTGGCAAACTAGCCATTGTCAATGGCCCTTTAATGGTAGTTAATGCAATTGTCCTGTAAAACTAGCAAAAGGTAGCTAGAATGATGTAAATTAAAAGACATGCTTACAAATTTTAATTAGAATTATTTGAATGTGTTTGATCTTTCTAAATTGTTCAATGTATTTGTCATCATATCACATTATCACAAAGTTGAATATTAATCTCTATGAATCTACCTAGTTTAAAACTTTGAACACATGAGAAAAATAGAGATCATTTATCCGGTCTCATAGCCTGATGATGAGAAAATAACGCTCTTACGATATCAATATAATGTTATATATTGAACAATTGCAACGCCCTTTCAAATGCTCCTCATCTCATTGTGATTTTATTAAGCATACTGCATAGGCTACTAATATAGTAATATGGTGAAATTTATCTTTTATTTCAGTAACATATTGAAATTCGTACAAATGTTAAACAAAACTCTAAAGTTAGGTGTCATTGGCCCATTATTATTGAGGAATCAATTCACTTCAAACATGACAATATTATTTTTCCAACTTATCATCTGAAACGTTATACGTAAGGTTTTTCCGTATTATTGTAGATTATAAACGGAATGGCTGGTATTTTTTAAGTGAGGTGAAAAAACTAATTTGAAGGGAACGGCAGTACTAGTTTTATAATTGTTCTCATAAAAGAAAACCTCAAATTTGATATGTACGAAGGTTTTGATTCTAGCCTTCTTTCTTGAGTTAAATCCATTGATTTGAGGAATTAAGCAGCCAAAGTCAAATTAATAAGAATACCTTTTCTTCTTTTGGTAATGATACCCACAAAGACAAATACGATTTTAATACTTGACAATTCGAATATTGAGAGGCTTGAACTCAACTATGAGTAACGAGTAACTGAGTATGGACTCATTATTTATCTTCACGGGTTAAAGTTGTTGATGTCTACTACAACTAATAATACGAAAAGTTTAACCACTCAATTTAACCTTCCGGTAACATGTGTCCGAATTCTTTTTTTGGTTTAGAAAAATAACATCATACCAGATTAGCAGGAGCGGCGACTTTTGAGCGACCTGGCCGTGGACAACTGCACCAGTGATGAGCCGTAAAAGAAAAGAACCTCAATCAGTCACAGACATTATGAAATGAGGTCAATGCCAACAAAGGTCTGATTTTGACATTACAACTATCGCTATTCACAACTTTATTTCCAGTTCAAGTTGCCCATTTTCAGCGCATTCATTTTATCGTTGATGCGTATAGACGACACAAGCAAATAAGACATGTCACATGAGAAATGAGAATACCTTAACAATCTCCTCCCAACTTGGCAGTTTCAAACAGATAGAATCACATTCACAAGCCCTCTTTTGTTTTGTGTCAAGGTCCCCTTTTAACTCCCTGAGTAGGCGAATTCCAATCTGTATCAAGGCACGCTCATAGAGTCGATGACCTTACAACTAGAAAGGCAAAAAAATTTATTCTACCCCCATGCTGCTGCTCGAGCTGTAACCAGACAACCCCAAAAAGTGTGATTTCAGATGGATCATCAGCGAACATAACAAACTCGAATGTTTAAAAAATAATCAGGTTCTGCACTTTCTGGGGATACATGATCGAAGAGCATCAACTGTGTTTAGGTCTCAAAATCACCAATGCACTAGCCCGAGACAATCAAACATTCACAGCAGCAGAAACTCGAAGGATTACTCACAGATCAGTAACATATTCAGAAACCTATCAATGCACACCCCGTTGTGTCGATGTTGTAGTAATGAACACGGTGGGAAGACCCCAACCCCATGCTGCTTAAGCTCTAACCAGAATAACCCATAGAGTGGGATTTCAGGATTTCAGGATCATCAGCGAGACATTACAAAGTCGAATGCATACATGATCAGGGAGTCGAGAAGCATCAAGAGTGTTTCTGTCTCAAATCACCAATGCGCATGGTAACAATGAAACATAAATCAAACATTCACTGCAACAGAATCCTGAAGATTGAAAAATCTAAGATCAAAGCAAAAAAAAGCAATCACAAAATGAAAAGCTGCTAATGCAAACAATATAAAATGTGACACTAACACCACTTGATATACGAACAAAGATATAAAACATCTCAAATGTCATCGGAATATAACCCAGCACACAAACACCGCATTATAAGACCAAAATGGAGATATTAGACTCTAAGACATACCACCGCCGATCCAGAACCCAATTCTGAGAACAGGTACCAGATGACGGTGAGGGGAATTGTTTATGACCAACATTACGAAGACTAAAAGATAACACAACCCTACTGATAGTAGCCATGTCAAATGGTGAAATAGCCCAATCAAATCATTTCTTCTTGAGGGCAGCCTTCGTGACCTTGGCTCCGGTGGGATCCTTCTTCTCAACACTCTTGACAACACCGACAGCAACAGTCTGCCTCATGTCCCTGACAGCAAACCTACCAAGAGGTGGGTACTCAGAGAAGGTCTCCACAACCATGGGCTTGGTCGGAATCATCTTAACCATACCGGCATCACCGTTCTTCAAGAACTTGGGCTCCTTCTCAAGCTCCTTACCAGATCGCCTGTCAATCTTGGTCACCAGCTCAGCAAACTTGACAGCAATGTGGGAAGTGTGGCAATCCAGCACTGGGGCGTAACCGTTACCAATCTGACCAGGGTGGTTCATGATGATGACCTGGGAGGTGAAGTTAGCAGCTTCCTTGGCAGGGTCATTCTTTGAGTCAGAGGCAACGAAACCACGCTTGAGATCCTTGACAGCAACATTCTTAACATTGAACCCAACATTGTCACCAGGAAGAGCCTCAGGCATAGACTCGTGGTGCATCTCAACAGACTTAACTTCAGTGGTCAACCCGGTGGGACCGAAGGTCACCAACATACCAGGCTTGATCACACCAGTCTCAACACGACCAACAGGCACAGTTCCAATACCTCCAATCTTGTACACATCCTGAAGGGGAAGACGAAGGGGCTTGTCTGAGGGCCTCTTGGGCTCAGAGACATTGTCAAGAGCCTCAAGAAGGGTTGGTCCCTTGTACCAGTCAAGGTTGGTGGACCTCTCAATCATGTTGTCACCCTCGAACCCAGAGATGGGAACGAATGGGATTTTCTCAGGGTTGTATCCGACCTTCTTGAGGTATGAACCGACTTCCTTGACGATTTCCTCGTACCTGGACTTGGAGTACTTGGGGGTGGTGGCATCCATCTGCGTCACAAAACAAACAAAAAGTCAGCAGGAAGTACATTAACTTACAAAAACGGTATGGTCAATTAAATCTGTCAAAAACAATTGTGAGGAACGGAATTATTATATATACCTTGTTGAGACAGCAGATCATCTGCTTGACACCAAGGGTGAAAGCAAGAAGAGCGTGCTCACGGGTCTGGCCATCCTTGGAGATACCAGCCTCAAAACCTCCAGTGGTGGAGTCAATAATGAGGACGGCACAGTCAGCCTGGGAGGTACCAGTAATCATGTTCTTGATGAAATCTCTGTGACCGGGAGCATCAATGACAGTGCAGTAATACTTGGTGGTCTCAAACTTCCACAAGGCGATATCGATGGTGATACCACGCTCACGCTCAGCCTTAAGCTTGTCAAGGACCCATGCGTACTTGAAGGACCTCTTGTTCATCTCAGCAGCTTCCTTCTCGAACCTCTCGATGACACGCTTGTCAATACCACCAAGCTTGTAGATCAAGTGACCAGTGGTGGTGGACTTGCCAGAGTCGACATGTCCAATGACAACAATACTGATATGAATCTTTTCCTTACCCATAATGAATTCTTAGCAAAGATCTGTAGATCATAGAGAAATATGAGCATATAATTCACAAGTTTAGAACACCATAGATATCGAGTTAAGATATTGCACACTTAAACGAATGGAAGCTAAAACAATTGAGTTAGGAAGAGATCACACTACACACATCGGAAGATTACCGTTCTATATGCTCTACGAATAATAACCTCAAGAGGATTACAGTTCTATATGCTCAACGATTAATAACTTCACAGAGATTAAAGTTATATATGCACTACAAATAATAACCTCAAGCAAACAGTCGGAACGAACGAACAGTCATACTAATAAACGAACCATGCTTCGGAATACTAGAGCATATAGAGCCATCCTACACTACAGAAAAGAAATAACTGCAGCAAATCGAAAAACATTACAACATGATACTCCAGCGCCTATTACAACTAGCAAAGATACATGAAAAGGTCTAATCAATTCAATCAAAATAATTACGAAAAAAGACACATAGGAACCGGTCGGATTTGAACCAACAAATAGAAGTTTGACAACTCCTGCCTTGTACACTTGGCTACAGTTCCCAAATAATTTCATTTACACAAATCTCTCAAGCAAATCATGCCGTAACTCGTTTAATAATGACGGCATGCGCTTGAAAGATAATAACTTATTTACATCAACTCAAGTTATATTTACACAACCACATCAAGTTTCATTCACAAAACGCAACCAAAATCATCATTTACAAGCACTAACATCAAAATTAACAGCTCCAAATTTTAACTGATTACGCTTTTTTACACAATCCAACAATATTAATCAGGTCAAAACAATCCGACTGAAAATCAACAGAATTCCACCAACAAATCGAATAACGATATCTGAGAAAATTTCCGATCATCGGCGAAATAAAACTAACTAAACAAATCAACTATTCAACACACATAACAACAAACGAAACAACGTATTGAAGAAGATTCACACATCATATGATTTCGATAATCTACCAATTAAAAACTCAATCTTAAATCAATTCCTACATACATCGGACGATAAAAAATTTATCTCTGATTAGAATTCTAGACTAACAGCATCAAAATTAATCATAAATTTAACATTCAAACTGAAATCATAATCAAATGAATCAAAATCACAGAACACATGAAATCACATAAAAACATTATTATAAAAAATGAATCAAAACGAATAAATCATAAAACATACATTAAAATCAAACATAGATAATCATGAAAATAAATCAAAATAAAAACTGGAAATAAAAGAGAGGCTAAGAGAGAGAAAGAGGAGGACCTTTGAAGAAAAACCTAGGGAGGAGAGAGAAAGTTGAGAGAGGCGGAGGCGAGAATGAGTAGGGTTTTTGGAGAAAGGGGATTATGTTTGGTTTTTATACTCTGGAAAAGTTTAGGGTGTGACTTTGTGATTTGTGTGAAGTTCGCAGCCCGACGGCCCAATACCCTTTCATTTTGTTATTATTAATCCAAAAACCCTTTCATTTTGTCATTTGCTCTCCTCGTTCTTTTCGATCGTTAAAGTTAGGAAAATTTGCGAGACCGCATCTTATAAAATAAGTTTTTTGCGATCACACCTTTTATGTTAAATTTTACAAAACAACACCTTTTAAGTCTATTTCTTTGAGAAACAATACATTTTTTTCATTTTCGACCAATTTTGACCAATCTTCAACGTTGACCTGACCTTACTCTTCCCCTTCAATTTCCCTCCAACTCCCCCACCCTTCCCCCCCAAAGACCCCTAAATTGTTAGAACAAGCCAACGTCGGGTCAACTTTGGAGAGTGGTCAAAATTGGTCGAAAATGAAAAAAGGTGTTGTTTTGCAAAGAAATAGACTTAAAAGGTGTTGTTTCGCAAAATTTAACATAAAAGGTGTGGTTTCGCAAAAAACTTATTTTATAAGGTGCGATCTCGCAAATTATCCTTAAAGTTATTTTAAAATGTTCGGGATAGATGGAGTATATATATATTGTATAGTGGTAAAATGAAATGATTTGGAGCCTCGTGTAAAAAATTGATTTTGGTTTATGTTCGATGTGGTCTAGAATGTTACCTTCTACTCCGTACATGTGAAGGTGTAGGAGTTTGAATTGATCGTATGTGGGTGAATGGGTGATAGCTAGTTTTATAGTTGGATGTTTGCTTCTTTAAGTTTCACGTTGACGACAGTAGCTTAGAGATGGTTGCTCACTAACCGGATTTGGATATGGTATAAGGTGAAGGTAGTTCTTAAGTAATTACATATCATTTGTTAACCAAAAGCCTTTTGTTCCACAAGAGTTAAAAATGTATTGTTCTTTTCCATCGTTTACGTTAAGGAACGGATCCAATAGTGGTTAACATTTATGTTTTAAACTAGTTTTTATACCCGTGCAAATGCACGGGAATTACAAATGCTTATATAAAACACAAAGTCTTATAAAAGACGGTCTCTCAATAAATTATTGAGAGACCATTATACTGTGTTACAAAGTGACCCTTTTTATATTGATTGTAATCATGATAATACTTTTAGTGATCATATTAATTTACTATAATTTAAAATTTAAAATTTACTATAGCATTGACAAACATAAATTTAAAATTTGAAAAGAGAATTTACAAATGTTGATAGAAAAGAACACCAAAATTTATAGACATAAGAATTTAAGACCAATGATAATGATTTCGTATTTTCCGTGTGATCAAATATGTTTAAAAAAGCAAGCATCATATAAGATATCCTCCCACCAACTTATTTCGTTTTCAATCTCCTATTGAACGCATAAACTAACAATCGATTTTTGAACTTGACAACAGTTATCATCCTGAAACTTTCTTAGTTGATCCCCTCTCACCCTTAAATTCCCTAATCGTCCCAACAATTCTTTTTAACTCTTATACAAAGATCCTCAACCAACAATTTCCACCCCCCAACGTCAATTTCTATTGCCCACATACACCTTCATGCTAGTATCCCACCCACTTTCCTTACCAACACCCAATAACCCGTCAACATGCTACCCGACACTGTAACAGTCTGATCCATCATACGTCGCAACACAACCCAATAAGATTAAATGTCACCCTTAAGTTTGTAAATCCCCGCTTGGGTTTTAAAAGATGAAAGGCATGTTGGTACTGTATAGTAGAAACCTATTATAAACATATCATAATAAAACCCTTAGTGTCCCAGCTTAGGACAAACCAATTTCATAAACCACTTTCCATAATCCTGGAGTGTTACAAACACTCTCTCCCCTCATGTCACATGTTCTAGCCGACCCTCAACCCCATCCGATTATTTCATGGGTGATGGATGGATCGGGTTCGGGTGAGAGATTAGTCGGGTGATGGATGGATCGGGTGGATGGATGATAAATGGGTGATGGATCGGGTGAAGGTCCACCCGATCCGAACCCGATCCATTTACATCCCTATATACACCTCTCCTCCACCTCATTTGACAACTTTTCACACACCATTTTTCACCCCGAATCTCTGCTTCTCTCACAAAAAAACCCTAATCACAATACAAAACCCTAGCAACTACAACACCAAAACCCTAATAGCACCTCTACACCTTTAGGGCACCCCCAAACACAACACAAATTAAACATAACTCAAGCGAAACCCCTCTCAAACACCACGTTCGAAGAGCAACGCACCGCTTCAAGAACACTTCTAGCCCCTACGACGCATACTAAGGATCAACGCAACGATCTCGAAGCATAATAGGACAAGTAGTGGTATCGCGGACACACGTAAGTCCTGAGGACACCCCCTCTTTTCTAAACTCATATTTTACTTTATTCTAATCTTCTACACCTTCTTTACGTGCGCATTTTTATTGCTTTCGACATAGATTTATATTTTGCCTAACCAAGATTTAGATCTAAAGCAAATTACATGAACCACGCCTAACACACATAGCGCAAAGCGTTTGGACAATTGGTAGCTAGGGACCGTTAATCAATCTTAACAACGTTGCGACCTAATATCTAGTTTATGTGCTAAATAACCGACTTAGCTAATTTACTAGGTTGTATATAACTTGTAAATGATTGTAACTTGCATGGCTAACTTCTCAACGACTTGTAAACAATAATTCAACTAGTAGAGGCCGCTATACGTGGGCGGGGTTGGGTGTCTTATGGCTTCCCAACACGTACCGTCACCCCCGAACCCAGTCTTGCGGTCCGTAGACTGCATATTGGCGTAGGGCACAATGCGCATTTTGTTCCTTACGTCCCTCGGTTTTGTCCCTTTCGGTAAACGACTCGCGAAAGTGTTTTGTACTTGACATGACTTGCTTCTCCAAGCGTTTATGCTCAATGGGTACAGACTCACCTAGTGTTTACGTAGTCCCTCGGTAACAAGGAACAAGATCGCATTGCATGGTTTCCAAACACCCCACAATTGTTTGGTGGCGACTCCTATCCTAGTGCAATCATCGCACGACTCGCGCGTCCGTCGCTATAGAGACCATCCGTGGAATCTACAGTAAGTGAGAGGTCAATGGTTCAAATCCTAGCTCACACATTTTTGGTTGATTTAATAGAGCAGACTGGTTCGAGCGTTTTTATAGAATGAGTTGTAAAAATATGCATGAAGTAACAGCTAGCACACTGGTAATGTAATGAATATGTAAGTGAGAGGTCAATGGTTCAAATCCTACCTCACACATTTTTGGTTGATTTACCAAAGGCATTGCTGACGTGTTAAATGAGTGCTGACGTGTCAGTTGTACGTAGAACCTCACCACGTCAGCTTATCATGCACGCAATTATTAAAAGTAATAGATGATAAAAGATTTGATTAGGGTTGTTTAAGCCTTGTTTAGGGTGGACACATGTGCAGCCGTGCAGGGCCTCGATTTTAAAGGGCCACATTTATAATAATCAGTATTTATACAAATATAGAGAATACTAAAGTATCTACTTTAGCGACCTTCACGCATTTTAATTGTCCATAGCATATAGATTCAGCAGTTCAGGATCCAGGTGACAGGGTCTCTTTATGGAGTACTATAGTGAAGATCAGTAGTTATATTCATGATCATTGACTTGTTGGAGTGGACTATAATAATGTCCTAGATGTGATTGATATAATTGGTCATGCTCTTAGAGAGGCAAAGATACTACCTTTTAAGAAGTGTCTAGAGCAATGTCATTTGGATGAAATGAAAACCCTAGGAGCTCATTATACATGGATTAACAAATAGAGTGGAGCAGTTAGGCTATACAGTATGATTGACATAGTATTACATAATGGAGGCTGGTTACTTAATTACCTTTGAGTAATATACTCATTTCATGGTTGAGGGGCTTTTTTATTATTCTCGGTGTGTGATTCATCTAAAATAGGGGAGGACAATGGATAGGTAAAGTTTCAAGTTTTCTTTTATGTGTAGAGTGCTTTACCTCACTTCTAGCAAATTATCCTATATCTCTATATAATTCTGGGTTGCAAAAGTGTGGTAGGGACATTTGTTCAATTTTTATTGGCTAAAAGTAGGGACACTGTAGACTTCAAGTTTTAGGTCATATCATTCACATCGCATTGTGCATGGCTAAGAGTAGGGACATTGTATTTGAGACATACCATTGACATTGCATTATGCATGCGGTCACAAATGTAATTAAGTTAGTGCATGAATCTCGAAAATGAAATGAAAACTAGAAGTCAGTTGTGTGAGTTATGCACAAATAATGGTCAACGGAGGCCATTTTGGTTTAATTATGCAAATCCATGAGGATAAGATTAAGTACAACGTATGTCACTGGTATACAATTCACATTGCATTATGCATGCGTCACAAATGTAATTAAGGCCCTGTCCGATTGGATTGCATTTTTCTGATCTGATTTGATTTGATTTGATTTGATTTGATTTGAACTGATCTGATTTGATTTGATTTGAATAACCTTGATTTGATTTGATATGAACTAAATTATTTGATAAATTAACTGCAATTAGACGAATTAATAACTATAAATAGACTAGATTCATTAATTGTTATTTGGAAAATTCTGATCAGATTTGATTTGATTTGAATAAATCTGATCTGATTTGAAAACATTGTTGAATAAGTTGAATCGCACAGGGGCTAAGTTAGTACATGAATCTCAAAAATGAAATGAAAACTAGAAGTCAAAGGAGTTGTGCGAGTTATGCACAAATAGTGGTCAAGAGAGACCATTTTGGTGTAAATATGCGAATCCATGAGGATAAAAGTAAGTACAACGTATGTTACTGCTTTTGTGGTGCATAGATCTACGTTTTTTATTATTAGTTAGTCAAATGAAAGGCATTAGTGAATGAACATTGGGCTAATTTTTATACTACAAAAGCACTCCGTAATTTGGAAGGAAACTCATTCCACCAAATCCTGTTTTGTTCCATTCAATTCTTGAATTTGAAGTCCTTGAAAATGTCTGAGAAATAGGTACAATCATCATGTAATTTGGTATTTTTGATTACATATTATAATTGCATACTACATATCTTTATATTATCAGTTTCACAGGCGTGTTGTTGGGTTTTCAAGTAAGAAATATGTTCTTCTAGATAGTCTCACAAGCGAGAAGGATGATTGAAAGATTAAAGTCAGATGGTGCTATTTGATTAAAATGTAGGTGAAAATGTTTGTTATTATTATTATTATTATTATTAATATTATCAATTATTATCTATATAGAACTATTAAAATGCAAGCAAAACTAATTCCACGTGGCAATCAAAGAGAGTAAAATGGAGAAATTTTGTAACAACTCTAAATTTTTTACTCAATTAAATAATGAAAACCTAGGATTATTATGCCACAATTAACTATCCGAGTTCTTTGCAAGGCAAAAACCAAAATAATAAATCCAAATGTAAATAATAAGATAATACGACATCGGAAGACTTAATTAAAGTTTACAAAATTCAAATACAAAATCCAAATGAAATAGTAAATGTTCAACGATCGTCTAAACAAAAAGCCCCATGAATGCAGACGTCCTCAAGCTCAACAAATCACCATCAGACACACCTGTCAATTGCGCCATCAGAAAATGACACAGGCCCCAGAATAGGGTAGGGACAAACCCAAACAAAAGAACGTCAGCAAACTGACTGAGTAAGAACTCAAGGCAAAACAAGGGAAAATAAGATACGCGCCTTTGAGGCGCGTAGCTGAACAAGCAACGCTTACAACCAAAGGATTAACCAACATGATTAGAAAGAGATATGAACCAAGAATAATATTATAAGTTTCAGAGAGAAGAATCAATTAAATAGGAATGGGCACTCCGCATGAGTAACCCATCTTTGGTAGGGGTCATACCCCAAACCCGGAACAACTCTAGAGGCCAACCAAACCACCCTAAGAGAACCCGAGTGTGCACACCCATCACATGAGGGCCAGTAGGATGTAACCGGTCAAGGAGAAGGTTCTATTAGGTAACTGGTAGCTAATCTAGTTATACCTTGATCAGAGGTATAATAAATCATTTGTAAACGAGCACCCCCGGAGTAGTTAACACGTCACTCTAGAGTGTATAGAAGAAATCCCATTAACCACAACCCATATTCAAACCATGATTAGATATTTTATTTGATGTATAACCAATTCCCAACCAAACAAGAGATATTGTGATCAATTAGAAATAGTATAGAAGTCAATATAAATGAGACAAGAATTGATCACATTAGAAGACGATAAAACATGCTCAAGCTCAAGGGCTGGCGTTCTTACCTTAAATTGCTAAAAACCTTCCCTTAGTCTTAAAACTCCAAAAATCAAATCTCGTCGAACCCACAAGCTCCCAACACGACAAACGTATACCAAATCAACTTACGGCTCAACTAAAAACTCACTACAACGTCACCACAAACTCCTAACATAACTAGACATACATTTACTACATACTCCCTCCAACTCCACCCTAAAACATAGTCCAACGAAACCCAAAACAGCCCCCAAAAACCCTCCTAATACAATACTAAACATGATCAAACCTTCACAATGGCTTACGTATAATATTCACCAAGATTTATTACGCATTTCATGCTCGACAAAACCCACGACATTTCTGTCTTTACCATGAATCAAATCAACTCAAACAATCATGCCAACTTATACCAACTATCAAATGAATTCACGCCTAGAACTACTCCAAGCATCGATCGACCTTAGCATCAAACAACAATCAGTTTAAACAAAGAAACATCAATCAAACACCCCTCCCACGAAACGACGCAAACAAACACTACGTCAAATTTGGGCTTCGAGAACCAGCTTAAGAGAACGGATTTTTGTAAAACCGATCTCTTAGGTATATGAGAACGGGTCCATTAAAAACCGTTCTTAAATGTCATTTTAAACAAACGGAAAATATATATTAAATACCTTTAAAAACGGTTATTGCGAAAACCGTTCTAAAAGGACAATCAGATTTGGGAACCACATCTTTTAGAACGGTTATCTCAAAAACTGTTCTTAAAGAGTGACCAAAGAGAACTGTTTTCCCTTATAACCGTACTAATAAATCCTACAGAGAATAATATTAAACTAATTAAAAAAAATACAGTAGATTCTCTTCTCTCTTCCTCCCACTTTCCCTCGTCATATCCGCCACAACTTCCCTTGCCTTCCTCATTTTTCTTTCTTTTTCTCCATTCATTTCTCTCCTTTTCCTCTATTAATTTCATTCTCCTTTTCCTCGATTTCTTTTTATTTCTAACTTTTTTGTTCCTCTATACACAAATTGCAAAAAAAGAAACGAATTTTGTGAAGAATGAGAGCGAAAACGAGCCCGACGATAGCGAAATCGACGGCGATGATAGGACGGCAACGGCAGCGACGATGTGTCTCGATAGCGAAGGCGACAACGACATTAGATAAGGTTTGATATATTTTGATATCTACTTCCTGCAGTTTTAGATCTACTTTTATTGTTTCTAATTCATTTTTATTTTACTTAGATCTAATTGTTATTGACATTAGATCATCATATTTGTACTTATGATTGTTACAAAAATTCGTTTGTAATTTATTTTATTTATTTTTTTAATCGTTTAATCTAACCTTATTCCTTTAATTTTGTTTAAGTAGGATGATGATGATGATGAGAGTTGAAGATCTAAGGATGAGGAAGCCAGAGAGAGTTCCGACATCGGCAACGGCAAATATGGTCATCGATGGCGACAGCAGAACATGTTCATCAACGGTAACTTGAAAAAGTGAAAGAAGCAGTAGATGAATGAACGGTAAGAAGAACCTGCGAATTGGGTAGACGACTAGAACTTCAATTGGGAACAAAAAAATAGGGGTTATTGGGTAAGATGTACAAATTTTGTTAGTTTTTTATTTTTATTTTTTTTTTATTATTGAGACTTGCATACTCTCCTGATGTTTACATTATAAGTGAATCAACAATGAGATTTGTTTTCGTTTGCTTTGTAATATTTGAGATTACATAATCTCGAATTTAGAATACGTTGTAGCAATAAAATTTGATCGTTTGTTTGATTGATGTTGTTCTTGTTGATGTCGTTTATTCAATCGTAGTTCAAAATGAATCTGGAATTCAGAGCAGCACCATTCATTTTTTTTTAAATCACTGTGGAGCAATTAGAACGGTTGTTGAACAAACGTTCTCTTAACTCATGTGATAGGAGGACGGTTTGACCAAAAACCGTTTTAAAAGGTCTTTGAAAACGGTTGTCCTCAAAACCGTTCTCTTAGCCTTTAAGTACCGTCGTCTAGAGAACGGTTCCACAACCGTTCTGCTTAGGTTTAGAGGAACCGTTCTTATAGCCTGTTTTTGACGTAGTGAAACCAAAACAAAAACATTGAATACATTCCCAAAATCATCAAAACAATTAGTAGAAATTTCTATACAATTACCCAACTCATATAAACCAACAATCATGAATTATAAACCAATATAGAACGTTTATAAAGCCATAAAAATCACATCATAAAATTGAAATCAGAAATTGATACAAAACGTGATTTTTGATTGAAAATCAAAACTTAGAATTTAGGCGTAGAAGTTGGACCAAAATGGTGTCAAATAAGAGGGGATGGATGAGGAAGCAAACTCCGGCAGCATGGTCTGAAAAGGGCGTCGGAGATGGCGACACAAGGCAGACGACGAGGATGATTTTCGCGCGGAAAACAGAGGGAAACAGAGGTCGCGCGCAAGGAGGTCGAACAGCGACAAGGGTGGTGCAGCGGGGTTGATCGGAGGGAGGAGGGGCCGGAAAAGATGTCCGGACGACGTGGGTCGTCGCCGGCGATCGGTTTCTGCTGGGGAAGTGGACGGTCACGCGGGGGAAGGCGAATAGGGTGTGGCCCTCTATTTCTGCTTCTTCCTTTTCTTTTTCTTTTTTGAGTTTACGTAAACAAAAGAAATGAGAAGTGGATAATTCTTTTGTCTTATTGTGATATATATAGCAAGATAGTGAAGTAAGGTTTAGGAGTACCAAATGAGGGCTAAAATCGTAATAATCTTATTGGATTTATTTAGAAAAACAAAAATGATTTAATTTATAAATCCAGATTTAATTAGATGATTTATAAATAGTTAAATCAAGATATTTAACAAAATAAACCCGTTTAAAGAATCCCAAAAATAGTAACACCCAATTACTAAAAATCCCGAAAAAATGCGGGGTGTTACAAATTTTGTGGTCAAACAGTCAATACTATTAAAAGGCAAGCAAAACTAAGTCCACGTGGCAATCAAAGAGAGTAAAATGGCGAAATTTTGCGGTCAAACAGTCAATGCTCTAGTGATGATCAACCCACGAAATCAAACAGACACCTCATCGGCTTCCCCCAACGAAGTCAAACAGCTACCTCATCGGCTTTCTCTAATTAACTTATCAATTAATTGTTTTTAATACTCATTTCAGTTACAATTTTAAATTCAAACTCTCATATGATTTCAATTCTTCATCTCCTTACACTCCCTTCGAGTACTCTTACAGCTACGTTATTCAATATTCTAACTAAGCTCGAAAATTCCTAATCAATTATCCTGCAAATTAAAAAGATAAAATCATGTTCATCTCATAATAACATAAGATCAGTTATTTATATATAATTTTTAACTGTCGAGCATCACGCTTGACATGACAAAGCATTCGAGCGTTGCATGGGCGTTAAAAACAAAGCCAAGTCATAGCTTAGTTGTAATGTCCATAGTCACTATCTTGATTTGTTTTATGAGACCTTAGTTTATTTAATGCTATCATTTCGTCTTCCTACATGTATAAGTTGTTTCCAAGCTTTAAGTTTGAGGATATTTGAAAAGACTTTTATTTAACATGAGTATTAAACAAGGTGACCTTTGGCTTTTGGTTTGCCATTTTTTTGTGGTTACAAGATGATTCAAGATAGTATATGCTCCATACAAAATGATATCGAAAGATACAATTTTTTGATTAGAAATATATACACTTCATACAAAATGATATAGAAAGATACAAATTTTTTTTTTGTGTGTGTGTGTGACATGAAGTTACCAATTAGTGTTATTATGTATACATCATTGTAATTGATAAGGTTAGCCATAGTTTGTATGTTATTTTTTTTATCTCAACCTATTTTGGTATTCAAATTTCAAGTAGTTAGATTATACTATGACTATTGTGATGGAATTTGATCTATTTGCTCATATGTGTTTACAAATTTTAAATCGGCAAATAGTGTAATTTTGATATTTTTGGGTTGCATTTACAACAATCGAATCAGTATACATACCACTCTCTATATGTATCCTTCTGTTACATTTACAACTTAATAACGACATTAGACATAGTACGTCATGGCTCTTCAATCATTTGCCAATTGTATTGTCTAGACCTTAATTCGAATCAATATAAAATAGATCAAAGTATATATATGTTAAGTTTTTTTTATTTTATTATGATGGTTGAATATCATTTCGTACATGTACAGTCAGTTTATCATAAAGAAAATTTTAACTAGGAGAAGATGTAAGTAAAGAGTGGTATTTACTGTAGTAAGACTTTTAATAATTTTGGTTTTATTATCGAAACATGAGACAAGTAGCGAAGCAATATTGTAATTCAAATCAGTTATATTGTACTTGAACTCCTATATTATTTTAATTCGAGATATGATGTTAATAGTATGTATTTTCGATAACATGATAGAAAATTTTATTTTATTTTCGATATAATTCACATGTTATAACAATTTTACAAATAAATTAAAACGATCCCGTGAATTTGGGAGTGTAAAAGTGTGATAGGGACATTTCTAGTACAAGATATATTTGGAGCAAGGATGTTTCAAGAAATATAAGGCATTATAGAATAAATGTTTACTATCAATTTATTTCATCTTTATCTTTACATAACCATTTTTATAGAAAAAATAGAAGGAAAAAAAAAACAAAGAACACATCATCTACAAAACGGTACAATCCAAGTGAAATTGTTTGGGGGGAAATCATATCAGAACACTAGATATTTCAGTGAGAAAATTAAACAATATATCGGGGTCACAATTAGAAATTTGTTGAGAAATCATTATATCTGTAACTAAACTTATACATGTTTTTATATATTTCGCTAATTTTAGGGAAACAACATTAACTTACAAATTTTAGAGGTAACCAAAATGAGATCATTACCAGGAAATTATTATTAGCCTATTAAAGGTGGAACTTTTATAAATAAACATAAATATCGTTATAAAAATTATTTGTTTACAAAGAAATTAATTGATAAGATTTATTTCGGCCGTAGACTGAATAATGAAATAGCTTTGTATGATAGCTATCATTTGAGCTTGTAAGGCTTGTTGTTCTATTATCTTATACTACACTACAAGAAACACGTTCATTTGCGACGGAGCAAACTCGTCGCAAATCGGCCAAAACTCGTCGTAAATGGTCTTTTACGACGAGAATCCCGTCCGGTCGCGAGTCGTCGCAAAAGGCTTCGTCGCAAATTCTTTACGACGAGTTTACGGTACCTCGTTGCAATAAGTTTTTTCGCGACGGGATGTTTTTCTCGTCGTAAAAGCTCTTTTGAGACGACTTTTTCTCGTCGTAATTTTTTTTTTCCGACAACATATAATAACACAATTTAATCTTTTACCCCTCACATGGACCGGAAGTATCTCGTTCTGCCGCAATTCGATCTCACTCGTGCATATCTTAGTAAGGTTGTTAGCACATGGGTTTCCTACATGGAAAGCCAACTTTATTTGTATGATTATTACTACTATCAATTTATTTAAACATTCATCCTTAAATCTCTTGAAAACCCCATTATAGTTTCGAGTATGACATGATCATTTATGACTCTGAAGCTTTGTTACTGCGACTTTTTTTTATTTTTCGACCTTATATCGCACAATTATCTGTCATATATTATATAGTGGTTTCAAATAGTTCAACAAATGAAATCAAAGCTTTTAAAATCGATGCACTCAGTTACATTATAAATTGATTAAAATAATTATTGTTTATTACCTCTACATATTAACTCTAATTTTGAGTTTTTGTAGTTTTTATTTTTTCCCTTTTCGACGAGAATTGGGTGTCATCATAAATAACTTGATTATCTACATTGAGAAACAAATTCTCCACAACTAATTTATTATCTACGACGAGAAACGGATTCTCGTAGTAGATAATATCGTAGATAATCAATTATCTACGACGAGAAACCAAATCTCGTCGTAGTTAATCTATTATCTACGACGAGAAACCGAATCTTGCCGTAGCAAATTAATTATCTACGTCGAGAAACCAAATCTCGTTGTTGCTAATTTATTATCTACGACGAGAAACTGAATCTCGTCGTAATATATATTTTTTGCAATGAGAAATTTGAACATCGTAGATAATATTATTTTTTACGACGAGATTAAAAATATCGTTGTAAAAGATACATCTTTTGCGACGAGAATCCCTTCCGGTTGTAATTTTGGTTGCAAATGAACGTTTTTCTTGTAGTGCTATACTCTATATTAAAAGCTGTGTTAGAGGCAACGACCACGTTCACCGGCTTCAATTAGACCATCTGTCATGCCACGTGGCATGTCTCTTTAATTTTCATATAAACAATTCATTTGAAATATCTCTTATGGTAAAGAGTATAATTGAACATTCCATCCATGGTTTTATATAAGACCACATTTTCCATATCAAAAAATTCACAATGTTTTTTTATCATAAAAAATCAATATTTACTACTCCTTCCGTCCCAGTTCAAACGCCCCACGTAAAAATCGACCTCTTATTGGGAAGGGTTTACACACTACTCAGTTAATTAAAGTTCCAAAAAAATTGCATAGCAAGTTAGAGAAAACTCTAATCTACCTGGCTATATAATATTTTTGAAACTTTGATAAACCGATTAGTGTGTACAACCTTCTCAACACGGGGGGTATTTTGGGGATGGGGCGTTTGAACTGGGACGGAGGGTGTATTAATAATTAATTCCATCTTTACCTTATTATTTTGTACCTTCCTTATAACTTATTTGAAATGGAACCACGTCATTTATATTAGTGAAAATTTTATAAATGATAAATTTAATTGGTAAAGTTATTTGTTCACAAAGAAATAAAATGATAAAATTTATTCGGGCATAGCCCGGGTAATAAACTAGTTTGTCTTTGAAATTTCCGTTCATGACTTCTTTTAGAATTTGCGGATTCTAGGCTTGTAGTGCTTGGATTGGTGCATCAATGCCTTTTTTTCCTTCTTTTTTTGTATGTGTGCGAGGTGCATGATTTAAATATGATACAACAATGTCATGGTAGCTAAGATTCAGCGTAAATTATACCATTTCGAGAGCACAAGGAACATGGTGGTCCTCCTTAAAATAGAAGAGCGGTAACCATGAAATAAAAAATAAAACATTATTTTTAGTGTGGTCCCCACTTATCTATTGTGAGGATGACCACCATGCTACTTGTGCTCCCGGAAGCATGGTATAAGCTTCAAAATTTCGGTAAATCTCAACTAGTAATGCTACTTGTAAGTTGGTTACTGTAGGAGAAAATAAATAGCTTTTGTATTACTGAATTGATGATCAACAAAGACACACTGTGAGCTATTCGCATGAGGTGAAAAATAATTCTGAAGGGCTTCTTGGGAAACTAATCATTTAATTGATTCCCGTTAAAAAAAACCATTTAATTGAAAGTATTCTCCACACTAGCCATACAGATATGGTAATATTGAACCAAAGAAAACATTTTGCCCTATTTATTTAAAACAGCGGTTCATAAGAAATTGTAAACACAAATAATAAAGGGAAATTTTCCAATATACCCCCGAGGTTTCCGTAATTTTCAGGTATACCCCTGAAATTTCCGAACTTTTCAGGTATACCCCTAAGGTTTCCGAGCTATCCAGCGTACCCCTGAGGTTTGCAAAATGTGATTTTTTTGGTGTTTTTTTACTGACGGCGTCTAACACCGTTAGCTAACTTAGTGTTTGACCATTTTTTTAATAAAATTGACTCTTAATCATATCAACTAAAAAAAAAAAACTCAACCCACATTCTCTCTCTTCCCTCTCCCCCACCTACGAGCCACCCATGCTCGCCCCCTTCCCCACCGCTGCTCGTCCCACCCACCACGAACACAGGCTCCACTACCATTGCCCGACACACCTCCCTCAGGCGACACCCGCCCCACCACGACTACACTGCCCGACCCCCGCTCTTTCTTTAACCACGCCTCTTTCTATCTCTCTTCATCCTCCATTTCCTTCCTTCCCACGCTCCCGTCTTTCCTCCTCCGCCTTCCTACATGCTCGCCGGCCCATAATTGGTGTCGACCTCCCCCCTCCCTTTGTCGTTGCCTCCTTAAACTGTCGAATACTCCCTCCTTCCCAACTCAAATGCCCCAAGACGTTTTTGTAGTGGAATAAGAAATATATTAAGTTGAGTGGAGTAATATTATGAAAAAGGAGAAGAGAGAATGTGGGGATTAATAAAAATAGGAGAAATAATGTGAGAGAAGATGTAATAATTTAATAAAAGTAGGAGAGAGAAATATGTCCCAAAATAGATGGGGTGTTTGAGGTGGGACGTCTCAAAATAGAATATGAGGTATTTGAACTGAGACGGAGGGAGTAAAAAAACAAGGAGAGAGAAATGAGGAAGGAGATAGGGGGTTTGTACTAATCTGGGGAGGGGACGTAGAAAATGTGGTGTGGTTGCCGGCTTTCATGGTGGGGCGTGTGAACGACGGCGGACGAAAGGGCGGAGCATGGTGGTCTTGGGTGGGGGAAGGGGAGGAGAGATAAAGTGTGTTGGTTTTAGATTTCATTTAACAATAAATGTTAATTTGGGTGTAATTGGGTTATTGGGTAGTTAATAGGGTGTTTAATTGAATTATAAGGTAAAAAAAAAAAATAGTTAACGGTGTTGGATGGATGTTAGCCAAAACTGTCAAAATAAAGTAAAACGCAAATTTCAGGGGGTACGCCGTATAGCTCGAAAACCTGAGTAGCATATGTTAAAATTTCGGAAATCTCAGGGGCATATTGGAAAATTTCCATTAATAATACCTAAACATTTTTTTTCGTTTCTTCCCAAAATGGCTAGTTTGGCAAAGAATAACCAAATAAGGGCTTTCTTATTCCAAGTTCAAACCAACTTGCCACCTCAACTTATAAGCATCTCCTCGGGACTTTTAAAATGTGGGCGAAATTAGTGATTGGGCGGACGACAAACAACTCTTCATTTTTTATTTGCACATCATCAATTCAACGTGGACTTCCTCGAGGGGGTTGGGTCTAGTACAACCACCTCCGAGGGGCCATATTGTCAAATGCAACTAATCCAAGCTTGGTGATAGCCAGTAGGGTTGTTCTTTCATCAAACCCGTTCTCACTCCAACAACATTTCTTTATTCTAATTTTAAGTCTTAATCGACGTATTTTAAAATAAAAACAACTAATTTTGCCGAACACGCAGAATTCGCCTTGCACTCCAAGGAAAATGATAGAAATGGGCCGTGGAGCAAACCGAATGAGCAAGCTATCCTGATTCCGGAATCGTCAACCACACACCACCTTTGCCTCAGTATATAAACCAACACATCCTCTCATTTCCAAAAACCCTACTCATTTTTCTGCCGTCGTCTCTCTTCACACTTTCTCTCTCTCCTCCTTAGGTTTTCCTCACTCAGGTTCTTCCTCTCTCTCCGCCTCCCTTCTAATTTCGATTTAAATCTCATGATTATTTGTTCTATTTGATATGAAATCTCATGGTTATTTCATTTTAATTTGATGCATGTTTTAGTTTTTTTTCCGATTATTTCGAGATGATTATTTCGATTTATATGATTTTCATGTTTATAAAGTTTCGAATTTGATGTATGTTTTATGCGTATCTTTTGTATATTTGATTTATCTTTATAATGTTGTGTGTTTTATGATTTGGATTCGGTTTAATTTTAATCAAATGAAATCCGATTTAATTGTGTTTTCATAATATCGATTTGATGATTTTGATTCTGAGAACTTAGGGTTTTAGCTTCGATCTGTTGAAAACATATGATATGAGACTGAAGTTAAATTAGTACTATATTACTGATGGCGTATATGATACGCTAGATTTCATTGTAGTAGGATTCTGTTAATCTGATTTGTAACAAATTCAACATAAGTTTGCGATAGTTAATATATTGGAGAAATTTGAATGACATGATCTCAAGTGCTTGCTTTCGCTTGTAAGCGAGTCGCTGCATGATTTGCTTGAGTCATGTTTTAGGAAAAAAAGATGTAATTAATTGGGAACTGTAGCCAAGTGTGCCAAGGCAGGAGTTGAAAAACTTCCATTTGTTGGTTCAAATCCGACCGGTTCCTATCGAGCTTGTCGATAATTTTGTTGTCATGATTCTATTTGTTTGTATCATGTGGTGGGTTCTCGTGTATCGGAAATTCGTTGGAATAAATGGATTTGAGTTTATAAGCACTTCTTTAATGATCTGAAAATTTCAAGCTGATTTAGTGTGGTCAATTTCGTTCTCCTCACTTTTTATGCTTATTTTGAAATTTCCCGTTTGTTTGGTAATGTAGAGTCGTAAAATTGAAGTGAGTATTGTTCTGCTTGTTACTCATAATAAGTCATTGCTTGATATATTATTGTTCAGATAAGATTCATGTCACTTCTGAGTCTAGTAGTGCAACGGCAATCGTGTTTGTGCAGTGTTTTTTTATGTATTTCTGATTGGATTAATATGCTACAGTATGTGTTTGTTTGTTGATAATGCATTTAACAAATGGAGTTTGAACTATTTCTTTTCTTTACATGACATTGTTTTTTGTTTGTTCAACAGTTTATTGCTAAGAATTAACCATGGGTAAGGAAAAGATTCACATCAGTATTGTTGTCATTGGACATGTCGACTCTGGCAAGTCCACCACCACTGGTCACTTGATCTACAAGCTTGGTGGTATTGACAAGCGTGTCATTGAGAGGTTCGAGAAGGAAGCTGCTGAGATGAACAAGAGGTCCTTCAAGTACGCATGGGTCCTTGACAAGCTTAAGGCTGAGCGTGAGCGTGGTATCACCATCGATATCGCCTTGTGGAAGTTTGAGACCACCAAGTATTACTGCACTGTCATTGATGCTCCCGGTCACAGAGATTTCATCAAGAACATGATTACTGGTACCTCCCAGGCTGACTGTGCCGTCCTCATTATTGACTCCACCACTGGAGGTTTTGAGGCTGGTATCTCCAAGGATGGCCAGACCCGTGAGCACGCTCTTCTTGCTTTCACCCTTGGTGTCAAGCAGATGATCTGCTGTCTCAACAAGGTAATATATAATAATTCCGTTCCTCTCAATTGTTTTTGACAGATTTAATTGACCATACCCTTTTTGTAAGTTAATGTACATCCTGCTGACCTTTTGGTGGTTTTGTGACGCAGATGGATGCCACCACCCCCAAGTACTCCAAGTCCAGGTACGAGGAAATCGTCAAGGAAGTCGGTTCATACCTTAAGAAGGTCGGATACAACCCTGAGAAGATCCCATTCGTTCCCATCTCTGGGTTCGAGGGTGACAACATGATTGAGAGGTCCACCAACCTTGACTGGTACAAGGGACCAACCCTTCTTGAGGCTCTTGACAATGTCTCTGAGCCCAAAAGGCCCTCAGACAAGCCCCTTCGGCTTCCCCTTCAGGATGTGTACAAGATTGGAGGTATTGGAACTGTGCCTGTTGGTCGTGTTGAGACTGGTGTGATCAAGCCTGGTATGTTGGTGACCTTCGGTCCCACCGGGTTGACCACTGAAGTTAAGTCTGTTGAGATGCACCACGAGTCTATGCCTGAGGCTCTCCCTGGTGACAATGTTGGGTTCAATGTTAAGAATGTTGCTGTCAAGGATCTCAAGCGTGGTTTCGTTGCCTCTGACTCGAAGAATGACCCTGCCAAGGAAGCTGCTAACTTCACTTCCCAGGTCATCATCATGAACCACCCTGGTCAGATTGGTAACGGTTATGCCCCAGTGCTGGATTGCCACACTTCCCACATTGCTGTCAAGTTTGCTGAGCTGGTGACCAAGATTGACAGGCGATCTGGTAAGGAGCTTGAGAAGGAGCCCAAGTTCTTGAAGAACGGTGATGCCGGTATGGTTAAGATGATTCCCACCAAGCCCATGGTTGTGGAGACCTTCTCTGAGTACCCACCTCTTGGTAGGTTTGCTGTCAGGGACATGAGGCAGACTGTTGCTGTTGGTGTGGTCAAGAGTGTTGAGAAGAAGGATCCCACCGGAGCCAAGGTCACCAAGGCTGCCCTCAAGAAGAAGTAAGCTCCGAGTGTTCCAGTCATGCAGTAGGGTTTTCGTGTAGTTACAATAGAGACTTGAATTTTGCTAATGTTCTAGTCTCATCTCAGAGGTTTATGTTTGCGTCGTCTTTAGTATGTTGTGCGGATTTGCCATATTGGTGACATTGTTCTCTTTCTCCCCCTTAGTTTATCAAAGTTTCGGAGTTTCATCTATGTTTTAGCATCTATCGTGTGTTTTTTTGTCCTCGAATTTTTTCGAGGCTGTTTTTCTGCAATCGAGATCTTTTTGTGTTATTTATGCCAACCTAAAAGAGGGCTGTGGTAAGTTTTTATTTGGATCAGAGACTGGTGCCTCCAGTTTCCAGTGCTAGCAATGGCAGACTAAGCAGATTAGCAGAAGCCTTCTCGTTCTAAGCCTAGCCAACCATCTGCTTGGTTTTGGCGTGTATGCGCTCTAGCTGTGGACGTCTAGTAACGACTGGAGGGTTCTTATATCTGGTCTATGGACATTAACTTCGAAATGAAGTAGCCAAACTACGTGTATGACCTGTAAGGTTACGAAGTAAAATTGATCGTGTCGTACTGTCGTGTGATACAATGTGCATCCGTATTGATATTCGACGCAGATGCAAAACTGCTTCGTCGAATCCACAAGTCTACAAGTAATTGTCGGAAAGAGTAGTCGAAAGACAAGCTATTTTTTACAAACTAAAAGAAAAACGATATCATTTTGTTGTTAGATTAGATTAATGAGTTTCTTAGTATCTACTCTGTATTTGTTGTTAAACCGCGTATGTTTATCGTAAGTTTTCATCTTCTTGGATGGAATCATAAAGGGATGGGCAAGACACACGACAACTTTCTTTTCGTTCCGCTGAGGGGGGGCAGAGGCTCTGGAGAGTGTGACATTCTCTTCCTCTTGTGAGGGTCAACCTTCCGGCCACTAGAGTCACTGAGATTGCGGTGGTGCAGGCGAGTCCTACTATATTTGTGCCGAGAAGCTGCAAAAACAACAAAAGTTAAGGGGGTAGAGATCACTACCTTTGGCCCCGACAATGGGGTTACAGCACTAGGTAGCGGATTTGCAGCAACATCATCTGAGTTTGGATTAGCCAAGGCCGAGGAACTCTCTCCCACACAGGGGAGAGAAGTGGAAGTCACTGCTGTCCTCGAATCAAAGTCGCGGCGGAACTCCATCAAGGTTTGAGTTGTAGGGGCGATGACACGGACGTGCATCACTGAAACCGAACGAGGAGGAAAGAACACCAAATCTTGACCTTGAGCTAATTTCTGTAAACCCGAATGAGACAAGCGTAAAGAAGAGGAAGGTTGTCGATGGTTGACAAAGATGTTTGGCTTCTTTGATGTTGCAGATTCCGTACTAATTACATTGGACTACCAGAAACTGATTTAGCTTGTGTTTCATGGTATGCTTAATCCTGAGATGGTCTGATTTGTATTGATATATTTTACGCAACCGACTATTAATCAGAATTGTACGTGTAAATCTTTGTAAAGGAAGAGTAAAATTCTTCTCTATTAGTGCTGGGAATGTAATTAAACTGCGAATCCTAACATCCCTAACAATCTAACATCCTTTGTCTCATCAGCCATCAGTTCATAAGCATGGCTGTTTCGCGTCTGAGGTAAAACATTGTTGTTTCTGTGCGCAATTTAAACGATGAATCATCGCGTAAATTATACTCTTATCTGTGTTTTCTCTTCAAATATCAAAAATCGCGTTTTAAGAAAACCCGAAACTCATTGCTTGCGCCTTCAAGCAAGAATAGCATAATAATGTATATGTATCCAACCGAGAATGTACATTGCTATCTTATTTAACGCATACATGTTTAAATCTCTGTGTCAAATCTAAGCTCGATCAGGATCAATAAAATGTAAGCTCAGAAAATATCCCACATCGGCCAAACACCAAATAAGCAGCAACTTCATGAAGACGGAGAAAGCAGCAATGTGTACGACCTTACTTGAACGGGATATGTTCTATAGGATCGTACCTCTGTGTCCTTGAGTGTTGAATTTTTAGAGGGGAGGAGAGTAAACATGGTGAAGTATTTTCAGCTAACACTTTCTCATTTATTTTCATAACCACTTCAACCTTATATAGGTAGTGTAACATATAAATTCAACAATAACAAAATCCTAAAATCTAGGAACTACTACTACCAATTCTCACGTTAACTACAACAAGTTGACTAATTAAACCATTAACAAATTATCTAATTAATAGGAATTACTTTGACCTAATATTTTTGGATCATAAATCCAACATTGAGTTCTAAGGAGACAGGTTACCAAGTCTGGTTGATGAACCATGAACTTACGATCAGAGCGTGATTAACGGTTCCCACTGGTTCTTTGGCTGGTGGTGCTGTAGAGGATCGTTCCCCAACCCATTCTTGGGTTCGGGGATGGTCACACGGTTGTCTGACAGACTTCTTTTTTATATGACGTGTATTTTTCGTAACTGAAATCTAATATGCTTAGTATCCTTTTTTAGTGTGTGTAACTTACAAAGCTGAAATTTTACTCTGTTATATGGGAGTTAAAGAATATTTGAAGAGATACTAAATTCCAATAATTTGTAAGTGCTCTTCTAGAGTTGAGTGGTGCTCTACTGCTCTGAGTGAAGTGCACGATACGTCCCACATCGCTTCTAATAAAAATTCAACCCACGAAGTTCACTACAAAGGTGCATGCCATTCCTGATGTAAAATTTACGCAGCCATGCAGTGAGCACAAAGCGAACTATTCTTTCGCCTTTTACTAAACGCGATACGATTCGAGCAGGTGTCTCCTCGGCAGTAGGGAATGGGCGAAACACCCTCTTTTGGGACCACTCTTGGGTGGATCAAGGTCGGTTGTCGGAGAAAACGATTCACCAAATACCTACAGACCAAAGAGAGTTGACAGTCTATTATGATATGTGGGATGATTTTGCTGAATTTCTCCCGAAAGAAGAGCTCCTAAAGATAGCAGCCTTTGAACTATCCCAAGATAATGACATCCCGGATTCTTACTATTGGAATGGGTCGTCAAACGGGAAATTCACGATCAAGTCAGCCATAGCAATCATGCGAGGGCAAACTGAATCCATCAACCAGGATAATGATGATAACGAATGGAAATACTTGTGGCGACTTCCGGTTCAACAAAGAGTGCGAATGTTCTTGTGGCTCGCCAAGCATGAACGTCTGATGTGCAACACTAACAGACTCAAACGAAATCTCACGGATGACCCCTCTTGTCCTCGGTGCAAAGACAGCAATGAAACTGTTATTCATGTTCTTCGAGATTGTCCCGATGCTCGGTTCGTATGGCAGCAACTTGGGGAAATTGCTAGCCTAAGTTCTTTTCAATCCCCTCCTTTAAAAACTTGGTTACGTGACAACATCTGCAACTCGAACCCTCTTGCTACCACTGGCGGACCCAGGGGGACACGTGCACCCCATTAATCTCTGAAATTGGGTATATAGTTTTAATATATATGATACTGTGGAGTAGTGGACTAGTGGTCATGTGGATGTGATTTGGGGGCAGGAGTCGGGTTCAAATCCTGCCAACAACAATATTTGCTGGTTTTCTTAATATCGTCTTTGGTCGGGCATCAGACATTCCCCTTGACCCATACCCTTTCCTAAAGGCCCGGTTTGAGGAATCTGTGTTCATTTTTAAAATTCTTCACATAATTCTGTGCCCGGAGTTAGTTAGAGATGTTTCGAATATTCGAGAGCCAAAAAAATTTGGACCATTTCTCGATTTATGCGTGTCATCCTTGCGCAGGGGCCATGCTAATCTTCTCTGTATCGTTCCAATTTTATCAGATGTCCCCGAAGGGACAACCCTTATTGGACTGCCAAAGATTATAAAGACGCCAGAAAAGTACTGAATGCGCGATGTGGGATAACTAACTCCTACTTACTATAAACACAAATGGAGTCATGGAGATGCCTTATGCCCTTATGTATTATGTAACGTGACCATCACTACTTCACTAATGCTCCGTATAAATTTACCAGGCTTACAAACGCACTGGCTCAAGCACTGTACTGCAGAAGACAACATGAAGTCTGCTAAGGAGTTATTAAAATCACAAGACCTGAAACTCATCAACATGCTTCAGGAACAACTTCAAAGGCGAAATGTAATCTACAACAGTTATCGTTGTTTCTTATACGCATAGCTGTTACCTGAGCTCCGTAGAACTTCATCCGAGGAACAGTTTAAAGCGTATACTAGTACATTGTTTAACGCAAGCGGTTTCTTCTGATAAGTATCTCAGTCTACTTGTGCTCATCATCAATCATCCAAAGTACGGCTCAAGAGACTTTTACAAGACGGTTTATCATATTATATTACAAATTGAAATGATTTCAACTTTATAAACAAAACATATTACATTATGATATTAAACTAATCTCTACTTGAGAGTACGATGCAAGTTTGGTACAATATGTTAGGAAAAGATAGGCTGAAGATTGTCCCACATCGGCCACGGAGTGAACAATAAGAGTGTATATATAGACCTAGGAAGGTGGAATGGGTACGACCTTACTTGAACAGGATCTGTTCTATAGGGTTGTACCTCTGTATCCTTGAGTTCTAAGGAGACAGGTTATGAATCATGACCCTGTGATCAGAGCGTGATTAACGTCTCCCACTGATTCTTTGGCCGGTGGTGCTGTAGAGGATCGTTGCGCAGGGGCCAAGCTAAAAGAGAATTGCTTGTCCATTCCTTATGGATGACTTCATATGGGTAAGCTTGTCCAATCTTCCTGGATTCCTGATGATTAGGCTTTTTATTGTTATTTTCGGTATAGTCCGATCCTACTTGAAATAATGTCACTGACTATGATGCAATGGTGTAACTTAGAAGCGGCCGAAGTAGGGTTAGGAAAGTCCCACATTGAGCAAGCAGTGAACCGAAATTAAGTTTATATTGTCAGGAAATAGGATTTTGGTTACGACCTTACTTGAACGGGATCTGTTCTATAGGATCGTACGTCTGTATCCTTGAGTTCTAAGGAGACAGGTTTGCCGAAGTCTGGTTGATGAATCATGACCCTGTGATCAGAGCGTGATTAACGGCACCTGGTGGTTCTTGGACCCCAATGGGTGCTGTCGAGGATCGATGCTTATTAGTCAAGATTTCACTTTCAGGTGAAAACTTCAGGGAACTGAAACAAGCCTGAAGCTCAACAGGAATTTTTCTGAGGCGGGTCTGTTACCAGGCTCAACACCCTCAGTTCACCAATACCTCATACAGCCATACAGCCATGCACCGTACCTCATCCTGCTCTACTGTGTCCATAGCTCAGCCAAAGACTTCAATTTGTTGGCTTAAGCTAGCACGTGTTCAATGGGCGGCTTAGGCAAACAATTTTTGTTTGGTTCAGCAAATTGAACAAGTATAATACGAACATAACTCATTGACAATCAAATTACCAAAAGAAATAGGTTTGACCAATTTATCACAAGCTGCAATGTATGCAAATTATTACAGACTAACAAAGACGTTGACTGTTATACTAAAGTAGTAACTACTATATATGGAGTATAGTTATTAGGATGGATGGAATATCTGCTCACTACACTGCAATCTCTTCATTCTTTGCTAAATCTACTAAGACCAGTCTGTTTCACTCGACGTGGCTGTCGGATGACGATCTGTGGCTGGCTGGTGATCTGTGGTTGGCTGACAATCTTTGCTCGACTGACGATCTGTGCTGAGCATAGATAGGCCACGTCTCCAAGCTGTTCAAGGTCGAATTGCAGCAGAATGCTCTCTGCTGGCTCTGTAAGAAGGTATACAGTGCAGTTCTCTGTAACGTGTGATGCCTTCTCCAGTGAATTTCTGAAGACTTTCCAGTCCATCCTTACCACATCTGAGTCCTCCTCATTCATCTCGAGTGTGCTTGAAGCAATGTCGTCCACCATCATCTTCACAGCTCCTGGCCTAAAGTATAGTTCAACTGCAACATTGGACCCAAGTAAATTGTAAGGTTAACTGATCATCTGCTTGTCTTTTTTTTTTTTTTGCTTTTCTGAAAACATGTTGTTCTGAAGTTAATGTACAGTAAAGATAACAGATGAGGAGAAGTAAAGTACCAAAATCAGGGATTTTAGGGATTTTGAGAGCGTAAGAGTCTCGCAGCTTTGTCAGTAGTGCTCTCAGGTCCTCTGATGGCATAGTAGCCCCAAAGGCGTAATTGACAGCAGGGAAGATATCATAATCAGTCTTGACATCGTGTAAGTCGATGTTGACAGGATGACCTAGGGCAAAATCTGACATAAAATTCACCACAGTTTCAAATTGTCAGAATGTTCTTCAAATTAGTCAAACAACAAGAAAAGCCTAGAACTTCAGAAACACTGATAATCACATACAGTACAATAGGAAAAAAATCAGGGTTTAGTTCAAACTAAATCAATAGAACTTCATGATCTGTGAGCTCTTTGACAACATTATCACAAGAATTGCAACATAATTAACTACTCACCATGATGAAAAATGACACACACACACACATATAGTTCACACACACACATAGTTCAGATCAGAACAACAGCACCATCTATTCATCAGAAAGTTCATTCCCTAAGCGACATCCTCACTGCCCTCAAGATCATATATGTTGACTTGTAATGCAAACCATGAAATTCAACCATCTCACTGTGACTTCCAGCACAATCTTCTGAACCACTATCAGTAAACAATCCCAGGATTAAATTTCCATAACATTTCGCATCCAAATCAATCAAATTGATCAAACATAGGAATTCCAGCATTCTACCAGCAACATTAGACCAACAACACATACCAAAATCAAGAAGATTAAGGTAAAACTGATCAATATTTACCTATGAAGGTCGAACAAGTTACTAAATAGGGTAACTGACGAACCTTGAACTTAGACAATAACATTTTCCAACCCAAAATCACCATCATCAACAAACCCAGGATTACCCTCCAAACTTTGACTCTATTCATCATTCAATCTACTGAAAATTTCAACTTTCTCCCCCAAAACCCGATCTTCGACACTCTTTACAGTGAACCAAACAGAATTTTTACCAAAAAAAACAGAAAAAAATCACCAATAACCTATTCACCTCTCTGAAATCTCTTCAAATTTTTCACCTTTTTACCTTCATTCACTAAACAAACAGGTTAATCTCTTAAACTAACCAAGAATCTTACTAATATACATTCACTCACCAAACAGTTCTCTTCTTTAAGAAAGATTTTACTATTATCAGAAAAACACAGTCTAAATGTCGAAATTTTAACAAGTAAGTTGCACAAAAGTTTAACTCGCAATCAAAATCTACCCAAGAAAACTCTTAACACATTTCTACACTCACTATCCAGACATAAAACTTTAGTAAAATCAACAATAGTGAAAAATTACTCAAAAACAATACAGTAAAAATGACTAAAATCATGTGAATGAACAGCAAATATTGGAGTAAATATTGAGAAACAGAGAAAAATGAGGTGAAAGACATACCAAGATTGGAAGTACCCCACTGAAAGGAGAGATAATTGGAGCCTTGTTCGACAAACATGACGACAGACTCGTAATCAAAGTTATCAGCGTCTCTGAGAAGCCTTGCAAGACCATTCAAATTAACCATCTTCCTAAAGGGTTTGGAACGATGAAAAGCCTCCAAACCATCAATCTTCAGGCACAGACACCCGAAAACCTGATTACCGGTCTCAGAATCGACATTCCGGACAGTGAATTCGCAGCCAATTGGACTCACTTGGATAAATGCACTCTGGATTGTCTTGAATTTTGGGTCGGACTTGTCTTGTTTGGGTTTATTGAAGGTGGGATCAGACAATGCTTCAATTGCATGCTTCAGAATTCTGCTTGGCTTCAGAACCAAGGGACAGTCGTATTTTCTGATGAACACGACATCACTGGGGTTTTCATCAGGCTCGGCATCATCTTTGTTGCTTGAAGAAGAAGATGGGTTGTTGTCAGAAGTAGTGGTGGTGGTGGTCATTGACAGGGAAGAGAGAGACTCGGCAATGTTTTCCGCCTCGTCGGGAGTAGCTTCTGCTGATGCGTTCTTGGAAGCCATTGATGTTTTCTCGGGTGAAGAATCAGCCATGGTGGAAGTTTCTTGGAATTTGGGTAGTTAATTCTGTTGGAGAAATGAAAGAGGGAAAATAACTGTTTTTTGAAGTGTTTGTTATTTTCTGGTAAAGTTGGTTATGAGAGTAAATGTGTTTGTTTGTGGGTTGGATGGAGGCCTTATTTATAATCTGGACTGTGGATGAATGGATGTGTGGGCTGAGCTGATGGGTTGCGTCAAGTGTATTGTATGGGTTACTTTTTTTTTTGGTGTGATGAAGAAAAATGGATAGAGGATAAAGTTGGTATAGTCGATCGGACTTAAATTCCAAACAATTTGAAACCGTCCTAACAATGATGTAATTCTAATGGTGATGTTTTATTAGTGTTTTTTATGTTAATAATCCGGCAATTACAATTTGACAGTTTTTCAATTCAAGAAATACACTATCAACGTTGTTTCAAACATAACAAATTGGAGTACAGTGATTTCAAATGTCATTTTATCTGTAATAAATTCCGCGGCTTTATCATGTTTTTGATGTAAAGTTGACATCTTATTTCATTCCTTATAATTTCACTTATAAATCAAGTTCATTTGTTTTGTTCAATCAGAGCTAAAGCTGCTTGTCTTGCAGGTATTAGTAAGTTCCTAAAATTGTTGATATTATTTGATAATGCCATACTGAAATTACCAAAACGATCATTTTTACTAAACTGTACCGTCACTTGAATGGATCCTTCTTTATACAACAATTCGCTATCATCATTATGTGTTCATAATGATTCACTCGAAACGAGTAGAAAAATGAATTCTATCAACTTAAATTTGTCTCGGGCAGGGAGGATCAAGGTTGGCCCAGTGGTTAGGTACTCAACCTGCTTGGGGGTTGTCTCGGGTTCAAATCTTTATACCCCACTCCGTAGCATTAGCTGCTATATTCGGATCAGTGACAGGACAGCTCCGGGAAATTGTTGGTTCTCTACGAAAGACTTTTGAAACCAATCAATTATATACCCTTTATCAGTTTATGTCATAGAATCCTAATTAACAAAGTAAAATACTCCATTACTAATTGCAATATAGCATCTTCGATACTCAAAGCCAAAAATACGGATTGTGAGTGAGTTACCCACATCCGGTACTTCACAGATGTCAAAAAACATTTGGAACTGAATCGGAGGGGTGCGCCAAGCCCATGTAGTAGTGCAACACATGGGCGACGCTCGAAGGCCCCAGCAGCAAGCTACTGTGATGGACCCTCCCCCTTAAAAAATAAATTTAATATCATGTGGACACGTGGTCCACATATCAGATATTAAACTGATAAGAACAGATACTACACTTGATCTTAGCCAAAAGGCCGAGAAAGGTATGAGTTGCTTTGAAGATTTACGCTGTTTTTATATCATCTTAGCTGAAGAATCTCCTTTCATCAGTCGATGTGGGACAAAAGCAAGGGTTTCTGTTAATTTATTAATCTATATTTCGGCCGTGTAGCCTTGAACTGGTGATCATCCTCTTTCACTAGCATTTTACTTCACAGCATCAATCACTCACAGAGTAGTAGCAAGTTTGTATTTTGAAGTAGCGTAAATCTCACTATAATCATAGGAAATGTGAGAAAGTTCGGTAATGGAGAAAGCCGTCTACAAGAAACTTTAATGAGTGATCACTTCCGAGAAAGATGAGGCCATGTGTCTGAGTTCCTGATGACAGTAAGTGTTAAAACCTTGCACTTTTGCACAAATTTGGGTGAGTTTTCAACATGGAATTCATATTTCTCACCCCCGGAACTAAATAGGCACTAATTTTGGAGCAGAAGAGTGATCAACAAGTCATATATCACATAATATGCAATCTTTATAAAGCATTCCACTTTCATTTCTTAATTAATACTCCACAAAGCAGATGTTAGGTTGTTGCCTACACATCTATATACGTGAACACCGCATCAAGATGTAATACCGTCTATACCGATGCCTGTCGCTCTGCTTATTTCACTAGAGCAATGCCATATAGCAAATCCGGCTGGCATGATCATTGCAACCGCATTTCAGGTAATACACGGTTTGTTCAATACGCTTGAAAGACGATTTAATAATCGTCCAACATATATTTGTATAAATCCATGCATGTATAATCTTTGCAGATTAAAAACATCTTTGCATATTGAAGACAATTTGCACACCAAATTAACTAATTAACTAAAGTGTTTTGAATTCCAAAAAAAAAAAAAAAAAAAAAGTACTCATGAGCTCTAATCTACAACTCAGTTGATGGTTGGATGCTTGATATATAAGCTGTTAGAGGGCTGAGTCATACATACCACATCGCTTGAAACAAAAAATTCAAGCCATGAAGGTCACTACATTACCGTAAGCCATTGTTGTTGAAATAATCACGCAGCCATGCAATGAGCACAAAGCGAACTATTCTTTCGCCTTTTACTAAAGAATACCGTGTGCTCGTTGTATTTAAGTGGCATACGTTCATTTTTGGAGGGAGTTCTTAAAAGGAGCTTCCATTAATCCCAGTACACAATTGTTTGTGGTTATGTGTAGCCGTAAAACTTTGAAATTAGACGGCAAATTGAGGTTATAACTGAGATTTCTTGATTCATATATGTCATACATACAGTACTTGATTACTCGTACGTAGAGGCCATGCTAATCTTCTCGATATGTTTCCAGTTTCATATTATATCAGCTCACATTAGCGTACGTAGATGTTGGTACCAAATTCGTAGGACAGCAGCAATAACCTTAGTTTAAATTCATGAAAAGCAATGTGAAGCATACATTGTAGTACTTCACACTCAAGATTTTTCTACAACACCGTACCCAAAGCTTGCCCATGCAGTGCTAAATTAAAAGCCGAATCTTGTTTAAGTCTAATACTTCATCAGTTCAACTCTTCTTTAACTTCTGATAATTCTTCACATACGTAATACTTAACCTGAAACTTTGACCTCACACTTGGCAAAAAGTTTTGGACCATTATTTTTGCGCAGGGGTCATGCTAATCTTCTAGATTGATTTGTTCCAATTTATACGTTGTAATTTAATTTGTAAAGCTAACCACCTTTAGTAGATGGATATCCATTAGTTCAAATAAACTTATTGTATATTTCTACAGACGTATCGTTGTTTCTGATGTGGGACAAACAAAGTCTTCTATCTTACAAAACATGAAAGGAAGCAATAATGCAGATAAAATTATAACGATGAAATAATATAGTGGATAATCACATATTAAAGTTGTAAATTCTAAATTTACACCAGTCAGGATTTTGAAGCTGCCAAAATAAAGAGAAACTTTGCATTAGAGAGTTTTTCTGTACAATGTAAAATCACTATTAACAAAATCCTACACATTTTTTATGAACCTTGATAACTAGGACAATGCTAGAGATCTACAGTGTAGACACCCAAAAATGTCTACAATCAGCAATAATTTTACTACACCCTCAAAATTTTACTACTCACACAATTAATTTTACTAACCAGAATTTTTCATTATAATTAATTTTACTGCATCAATCTCAAATTTACTATTATTAACTCAAATTTACATTGTAGACAAATTAATTGTGTCTTCACTGTAGACCTCTAGCAATTTGCTAATAACTATCACAATTAAGAGCTTGTTGTATAAGCTGCTAACTAATGAACTTCAAAATCAGATGGCAAGTAATCTAAATCTATCTCTTCTAGTCTTCTTTTTTGTCATAACTCATACGATTCTTATTGTTATTTTCGGTATAGTACGTCCTACTTGAAAATAATGTTAGTTCACTGACTATGACGCAATGGGTAACTTAGAAGCGGCCAAAGTAGGGTTAGGAAAGTCCCACATTGAGCAAACAGTGAACCGAAACTAAGCTTATAGTGTCAGAAAAAAGAAAAATGGGTACGACCTTACTTAAACGGGATCTGTTCTATAGGATCGTACCTCTGTATCCTTGAGTTCTAAGGAGACAGGTTACCAAGTCTGGTTGATGAACCATGACCCTGTGATCAGAGCGTGATTAACGGCTCCCACTGGTTCTTTGGCTGGTGGTGCTGTAGAGGATCGTTCCCCAGCTCGTTCATGGGTTTGGGGATGGTCACATGGTTGTCTGACAGACTCATCTTTTTTTTTTTTTTTATCCCCTTTGATTTCTTTGGGTTCTTTTTTGTTGAAGGAATTGAAAATTTATGGATGTCAACCAAATAAACATGATATTTGGCTATTCATGTATTTGTGAATTTTTGTTTTTTATAGGTAAATAAACGACCACTAAATTGAAACACGGACTCTCTAAATGTGATACTCCCTATTTGACCATTTGTTAGTGAATATTTGTTATTTTTTACTTTATTTTTATAGGCAACTAAACGACCAATGAATCGAAACACGGATTCTCTAAAAGTGACCACTCTCTTTGTTTGGTTATATTAGGCAACTATACAAGTAAACTTGCGGTAACTAATCTTAGACAACAATATATTAACATATCCCACTTCAAGATCTATGATCAAATCGTCCGTGTACCGAGCAACAAATTGGAGATTAAATGAGGCTTAATAAAAATAGTATTCAGATTAGTTCAGAGTCATTCAAATCAAATCGAGTCATTCAAATCAGATAAGATCAGGTCATAAATGTTCAAATAACTATTAACGTATTTGGTCCATAATGAATACTAATTCTTTGAAATTCAATCAAATTTCAACGAATTCAGATCAAATCAGATCAGTTCAGAGTCAATCAAATTAGACAAGATCAATTTAGAAAGATGCAACTGTCAAACGGGTCTTAATTGGACATCTCTAAATTCCAAACCACCCGAGCTCGTAAAAAATTAGATCAAATATAACCTCGCATTTAGGATGAACTTCCGAAAATTATCTCTAAACCATTTTCATGTAACCTAAGTCGGCAACACTGAACAGTGCCGATTAAGCTACTCAAAAATAGACCTCCCAAAGAACAGATTCAGAGCAAATTCACCCCCAAATCAGTGGTGCAATTCCCACTCAAATCAATCTAGCAACTGCCCAGGTAATTGTTAAAACCCATTATAAGATAGTTTGATTTGATCAAATTCCTTAGTTTTGTTCATTTTAATTGCTAAAATTTAGCTTGAAATTTCTGGGTGAAATCTTGATTGATTGTTGGGATCGGAAGAAAATTTGCTCAAGATTAATTTTCAATTTGATTAATGGGGTTTTAGGGTGTTTTTAGTAGTTGTTGTATTGGGAAACAATTGAAAAAATGAAAAAAGGCTGAAACTTAATATTTCTCAGGGGGGGGCTTCTTCTTGAAGCTTTTCATAGGGCCTCTCAAATCTAGGAGACGGCCCTGTTGATGAGTAGTAGTAGCTGTAGTAGTTGTATGCGATTCCCCGAATTAGCTGCTGTCGAAAAGCATGATGAGCAGGTTATCTACCAGACTGCTGAATGTGTGCATATCATCTTTCTGTAAAGCACAAAGATTGGATAAGGCGGAAGCGGTTATTATTGATAGTGTAAGGTTAGGGGTGCTTCCGGATGTGGTGACTTATAACACTCTTGTTGGTGCATATTGTCGATTCGTGGACATTGATGCAGCCTATACAGTTGTTCGGAGGATGCAAGTTGCGGGCATGAGGCCGAATGTGATTACATACAATACTTTGTTAGCGGGTGCTAGTAGGCGATGCCAATTAACGCTATCACTGGATTTGTTTGAGGAGATGCTCCAGATGGGTATTACTCCGGATTTGTGGAGTTATAACACATTGATGCATTGCTTCTTTAGATTAGGTAAACCAGATGAGGCTTATAGGGTGTTTAAGGATATTATTCTTCATGACCTCCGCCCTGATAGAACTAGTTTTAACACATTAATTAACGGGCTGTGTAAGAACGGTTATTCTAGTCATGCCCTGATGTTATATAGGAATTTGAAACGTCATGGGTGGGAACTGGAGTTAGTTACGTATAATATTCTTATTGATGGGCTCTGCAAAGCGGGTAGATTGAGGGCGGCCAGACGGATTCTCCACGAGCTTGATCAATCTGGATATCAGCCTGGTGCTTTTACGTATACTTCAGTGCTGAAGTTTTGCTTTCGTTCAGGCAATATTGGAGAAGGCTTTGAGGTCTTCGAGGAGATGAAGAGTAAAGGTTACATGTTTGATGCCTTTGCATATTGCACAGTTGCAGGAGCTTTTACTAAAAGAGGTAGGTTAAAAGAGGCAAATGAGTGCATGGAAGCAATGCTTAACAGTGGGGTGGCACTTGACAGTGTATGCTATAACACTCTGATGAATCTGTATTGTAAAGAGGGGAAGTTGGAAGCCGCATATGAATTGTTGAACGCGATGGAGACTGAAGGCATAAGTTGTGACAAATACACTCATACTATACTGATTGATGGACTGTGCAAGGCAGGGGATTTTGAAGGAGCCCATAGACATTTGCAATACATGGCCTCGATTGGGCTTCATTCAAATCTGGCTGCGTTCAATAGCCTACTGGACAGGATATATAAAGCTGGCCAATCACAAGTTGCAATGAAACTTTTCAAATCAATGAGCGTGAAAGATGAGTTTACTTATTCCTCCATGGTGCACAATCTTTGCAAAGAAAGGAAATTTAGGAGTGCATCGAGACTGTTGCTATCATGTGTAAAGAATGGGATGAACACTCTCAAATCTGACGAACAGGCAGTGTTGTTTGGCCTTCGTTCTTCAGGAGCAAAGAAGGCGGCAACGAAGCTTCAGTCGAAAATTAAAATTGCGAAGATTCTACGTTATTGAGTTGTACTTTCTTCGAAAAGAATATCATCAAACACTTATGCCGACTATTGGATCATTCATTGTGAACGCAGTGAACCCTTCTTGACATTGAAATACAAGCTGATTCCTTTTCTCCTGAAATAAGTCCAAAATGTTTTTTTTTAATCTAAAGTGATGGTTGGTTTCAGCTGTACATTGGCCTCTACATGCACAAGTAAAGGCATTAACCATGGATGGTTGCTTCATTTGGCATAAGTTACGATTTCACAGGTACTTTTAATATATTTTATATATCATTATTTTTTTTGGCATCAGCTGATAAATAATTGACTTGTTGCACAGCAGCACAGTTGAGTAAGCTTTGAAATATGTTTGATGTTTTTCATCCTTTTAATGTTTGGGTTTGTTACTCTTATTTTCATCACTATTACTCTACAAAATTACGCAATTATAGAGCTATAATTGCTGCTGGATAGCTTTCTTACTGGGACAATAATTTCTCTCAAAACATAGTCACGAAAGGAAATAAAAAACATTCATGATTGAGATTTTAGTCCTTACCTGCTTGTGGCTATGATAGCCTATTGTTTTTAATGTCTAGTTGATATTCTATTTGAGGATGACATTTCTTCACCATCTAGAAACCTTACCGTGCTGTATCAAAATTTGATAGTCAACTTGCTAGCGCCTACATGTGCAGAACTCATCTGAGTCATCTCCAATGACTCGTAAATTGTTGCAGTTGAATGATTATCTTTGCTTCTTTCTTCGTGGCAATGTGCTATGCATATGTGAGAATGATTGGCCAACACGAGTAAAGTAATTGCAGTTAGGCTCATAGAACCAGCAACCAGTGACTTATCTGAAAAGGTAGTGACCATCTGCTGCTAATTTGTCATTATTAATTTGTTAACATGAAACATTTATCGAAAGTTACATCATAATTTATTGAATAAGTATGCATTATTCTAGAATCTGATTAATGTAAGGTTAACCCATTTTGGATGATGGGCAGGGTTGGATCTAGTTCTTATTAATTGGTTTTCTGGTAAGGGTCAGTTTTGGTAACACATACTCACTCAAGAAAATGGGGAGATTCTTTTGGGTTAGAAGAAATATATTGTATGATAAGAAGTGGAACTCAATCATCGCTCTTGACTCATGGCTTATTGTAATATCTGGAAAAGGAATGTTTTGACCAAAAAAAAAAAATAGTGGATGACCCGCAGTCAAATTAAGATCTAATTAAGAATCCTTAATAGACCCCCGCTTCATAATTTATAGTTGCTTTTTCTTTGGTTACAATTTATAGTTGCTTTTTAATTGTTGATTGTTCAACTCTGGAGACCAATTAGTTTCTTCAGAATAAACTTGAGACACAGTCTGTGTCTCTGTGAATAATTTATTTCAGTATAAACTTAGCATAAACCATGCTTTCGAGAAGGGTTCCATCGCAATATGTGTTTCCAGGCTGCTCATAGTTTCGCCTTCAGGTAAATCAGTAAGTTCTGGCCCAGTATCTGCTTCCGGAGTTCTTATTATTGTCCCATCTAGTGTAATTGTGTTTTCCTCAAAAGAGGAGGTTTCCGAACTGACCTCTAAATTTGTGGCATAGAATCATCTCTTTCTGACTCCCTCACTAGTCACTAGACTCACTACTAATGCAGCTGAAAACAAAATGGTTTTTGCTAAGGAATTGACAGTGAAAAGCTGGTGTATGCCTGTTCTGATCCGTGCTATTTTTTCTGATTTCTTTAAGTGAGCAACCTGTAAATAACATAAATCGCCTCATCATAGGAGCTCATACTTTAAAGGGTTTGATGACCTGATATCTGCCTCTGGTGCCTTCAGGATAAGCATGAAAGTTGTAGAGTAATCCACCAGTTGATAGTTTGGATTGTTACTTGAAAGTTACAAGGCTTAGAGAGTCTGTTTTTCATACATGAGGTAGAACTCCATCTGGGAATTATTTTACCATCTTTAACGCTTCATCGGTGATCCAAAACCTGCTCACCATTTCAGTCTACCTGTGCTTCGTTGTCACAGTTCAGGATTTTGCAGGCTTCTCTCTTTCTGTGTAAGGCTAATCATGTAATGTTCATTGGTATTCCTTTTGATTTTACTACAGGTACTCAAAGAAACATAAAAAGAATATTACATTAATTTCTAAAGCATAAATATTTAATCGTTGAAACATCACAAGGAGGTAATTTGTTTCAATTTATAATAGAACATTAGCATTACTGGGAAGGAGCGACTTTTATACCTGGTGTAAGATCTCTTTAGAGGTGATTGGAAATCTGGCTCCCCTTTTGTTTGTATTGATTTACTTACCCCTGTAGGCTGTCCGGCATTTTTTGTTGTAGCTAGTTGTACTCCTAATGAATTACAGCCTTACAGGAACATACAATAATATAATGGGAGACGAGGAGTGAGATTACAGGGCTCTGCCCCTGATCTCTTGAAGCTAATTGAAACGTGAACCTGACTTCCTATGCGTTCTTGAGGCTGGATTGGTTAAGAAAAAAAGGCAGCATTAGTAATCTGTTCGGATGTCAGAATCCAATGGCTACTCCTCTTTGGCAGGTTCAGTTGTGAAAAAGGTATTGGTACTTTTATTGTCGCTCAGACTGCATTGATTTTTTTTTTTTTTTTGCAAGTAAAAGCAGAAGTATTTTATTCATCCATATTCCCAGCATAAGAACAACCTTCTAAAGTATCATGAGTTGAGGAGCTCCAGTATTTCCTCTTTTACAAAACCTTTAATATAGTCTGTCACCCTCACACAGACATAAAATATGATAGCCCTAACAATCTATTCTATCGGATTTAGTTCAGTCTATGTACCATACACAAAAATAGTATGACTACCAGTTCTCATATTCACACTACTTCAAAATGAATTTAATCTCCTTCTTAGGCACGTTTACCTTTTCAGTGGAACTAAACACTCTATTCTTTGGTTTGGAATATAATCAAATAAAGCAAAATGACTCACAAAACTGCCTACGCTTTTTGTACTGTGAAGTATCAGTCGGTCAGTGCAATTTTGGACACAATTTACATTATAGGTCCCCTGGAACAGCCTCTCTATGTTCTCTATATAGGGGTAAGGTTGTTAGTTGTTACATCTAACCCCCTCTTACCTCGCCTTAGGCGGGAGAGAGCTGTGGAGGCACCAGGTAACGTTGTTGTTTGTCTGTCTTCTCCTTCCACTTCATGACTCGAAAGACTTTATCCTTAGTAAAGCAGGAAAAATCTGATGATCCTTTGGCTGAGTGATGGGTTAACCTTTAAATACTAAGGTTTGAATTCTGTGTTGCCCAGGGTTTAAATGGTCATTTTGCTGCTTGGTCCGCTTTAGGTGCTAATTAAGGTTTAGGTGTATGATTGAATTTCATTGTCTTTCGGGAAAACTTGATTGCCCTATTGTACTTTTCATTTCTGGAAGTAACAAGTCTGGTTGTACATAAGAAAAAGTCGCACAATCTATATAGCATGGTTGATGACCCGGAGAAGAGTTAGTTTTTATGGAGTCCTCGTTAGATTGTGTTTGCTTCATGTTTATCTCTCTTTTTTTTTTCTTTTCTTTTTTTTTTTGGTAAAATGTAAGCTTCTATTGAGGCAAACCTTTTCTGGGATATTGCCCAGAATGCACCAAATTTACTCTACTAAGCAAAGCATTATAAGTATACTAGAAAAACTAATGCCTCAAATTAGCTGGACCATTGTGAGCCATTGCCTGTCTTCAGCCTTCAGGTACTTATGTTGATTTGAATCCTCACTCTGACCTCATGGATTACTTTTGCTATCACCCTTTTCGGCATTGCTGTCATGCCATTCAATCGACAATTATTCCTCTCAAACCAAATTGCATAGTGTAGACCATAATAGCAAGCTGCTATAACTTGTTTTTGCAGCTTTGATCTTGTTCTTCTGTGTGTACAGCAGTCCAGGGTCTTATTTATAGGCATCATAATGTATTAATGTTCATTCTTCCAGCCATCTCCTTCACACACTTCCTGCTAAATTCACATTCAAAGAATAAGTGTGAGTGCGTTTCCTCGCACAACAGACGTGATTCCTCCTGACAGTTACCTAATATGTATAATTTGTCCCTCAGTTGCAGTTTTTCTAGCCCTGCAAGCCAGCTAATTAAACTGTGCTTTGAACAGGCATACCTGCTCCACAGAAGCCTACACCAACCAAGTTTAGGTGAGTCCCCTGCCAACCATTTATATTCATCCTTCACATTATATTCCATGTTTGTATTCAGTCACTTTGATCCCTGAAATGCCCTTTCCATTATGTTTCTGATCTTGCATATCATCCTCCAATGCCAGCTACTGTCACTAGGGGGAGTGTAGCTGCACCAGTCCTGACCTTGTAAATTTATCAGTGTGTATGCTTACAGATAAAGAAGAAACAGCATGTGGGATTTTACTCAATCAGGAAAATGATGGTTAAATAAATAATACATCCATGGTCACTAGATCGATCAACACTTGACCCGACCTCCGTCCAGAAAATTGGTACGAATCGGCTCAAAATATGTAGTTACCAGTACAGGTGAAATAACCCAACCACTTGCCGGTGTTAAACCGGCAAAAAGTATCTCTGAAATCTCTTTTTAGAGTTCGTTTGAAGATATACTTGTAAGTATTAGACAATAGTGCCACATGCCTACACATCTGACCCGTTTAACAGGGTCTTTGGTCACTGTAAGTCAGTCAGGTAATTGTGTGTTAATGAAATTTCCCTTACTTCTCTTAGTTGCCCAATTATTTGAAAAATGGCAATATTTTGGGTTCTCATATTTAATTATACACATTACTCAGCCCTTAGCTACCTCATCATGGGAGCCTCTCATCTTGCAAGATATACATGATGTTGATGATGTCACAGCAGTCTACATGAAAGGGATATTTAGTCACTCTGTTCTCTTACTGCAGTTAGCTTGCTACTGGTCTATTAATCGAATGTCTTGTTTCCGGTCTGCAGAAAATGCTGAAACTTAAGGTACTAGATGAAAGGCTTGAGTAATAAGTCATAGCCTGGTACACAAGAAGAGGTTACCTGCCGCCTCAGGGCCAAAGTTTTAAGAATGGTTAGGATCACCAAGGACCAGTTGCTTTGGTGTGAAGACTAAGCTGCATAATCGGATTTACATAATCAACCTCCTCGGCAGTAACTTCTTTATTCAAGGCTCAAGCCGCAGCGGTTCTCTCCCATTGAGTTAGTACTGTCTCTGCTCTCACTGTTAGTGATCAGCTATTACTATTAAGTGTTGGAGTGTTTCTGAAAAATGATCTACTCTTTAATGGAAACACTCAAGGCTGAATGACCAAATGATATATTTTTTCGTCACTTGAAACTCTTACCAAATGATATATTTTTCTCTGTAGATTTTTACTATGATTTCATATGAATCTGTAGACTGTAGTCCTCTCCGATTTACTGCGCTTATACATTTATTAAGTTGTGATGTGCAACTGCACAACCCTTGTGATTTCTGACTCGAACACGCACCCATGTTGGATAGTACTATTTGCTAAACTAAGCAGGATATAACCCCCTCAAACTTTTGAGTTCGGGGAGGGCAAAACATCTGTTCTGGCCGTCAGGCAGTAGCATACCTATACTCACTACTCACTAGTCAGTAGTCATTTCTGCTTGTCTGATCTTGAAGCCTTGCTTGAAATGCAAATATCTGTGGAATGCATCTGTTACCACTATGTCATAGCTCTAGTGTGTTCTAACTGATGCAACTACTCATAAGCTTGTTTTGTTTTTTGGCACACCAATTGTTTTCCTTTTATTCATATAAACAGCTTACAGTGCTGACGAAGTGTCAAATCCATGGAACTCGTGACTTGTGAGTGCATCACAAGGCAGAAGTACCAAAAACTTTACAAGGACACAAAACAAGATAAAAGAGGCTGCAATTCTCAGTCTAGCCACCGCCGATCAAGCACCCAATTCTGAGAATAGGTACCAGATGTCGGAGATAGTCCTCGATTGCAAACCATTAAACAAAAACCCAAGTACAAAATAAAGACACTATTAATAGAAATCAAATCTTCATAGCCATTGCCATGCTCAGATCCTGAGATAGATGCTGACATGGTTCATTTCTTCTTCTGAGCAGCCTTGGTGACCTTGGCTCCGGTGGGATCCTTCTTCTCAACACTCTTGACGACACCAACAGCAACAGTCTGCCTCATGTCCCTGACAGCAAACCTACCAAGGGGTGGGTACTCAGAGAAGGTCTCCACAACCATGGGCTTGGTGGGAATCATCCTAACCATACCAGCATCACCATTCTTCAAGAGCTTGGGCGCCTTCTCAAGCTCCTTACCAGACCTCCTGTCAATCTTGGTCAGCAGCTCAGAAAACTTGACAGCAATGTGAGAAGTGTGGCAGTCCAGGACCGGGGCATAGCCGTTCCCAATCTGCCCAGGGTGGTTCATGATAATAACCTGTGCAGTAAAGTTGGCTGCCTCCTTAGCTGGGTCATTTTTCGAGTCAGATGCAACAAAACCACGCTTCAGATCCTTGACAGCAACGTTCTTCACGTTGAACCCGACATTGTCACCAGGAAGAGCCTCAGGCATAGACTCGTGGTGCATCTCAACAGACTTAACTTCAGTGGTCAACCCAGTGGGACCAAAGGTCACAAGCATACCGGGCTTGATCACGCCAGTCTCAACACGACCAACAGGCACAGTTCCAATACCTCCAATCTTGTACACATCCTGAAGGGGAAGACGAAGGGGCTTGTCTGAGGGCCTCTTGGGCTCAGAGACATTGTCAAGAGCCTCAAGGAGGGTTGGTCCCTTGTACCAGTCAAGGTTGGTGGACCTCTCGATCATGTTGTCACCCTCGAACCCAGAGATGGGAACGAATGGGACCTTATCAGGGTTGTATCCAACCTTTTTGAGGTATGAACCGACTTCCTTGACGATTTCCTCGTACCTGGACTTGGAGTACTTGGGGGTGGTGGCATCCATCTGTGTCATGGAACAAATCATCATCAGTCAGGAGCATGTAAACACTCACTACTCGAAAACTCAGCCATCCTCGAGAAGTAACAGAGAAGCATTACCTTGTTAAGGCAACAGATCATTTGCCTGACACCAAGGGTGAAAGCAAGAAGGGCATGCTCACGAGTCTGGCCGTCTTTTGAGATGCCGGCCTCAAAACCTCCGGTGGTGGAGTCGATAATGAGGACAGCACAGTCAGCCTGGGAGGTGCCAGTAATCATATTCTTGATAAAGTCACGGTGACCAGGGGCATCAATAACAGTGCAGTAGTACTTAGTGGTCTCAAACTTCCACAGGGCAATATCGATTGTGATACCACGCTCACGCTCGGCCTTAAGCTTGTCAAGCACCCATGCATACTTGAAAGACCTCTTGTTCATCTCAGCAGCCTCCTTCTCGAATCTCTCGATAACACGCTTGTCGATACCACCAAGCTTGTAGATCAAGTGACCAGTGGTGGTGGACTTGCCAGAGTCGACATGTCCAATGACCACAATACTGATGTGAATCTTCTCCTTACCCATGACGATTTCTTAGCTAAAAACTGTAGATCAACAAATATACGTCATCAACTAGTTACTAGTAGAGCAGCAGTGGACCACCGACAGATATTTTGATTGAATTATAATAGATCGTTGAGAGCACGAGTCAAAAAACTAGTTCTACGTTAAGTTACGTTTACATACATATAAATTGATAAATAGACGGATAATATTATAACACATCAACTCGCTAATCAACATCAAAACAAATATATATAAGCATGAATTATAAATCGATCAGTGAAGAAAAGAAGGGGGTTTGAAGAAGAATACCGTAAAGAGGAAGCTTTAGAGGAGTGAGAGAGAGTAGGATTAGTGGAGGTGGAGGATTATAATGGCCAAAGCGGGGGTTTTATACACTGAATTGTGATCATGAAGAAGAAAATGAGCAAAAGTCTCTGTGAAGGACCTTGTAGAAAAGTATCTGAAACTTGGTGCCCAAGGTGTGCAATCAATCAGTCAGTCAACATTTCTAAATGAGAGGGTGTCGTGTCGTGGACTTTTCCTACAGAAGATGACGGACTTGACATGATTGAAAATAAGCGGGGGTGGACATGGACCCGCATTACAGATGCGGGGAAGCCGGGAAGGACGTAGACCACGTCACGGATTGTTGGCTAACATGAATCGAACCTGAATCATCCTCTAAAACCGTCATACTTAAGCCAATATAAAATTTATGGAGGTAAGTTTCAACACCATGGTAACCAAAAATAAACGATACACAAGATCCAATGGATAATTAAGCACATAATAACTTATACTATAAAATCACCCCCATTTACCACAGCAGGCTTTGCAAAGCTAGATCTTAATAGCCGGTGTTTACAATACAAGCTTCCTACATAAGCAACAACATAAACGACTACTAGTATATTACATCAGGTGACCATAAAACACTAACTACTAGAATCCGAGCACTCGACCAAAGTTTCCTGTAGAATTAGGTGAAAATTAACAGGAAACACACTGAAAATGAGTGCATTTTACTATACAGCAGCAGTAACAATTGGCAGAGCATCAGGTTGTTCATCAGACATCAGATTTCGAAATAGAGAGGCTCAACAAGTCATCTTCTTCAGAACGATACTTGAGTTTGTGCAGCTTCACTTCAGCATTGTTACGGCCAGGGCAGCGCCACTTAATCCAAGGCGGAGGCGGAAAGAAGAGTCCAGTGTATACCTCCAATTCCTCCCTACACATGTCCTCGACATGTACAACACCCTTCTCATCAGCTTCATCCATACTAAACACCCTCATATACCTCCACAACTCAGCATACGAAATCGACTCGAGATGTACCCTCTGGCAATTGAGCCCCATACTTGCCATTGTTGGTACGCCCATCGAATATCATCGGAAACGGCCTCGTAAATAAGCATATTGTGCCTGGTTTCCGTCAACACTTTTCCGGGAAAAACAGACCAAACGCAACATCATACCCAATGAAAAACACTTGTTCAGCCTTCTTCAGCCTCAGCCTTCTTCGGAATTGCCGTGAAAACGAGGTACAATATGTAATCCGTAGTCACAAAGTTAACTTCCCCAACAACATAAGCTTCACCCTCAAGCTCCACAGCAAAACAATCATCAATCGGGTCAGTCAGAATATCCGGGGCAACAATAAACTCATCAAACTCCGATTTCGGACTCGGGTTTTCCGGATCAATAACACCAACTCTCCAACCTTTGACATCGAAAGCGTAAAACTTTCCTTTGTAATACGCAACATCCGAAACCCTAATCCCACCCTCATCAAAACATTCGCTACTACCAGTCATCTCAATTTTAGTCCAATTTTGTGACCCCACCTTCCAGAAAACCAACCCACCACCGTGTTTCACCTCCAACTGGGCCAACACCGCAAACAAATAAGTGGAATCCGGCTTAACCCCACCAACAATCTTCTCCGATACGACATCGTTTCCATGGGTTATGAGAGCCAAAGGTCTCGACAGCTCCTGAATCTTACAAGTCCATAGATTCAGCTCGCCGACGACCGGATTCGAGGAAAGGAAGTAATTATGCATGTTGAAAGGGTTAGTGAGGTGCCACTTATCCAGTTCAAAGTCACAGATTTATGTGCTTTTAAAAAGAGTGGCATTATTGGCACTCTAGAAACTTCTTGTATAAGTATCACTCAATTTTGGGGGTGAAATAATGTTGTTTTGGAGAGTTTTAATTACAAGCAACCAAAACCGTCTAGAGTGTCGATAGTACGTTACGTTTGTAATTTGGGGGTTAGGTAGATGTCGTGTTGTGTTAATTTTTGTCGGATTTTTGTCATGTCTATATTGTAGACATAAACAGTGTATGAGTTTTAAAAGACGGTTAATTTTATCTTTTTTTCAGAGCACATAAATTTCGATTCATATTAGATCACATGTACAGTAATAATTTCATTTCATACAGAAACAACATAAAACGAATCAAGATTGAATTATTTATTGTTAGTATTAGTTAATTAGATTCCAAGTAATTTTACAATATAGATCACTTACTTCATCACTATCTAGCTTTTTATAATTGGTGCTTGTTTAATGAGATCGTTTCAAATTGTGGTGATTATTTTGAGTTCATAAAATCATAATAAGCTGTGAATTGTGATGATGGAGAAGAAAATGAGCACATTTTTGTTGGAAGTTGTCCGAGCCGCGACAATGTTGAAGTTGAGCTGCATAAGCTCAAGTATCATCCTGAAGAAGATTGACTACTCCCTCCGTTCGGATTTAAACTTCATACTTTCTATTTAGGGATGTTTATCTTTAAATTCCATACTTAGAATCTATCCTTATTTGTACATATAAATACCAAAACACCCATACTTTTTATTAAAAGTGCAAGTGGGACATACCCCTATGTGTAATTTTACACCAAGTGCACCCTAAAATCATTCTTTATTCTACTTTTCTTAAAAACTGTGTTCCCACCCTACGCGTTTTATAGCCGAACGGAGGGAGTACTGTATAAGCTCTCTGTTTCTAAATGAACAATAATAACCTTTTTATGCTAATTGTTGCTGGTGTTGCTGAATATTAGATATAGTGGAGTATGTCTGTATGTCCTAATCCTCCTTTTGCGGCTAATTATGGTGTAATATGCACTAATTTCCTCTGGATTTACTGTGATTTTCACTTAGCTCTACAGGGAGGTCTTGATTTGGTGTATTGCTCGGATTCTAGTTATTACGTTGTAAACTTGTAGTATACCAGTCCAGTAGTTTATGTTGTTGATTCTCTGTTGGAAGCTTGTATTGTACTAATCCGTTATTAAGCTCTAGCTTGCAAATAAAAGAATGCTGTACGTTCTAATGTATGACAGTATGAGTATGTGGTTAAATAAATCGTGATTGTCTAACTAATTGTTCGAAATTTAAAAGAAAAATAGAACGGGGCACTCCGAGAATCGAACTCGGGACCTCTCGCACCCTAAGCGAGAATCATACCACTAGACCAAGTGCCCTTTTTGTCTGTTGCACAGTAATTTTTCTTTTTATTAATTATAATAAAGAGGAGGTTTTACCATAACGCTAAAACCCTTTTCAATTTCACTGTTGGTGTCAAGGTGAAGTTTCAGGTAATTTTGGAGAGAGAAAGAGGAGGAAAAATGGCGAGGGTTGCATTCTCCAACTTGATCCGCTCTCAAGCCAATCACCTCATTTCCAGAAATGCTTCTTTAGGTACATTTTTCACTATTTCTCACCTCTTTTTCCTTGTTTTTTCATGTTATAATCTGCTGCAAATCCTGTTTTAATTGGAATTTGGTTTGTTTTAGATATACCCTTTTGAATTTAATTGCATAAAGTTTGAATCTTGACCAATATTTCAATCAATCTTGTTTGTTTGATTCTGGGGTGTTTGCTTATGTATGTGCAATTTTAATTAGATAGAGTTGGGTGAGCTGCTTAATTTGTTGTGCTTTGTGAATTGGAGTATTTTTTTTAGGTTGATTTGGTAGAGTTATCAGCTGCTTCAATTTGTTTGATAATAGATTATTGTGTGTTTCGTGATTCGGGCTTTGTCTACTGCAGTGGCGATCCTGAAATGATGTGGGGTCGGCTACCATGAATGTCTGTATCTGTTGATACCATTAAAAGTTAGGGATGGGATAAAAGACGATAGTACTATGAAAGATTAGGTGAAAAGGATTGAGAAAAAAACCTTAAAAGCAAGGTAAGACGAGATTTAAATGGGAAAATAGTCCAAAAGATTGGTATTGAAAGAATTAAGAGAGTGTTTGGGAACAAGGATTTGATTCTCAAATCCAAATTTGACACAGATCACATGTTTGGGAACTCAAGAATTTGAGAATTTGGATTTGTGTCAAATCCTTTGGAATTTGTATCAAATCCAATTAGGCCAAAAACAAATGACACCTCAAGAGGTGTCATTTTGAAATCTCACCCTCCCCAAACATTGAATTTATATTTGAATTCTACATTCTCAAATGATGGATTTGAAATGATTACAAATTTCCAAATTTATGTTTCCAAACGCTACCTAAAACACAATTGAAAAGCAGGAGAAGGTAAAATTTACTGGAATTCAGTCTGCTGTTCGTGAGAAATCTGCCAGCACGTTAAAATGTATTGTCCGGGATCATGTGTTTTCTGGAAGTTGGCTGAAGCTAGTTGAGGTGAATGGTACATCACGGATTAATGTCGTCTTGAATTCTGTTCTTCTCTCTGGGATGTGCATACTAAAATCTTGTAGTCTTGTGTACCTATTGATGATGCGCGATAGTTGCCCTGCAATGGTACTTGTATGAATGTTGGGGCATATTTTTAGGAGTTTTGGCTGGAGAGGAAAGGCTAAAGATCTTTTAGAAAGGTCTACTGGATATCTTCATTGCTAGGATAAAGTAGCCGACTTTACTAGCTCACTTCTCTATGGTGGTTTCCAGGTTGACTTTTGGATAATCCAAAGCCTAATTGGCATGTTCCCTTCTTTCATTGAGTTCTGCTGGGGGACTCCATGTTTCTGCTTTATTAGGATTCAATTTTTCTTTATTCCATACGCATTATAGCCTCAAAGGGGAAGATAAAACGTCATATGCCAGAGAACTATATGATTTTTGAACTTATAAATGAAGATAGAAACTTTTCTTCTGTCATACTCTTACCATCAGTCTTCACACTGCACTTAAGAATTGTGTTTGCCTTTTAGTGAACCATGCTACGTGGCTCATTAGTCGTGGATGGTTTGTGATACTGTGAACCAGGCAGTCTATGGAAATTGCCGTTTTTATGAGTTAGTAGTTAATGATGTGGTATTTCTGGTACAATCAAGGAATAGCTGCACTTTGAGGTTCAATTTCCACTCTAAAAAGATGTAAGGGAATCCAATTGTGTCCAAATAAGGAACCTCGTGAAAGGAAATCATTACAACGCGTAGTGAAACTAGTGATGTATCTTATGTTTTCGCCTAGAAACAGCAGGATTTCAGCATCTGATGTGATTAAATGTTTCTTTTCTGTGGCCTATTATCAGAATGTATCTCCCTCAGGCTAGTGTTGTTTTTAGGAACAATCGTCAAGAACCACGTAACTTTGGTAAAGAACATATTATACAAGTATTTTTGTGCTATTGAACGCACCTTTTAATCAATTTTATGATGAGAAATCGAGTTGAATTTCCAACTCTACCCATGAATAAATCATGTATGAGGGTGTTTAGTAAGTCGAATCTGGGGAATAAAGTTGGACATGTGGACTAAACTTTCATCGGAACAGTGATCAAGGTGTGTGCGATTGGATCAAAAGATTATGTTAGATCATTCATCACAAAAGTGTTTTGGTTAGGTAGTTCTTCTCAAAAGTGAAACTTTATCAGGTAGTTTTTGGCAAGTTCCTATTTTCTCTTATTCATGTGATTGCCTGAGAAGTGAGAACTGAGAAGAGGAGTTTCTCTGAATCAGAGTTTTCAGCACCTATTGAGGTGTACAGTTCATGGTATCATGTGGAGGTCTAATTTAGAAAGGTTGAATTCAAGATTCCACCTAACTGGCCTTAGAATGTAACTCTCGGGTTGTGTTTGTATATGTTGTGGGGGTCTTAGCTCTTAAGGATAGGCTTAGTCATTGCTTCTTTGGGGTTGCTGGGTAAGATCATTAAAATGCGAAGTATGTGAAATTTATCCAGGCCCTCAAAGCAATATATCTGAATGACTCATAAGACCTGGCATAGACCAAGGCAGTTTCGTTGAAGCTCCTGAACTAGGCTAGTACAATAAAGCTTTGCTTCCAGTCTTCCACCACCGTATTAGTGAGGCTGAATGCATATCTTCAAGTTTTGATGATGTGCTTTGTAAAATTCTTCCGAGTTTGCTGTTAAAGGAAAGAACTAGGTGGGGCGCCACGCCAGTATGCCAATCTGGATATTGTCCAAAGTCTTGGGTGCATGATAAACTATGGCATGTATTCTAGTGTATAATGAGTAGCTTTATGAGAAATAATTTCTGATTTGAAAGTTTCACTCATTGTTTTCATTACTCGAATTGATAACCTTACATGCGATGGTTAACACCTGGAGGCAGTTCTAAGCAGCTGTTATTTTTTTGTGTTCTCATTTTATTAACTTAAGGTTGAACTTTGAGCAACATAATGGAACCTAATGGTCAAAGTGTTGTCTTGGCACGTTAAGTCAATTGGGGTGTTTAACTTGAGGAGAGTCTTGTGATCAATCCTATACCCCTTTCTCGTGTATCTCTATAAGTCATTGTTAATATTACCCTTGGTCCTTGAGTTTGCCAGGTACAGTAACACCATCACTAATTGGGAGCTTTTTTATGTCCTTTATCTATATTCCCTGATTTTGAGAATAAGTAGTTCAGCTAGAATCAATCAGAAAGTTGGCCCTTAGGTATTAATAATTGGCTGCATTTCCATAAGACACTCCCTTTGATATATCAATGATTGAAAGAGGAGAGAGTAAAAAAAGAAGAGAGCGTATATTCTGAAAGCTGAATGCTAGAGTTGAGTTATGGTCATCTTTTATCTAGGGACCTCTAAAGAAGCAAGAGAGGGGTAAATCTACTTGAATTTACTGTAGATTGCACCAAATGTTGTATATCTTGTCTGTGTGTCATGGTTGTGGTGATTAGCGAGATACTCTTAAAATTTGCAATGTTGTGAGTTTCCGACCTCAAACAAGTTATAATAAGTGTTCTTGTGAAGAATGTTTCGTTTCTATACGCCCAATTTGTTAGTTACTTACCCCAGTGAGTTACGCTGCCTTCTTATTATTAATCTAGTCCCGTTTTTATCTTGTTTCCGATAACTCATTAGCTTGTCCCGTTTTTATATAAGGTCATTTAAAGGACTGATTTTTTTAATCCTTGTGTGAGCGTGTTGTGACTTTCATTATCTTGTCCCGTTTCTTTTTTTTTTTTTTTGTGCAATTCAAATCGGATACAGCTACCTGGATTAAGGCCTAAAGCATGCTTAAGGTTATTTGTCACTTGTGTTGTTTAAAGGTTTTGAAAGATGTTTTACCCATGCTAAGGTCTTTAGGTACTACGATTTCTTATATCCTTCATCTGGGATTCACTCCTTCCTATATATGTCAGGTTACAAAAGCTTCAGGTTACAAACAGCAACAGCGTGCCCAAACACTGAACTCTATTCTAGCTCTTCTATCCTTGCTGCTGTCCAAAAGAGATGGGCATCTAATAGTCCTAGAATGCAAGATGACAGCAAGATCAGCATTGGACCACGGAAAGTAGCTGATGTTGATGAAGATGGCAAGGACATGGGGATTGCTTACTATGGTCCGATATCATCTACCATAAGAAAAGTGAAGCTTCTCTCTCTCTCCACCTGCTGCCTGTCTGTATCTTTGGGGCCTGTGATAACTTTTATGACATCCCCCGACTTGAATGTGATCGTGAAAGGTGGAGTGGCTGCCTCTGTCATGTTCCTCAGTGCTACTACAACTGCTGCTCTTCACTGGTTTGTGAGCCCTTACATTCATAAGATCAGGTGGCAACCTGGTTCAGACAGTTTTGAAGTTGAAATGATGTCATGGCTGGCAACCCCTTTAACGAAGACGATCAAATTTTCTGATATAAGGATCGCAGACACCAACAGGCCGTATGTGACGTTCAAAGCCAACGACAACTTCTACTTTGTGGATGCAGACCACTGCCCAAACAAGGCTTTGCTGGCCAAATTGACCCCTCAGAAACCCACTCATGAATCGGCATTCAAGAATTTGTGATCGAAGAAAGTGTGCGCACAACTCTGGTCTTTTGTCATACAGTCTGTAGGTAGATTGTACTTTGCTTGAAACTTGTTGAGCCGCATCAAAATGAGTTGAACTAGACATCTTATACGCTAAAACGAGATAATCACGGTGTTTTGGTCGTGTATGGCTGAAATAATTTGCTTCATTTCTCCCGAATTTTGGTCGCCCCCATAGAATTAATGTCCGAACTTTCTGCTTCTTCATTGGCGTCTTCTTACCAAATGGATTTTGGCTTTTGCACTATTCTTCAGATACCAAAACTCTATCGTCTCTTCAGAGTCCCCAAGGCAGCTATCAAGTCCAAGTCTCCACTGGTTGATGGGAAAAAATATCTCTTTGTCAATCTCCGTCAGCCTTCCTCTTCATTGCGCTTGTCTCATTCGGGTTTACAGAAATTAGCTCAAGGTCAAGATTTGGTTTTCTTTCATCCTCGTTCAGTTTCAGTGATGCACATCCGTGTCATCGCCTCTACATCTCAAATCTTGACGGAGGTCCCCCGCGACTTAGATTCGAGGGCAGCAGTGACTTCCACTACTGTCCCATGTGTGGGAGAGAGTTTCTCAACCTTGGCTGATCCAAACCCAGATGTTGTTACAGCTGGCGTTAAACGGTGCTCAACCCACCTCTTTGTTGGGGCCAAAGGTAGTCCCCTCTACCCCTCTTAACGTTTTACTGTTTTGCGGCTTCTCGGCGCAAATATAGTAGGCTTTTCCTGCACCGCCGCAACCCTAGTGACTCCGGTGGTCGCAAGGTTGACCCTCGCAAGAGAAAGCGAGTGTCACGTTCTCCAGAGCCTCTGCCCCGGATCAGCGGCATCAAAAGAAGATTGCCATGCCATTCTCCACTCTTTGGTGCTCCATCCAAGAAGACGAAGACTTCGTACTTTTCTTTTTATAGTCCTCATATTATGTTTAGCTTAGGAGACTTGGGGTTTGATCATGGCATCTCTAGTTTGAGCCGGATCGTGTCTCCTTTTGTGTAAGCTTTGTTGTGTTGTACCTTTTCCGTTCTTTAATTATAAAAGTTTAAACGTTGTCAAAAAAAAAAAAAAAAAAAAAACTCTTATCGTCTCTGACCCGTACATTATTTTTAATTGACAGCTCAAACTTTTTTATGCTCGCAATCGCAACGCTTCCAAATTTTCACATTTTCAATCTTAGTAATCGGAGTCTTCAAATACTATGAAGTGTCGCGTGTTAAGTGTGTAACTAGGTCGGTCAAACCTTGAATGAAGAAGGTCAGGTGAGAGGCCTGTATCTACAGACTACAGTGCAGCAAATTCATACGGAACACAGAATGGGGGGACGAATGTGTATCAACTCGAACAACCTAAGAGTCAACAACACGATAGACACCCCCACAATCAGGCCCAGCGTAAAATCATCGGAACATGCTACGGACACATCAGTGAAATCACCGAGGACAGAGCAAGCAAGACATCTACGATAGCATACAGATCAGGGACTCATGCTTAAAGATACGGTAGAAGGAAATAGACATAGAAAACCAAAAACAAAATACTCAAAAGAAGATAGCTCAAGATATTTAAAACAAGTCTCGATACATAACAGATCACGAGTTTAGGAAGAAAGAAACGACACAGGGAGCAGGGTAGATCAAAACCTCACCACCGTCGATCAAGTACCCAATTCTGACAATAGGAACCTGACATCGACACTGGACTACAACCCAATTGACATAGACCTAGACACAACACACCAACAATACTAGTAAAAGACACCAATTGTTCATAGACATCATAACAATACTTCTCAGAAGCCGAGATAAACTCAGGAACAGTTCACTTCTTCTTGAGGGCAGCCTTGGTAACCTTGGCTCCGGTGGGATCCTTCTTCTCAACACTCTTGACGACACCAACAGCAACAGTCTGCCTCATGTCCCTGACAGCAAACCTACCAAGAGGTGGGTACTCAGAGAAGGTCTCCACAACCATGGGCTTGGTCGGAATCATCTTAACCATACCAGCATCACCATTCTTCAAGAACTTGGGCTCCTTCTCAAGCTCCTTACCAGATCGCCTGTCAATCTTGGTCACCAGCTCAGCAAACTTGACAGCAATGTGGGAAGTGTGGCAATCCAGCACTGGGGCGTAACCATTACCAATCTGACCAGGGTGGTTCATGATGATGACCTGGGAGGTGAAGTTAGCAGCTTCCTTGGCAGGGTCATTCTTTGAGTCAGAGGCAACGAAACCACGCTTGAGATCCTTGACAGCAACATTCTTAACATTGAACCCAACATTGTCACCAGGAAGAGCCTCAGGCATAGACTCGTGGTGCATCTCAACAGACTTAACTTCAGTGGTCAACCCGGTGGGACCGAAAGTCACCAACATACCAGGCTTGATCACACCAGTCTCAACACGACCAACAGGCACAGTTCCAATACCTCCAATCTTGTACACATCCTGAAGGGGAAGACGAAGGGGCTTGTCTGAGGGCCTCTTGGGCTCAGAGACATTGTCAAGAGCCTCAAGAAGGGTTGGTCCCTTGTACCAGTCAAGGTTGGTGGACCTCTCAATCATGTTGTCACCCTCAAACCCAGAGATGGGAACAAATGGGATTTTCTCAGGGTTGTATCCGACCTTCTTGAGGTATGAACCGACTTCCTTGACGATTTCCTCGTACCTGGACTTGGAGTACTTGGGGGTGGTGGCATCCATCTGTGTCACAAAACAAACAAAAAGTCAGCAGGATGTACACAAACCAAGAAACACAAACTTCCAACAATGGAAGGTCAATTAAATCTGTCGAAAACAAATGAGAGAAGGAATTATTATATATACCTTGTTGAGACAGCAGATCATCTGCTTGACACCAAGAGTGAAAGCAAGAAGAGCGTGCTCACGGGTCTGACCATCCTTGGAGATACCGGCCTCAAAACCTCCAGTGGTGGAGTCAATAATGAGGACGGCACAGTCAGCCTGTGAGGTACCAGTAATCATGTTCTTGATGAAATCTCTGTGACCGGGAGCATCAATGACAGTGCAGTAGTACTTGGTGGTCTCAAACTTCCACAAGGCGATATCGATGGTGATACCACGCTCACGCTCAGCCTTAAGCTTGTCAAGGACCCATGCGTACTTGAAGGACCTCTTGTTCATCTCAGCAGCTTCCTTCTCGAACCTCTCAATGACACGCTTGTCAATACCACCAAGCTTGTAGATCAAGTGACCAGTGGTGGTGGACTTGCCAGAGTCGACATGTCCAATGACAACAATACTGATGTGAATCTTTTCCTTACCCATGGTAACTTTTTAACAGAAACTGCAAGGATACATCACGTGTAAGTAAAAAATTGGAAAAGAAGCGTAAAGAGCAAACATGACACCAAAATTCAGATAATCAAATTGAATACAGCAGCTTTCACAGTTGCGGCTATGCTACATGTTATCAAATCAGCCTCAACCCATAAACTAAATCAAACATTCAAACCAGCAGCAAGCGATCCAATAATTTACGACATTACGAATAAAACAAAAACTCTAACCAAACATTACATATGATGAAATCTAATTAAAGTGACAAAATCTGAACATAACCATCAAGAGAAGAGTGATTTACAAGCTAAATATTAATAGGAAACAAATTGACTAACACAAAATTTACGATACCACAAATGATAAATTAATTTTAAAAAAAAAAATTACGACCAGAAAAATTATGATAACAAGTGACTAATACTAAAAAAAACAAAAAAAACAACTAAATCTACTCGATTCTACACATCAAGAGAAGAGTGATTTACAAGCTAAATATTAATACGAGTATAATACTACAGATTCAGAACAACAGATCTAGTAACAAATAGCGAATATAAATTCACAACCGATACAAGTTCCGCAAAAACTTCAGATTGACGACATGAATCAAAACAGTTTTACGACAATCGTAAACCTCAAGATACATATACATACAGCGATCAACATAAAATCGAAAGCGAACAATTTCACATCAAATCAACATGTTCATAATCATATACAACATACATATAACATAAATCGATGATTTGTTCATGAAACAAACAAAATCTCATACAAAAACAATCATCAAAAGCATAATAACATCATAAGATCAAACTTATCGTATACTCAACACATAAAATCGATCGACTTAAGCATAAATCTCATCATAATCACAACAAAACAACAAACAAAAAATCAACGATTATATCACGATAAAACAAATCAGATTAAAATGATACTTATAGAGCAAGATAATCAGATAATATCAAACTAAATATCAGATCAACAAAGATTCAACGGAAGAAAAAAAGAGGAGAGAGAAAGAGTGCAAGTACCTGAGAAGAGGCGGCAGGAGGAGAGAGAAAATTGAAAAATAGAGAGAAATGAGGAATGGGCTAGGGTTTGGGGGGTGTGGGGTTTAATATATAGGGGATGAATGTGTGATGCTTTCACCGTCTTACTTCGGTTTGACGCCGTGAGATGGGGTTTTAGTACGGATGTGGGCCATTCTTCATTCCGGGCCTTCTTTTTCAACAAAATGTTGTCTATAGTCCACCTTGAATTCATGTGGGTGATCTTAAACTTGACAACGGAGTACTCGTAATGGGTATTCTAAACCGAAATCGAACCCGTAGGAGATTGACGGATTTGGAATCATAACCGGTAAGAACCTTGTTTAGAGTGTTTCTTATTGTTAAGTGAACGTCTTTTATTTAACGAATGAACCACGCCAAACACTTTCATAGTGCATGGTTAAGGGAGTGGGAGTGGGGGAGGGAGGTAGACATTGGGTCAACGTCAACATGTTTTCTACCCTTTACGTATCTATTCTGGTCGACCTTACAGCATTAGGTTGGTGTAAGGCCTATACATCACGTGACCCCTCTCGAAGTGCTTCTATCCCCCTCTTTTATTGAACTCCTACATAGTGTGGAGATTGTTCGACACTGACCTTTATTTCCTAAAAGTATATACACCATTAGTCATTACTGTGTTGTGATTTTTGTGCAACATTTTGCCTTGGACATATCTACCCCTTGAAGTCGTAGAGATAACGAATTTCATATTTCGACCTATTCAAATACCTATATAAATAGTTTAACACTCATTGCACCCTCTCCTTATAGAATATTAGAATCGTTGGTTGACACTTCTCCTACGATGGAGTTCCATTGGGGTTTCAAGGCCATGCCGCTACATAAATTTCGATATAGTGTTTTGCAAATAGAGAGAATGAAAACAAGTTTACTCACGCGGGTTCAACTTCCCCAACGACATTGCCTTTTACAATTTGATGTTTATGCCTTCACTAGACGATCACTTTAGCCAACAACACTTAACTTATACTTTCCATATCGCCTTTACATTTTTATTATCTATATATTCATCCTAGTGTTAAAAATCACATGGAAACAATATGAGAAATCTCTTTTTGTCAATAATGAATTATTCCTTGTGTGAGCAGTTCCAAAAGTAAACCTTCTACCAAAAAATTAAAACAAGACAAATCTCATGCTCTCATATGATCTATACTTGCAAATGTGTTGTTTTTGCATATATCCCTTACTTTAATTTGTTTGGTTTTAGCCATATGCTCGATCAATGCTTAGCCATACACATGCATATGTATGTTATCAACATATATACGTTGGTAAGAAAGCTTGCAAACTCTCTCATATCATTGTTGGTTATAAAATATTTAGATCTATACTATAACCTAATTTTAACGCCCATGTGGCAGCGCATGAAGGTTATCACGTCATATGTGAGGTGTCGGCCTACCCCGTCTCTTCTCTCTCTTCCACGTCATGTAGACTTTAATATATGTTTGGGCAAAAAAAAAAATATCTTAATGGTAATGCCTTTTTGTGCGCGTGCATCTTGAAATTAACCAGAAGTCTCTTCTCCTTCCACTTCCGTTCGTAACATTTCTAATCCTTCGTTTTAATGGTGATGCCAAAGGTGACGGTTATGAAGTTGGAAGGTCTCTCTGTGCTGCCATATCAGTCTTCACTTGAAAGTTTTAGGGCGTTGTCCGCGTGCAAAAGTCACGTGTCACAGCGAGATACTTTCACAACAACGTTATCAATATGATGGAGATATTTATCTTTTGGTCCGTCAATCTAGACATCATGAATCACTTCAACTTCTTATACATAAATGTCTTTAAAGTTCCATAAATTAATCATTATTCATCTTAATAAGAATATTAAATATCGTGTCTCTTGACTCTTCATTTGCCTATTGTGCCGGTTACATCTTAATTGGGATTAGTATATATAGGTAATCTTTTGTTTGATTTGGGGAGAAAACTATCATTTCCTATACATTGAGTTTATGAAAGAGAGAATTTTAGCTAGGGAAAATTTAGAGCGTATTTTTTTTGTATTCTTCATAGTAATTAATTTTATGTTTTACCATCAAAATATGATGACAAATTGCGAATCGATATTGTAATTGCAAATAGTTATATTGTACATCAACTTTTTTTTTATTCATGATATGATCATCTTGGTCATGTTAATTTTCGATACTGTGATTGACAACTTTATTTTCATTTTCAATATGTAACATGTTAGTACAACAACTCCACATATAATTTAAAATGATCCCGTGAATTTACGGGTCCAAAATCTAGTTAATAATTATTAGGCTTTTGAAGGCTTTGGTTGGGTGAGGGGGGTTTATATATCCTAGCATCTGACATATATCATTTATAAGTTAAAACAATTTTTATATCCTACTTACAAAAAAGGGAGGGTCATATTAAATAAGTTAAAACAATTTTTATAAAGTACTCCCTCTTACCCATACTGATCTCCCCCTTTCGAAAACAGTTTTTGAGTAGGTGTTTGGAGCTATTTTTAGATCAAATGAATCGTACACTTGTTGTAAAAATTAGTACATATTCTATTCTGCATTGCATTCTACCAACTCCACTTGATTTTAAGGTAAACGCGTCTTTCATTTGATCTAGAAGTAGCTCCGAACATAATTACTTAAAAACTGAAAACGAAATGGGGAAATCTTAGTGGGTAAGAGGGTGTATGATTAAAATATATTCCTTATATATCGAGAAATGTAAGGTAGACAATTCATTTATAAATTTAGAAGATAATAACAAACAATCACCTCTAGATCATAAATTCAAATCAGACACATGATATTAAGACAACAATGTATGTTACTCGTCAAAGTCATCAATGGGGAAGCATAAACAAGCCCAAGATTGTAGCCAAGTAAGGCAAATAAAATAATTTACCTATAATGTTTTTCACACTTTTTTTTATATTTTTTTTATATTTTTTCAAATTCTTAACACCTTATTGATCGTTATATCTTTAACATAGCATTAATCCATTTGTTCATTCTCTTTTACTATGATCGCTTGTAACACTATTTCAGTTTGTAACGTTAATCTAGGATTGCCTAAAGCACAAAGAAAAAATCAACGAGTTTGTTTCTTCAAATATTTGAATCTTAAGCATATAATGTATGAATATACATGTTTAATTGATAGTAACACCCTGTAGATAATTGAAGCACATTTCAGCATATCAATGTATTGCAATGCATGTGAACGATCAATTGCTAAAATCATCTCCAAAATCAAGGGTATGTAACAACATAATCTATCTCCAAGGTATATATGTCTAAGGAAAAATGGAGTTGTGTGACGGGAACAACTACGAATGCAGGGGTTGAAAAGTTTGTTACGGATATGACGAGGCACAGAGTCATAGTGACAGGACGATTTTGCCCACATAAGGTATTAAAAAAACTAAAGAAAAAGACAGGTAAAAAAGTGGACATCATAGAACTTGAACGAGAAGGTGGCGCTCATGATGCAAATGAAGATTCAAGAGACGGACAAATTAGTTTAGACGATGAAGCTTTAAACTATATCATGGTTTCAGACAATAATTCAATCATGTCTAATGAATGGCACAATAGTGAAAATCCAATTTTCACAATGTTTAGTGATGAGAATCCGCATTCTTGCTCCATTATGTGAATAATTGATAATTAATTGCAACATAAGATGCTTTTCAAGTAAAGTGAAAGAACAACAAGCAAAAACTGGAACTTTTTTCTTCATAAAAATACCAAAAAGCCTCGTATGAGTCATTTGCCGTCTAACAAATAGCACGTTAATATAATGAAAAAATGAAAAGACTTGCTTTACGTTGGTGCCATTTTAGTGGATAATTTGGTTAGTTCAAAATCACATTTGTTGTTAAGGACCTCCGGTAGAATGAACAAAATTGAAGAGACATATCTTTGTAACTACTAGTGTAACTTTTATATTTTCTACGAACGAGACATATATTTATTGGTATAATATTCGAATTATTGATTTGAAAGGATAAAACTCCTCGTATTTATTATGTTGCTTTATGGGCCCAAGAGAAATCCACATTGGAATCTTGATCTAACCAAGAGAAATTCATATTAGCAAGGGCCGAAGCTAGGTTTAAAGTTTTGGGGGAGTGACATATTATAACTATCATGTAGTGACTCTAACTAATAACTTATGACTCGTTTGGTGTCTCTCTCGTTTTAGTTTATGGTTTTTTTGCTTCCTAAAACTTAAACAAATTTCGAATTTGACTTTAAGTTCTGTTGGTTATGTATCCATCATATTAAAAATGAAACATGACAATTGAAAAATAATAATCACTTTTTCTTACTTACAAAAATGGGATTTTGATTTAAAAAAAATTGAAATCCCAAAAGTGATAGTAATAAACGAGCCCTAAAGTACGAAAAGGGCATAATCGACAAGTTAAAAAAAACATACGATCAAAGAGCGAGCTAATTGTACCAAAAAAGAAAATAACATACTCAAATATAAATATGCTAAAATCACAAAATAAAGAGGCAATTTATGTCAAAGAAATATAATGAGATTTCGTAGGTGTCATGTGCACAAATCTAAATCATTGAATATTATATAAATAATGAAAAAACGCGGGACACCCAAAATACCATGTGTAAACCATTGATAAAAAAAAAACCAAAACTACAATGATAAACAATTGAATGAAACAGAGGGAAATACGTTAATGGCGACGAGAGGTTCAAATTTCGAGTCATGAAAAGTTAAATCAGACTTGCACATTTCACATGGTATCAACATTACCATGTTTGCGAATATGATACTCTCAATATTACATATATTAATACGTATCCAACTTAATAAAGACGCTATCGTGTGCATATGAAATGAGATTTCACAGGGACTCAGTGAGTATCAATGGAAGAACGGGTGTGTAAGTCATTGAAAAAGAGAATAACAATCGATTGAAATGTAAGGATTATGTTAACTTGTTAATAAGGTGGGAGAGGTTGAAAGTCCGAGCCATAAAACCTTGTAGGTGCTGAGTGTGCGACCCTCACAAGGAGTCTCCGCTCTCCAGCTCCCCCGAAAACCCACTATAATTAACAAGCAACAACCCCGAAAAAGCCAAACAAAAATTCGAGTGTGTTGAAACTTAAAGCTGAAGCCCAGGAGTCCAAAAGAGGGGAGCAAGCCAGCAACATCACTCCTCTTGTGAAATCGAAAAAAAAAGTAAAAATAAAAAACCTAGTATACTGAAGAATATACAGCACTCCCAATTTCATTCGCAAAACCCAAGAGAAGAAGATTCAATTGAAGAGAAAAGAGGGTTTCTTTGGGTTGTTTGTGCCAATTAATTTGTGGGTTTTTCTGGGTTTATGAATTTGGGTAAGTTTTCTTTTTTCTTTTGTTAGGTTTTCTGGGTTAATTTTCCATGCAATGTGCCTGCTTTGTTTTTGATTGATACTCTGTTAATTCTTTGTTTGTTATAAGTAAGTGCCCATATGTTAAATTGTTCTTCAAGTTTTGTTTGAGAGAGAATTTATACTTTTTTTTGTGATGTTTTTTTTTGATTAATTTTGCTGCAATTTAGGATTTTGGAGGTAAATTTGGTGCGCAATTTATAGCCTTTTATTTGAATAATTGTGCTGGAGGAATGCTAGTTGCATTTGATTATGATTATTTTGATCCTAGATTGTTTTCTGTTCCGAAAACCTGAGCATTCTGTGTAGATTTACAATCTGTTGGTTTGAAGGGCAAATTCCTTGATCATTTTGGGCTGGGCAGCGAATGTCAGCGCGTAAAAGTATGGAGATTGATAATGATGCTATAACTGCTTGCAAGGTATACATTGAAATCTCTTCAATTGGTATTTTGTGTTACTCTTTTTGATGGTGTTCGTAGGTTTATCCGTTTTTTCTAATTAGTTGTCTCGATAGGTTTACATGTAGCTAGCGATATGGATGAAATTGTGGCCTCTTTGTCTCCATAGGCCTTTTCTTACCTCGTGTTTTGCAGAATGGTATTGCAATGCCCACGGTGTGGGGGGTTAGAGCTTCGGTGTTAGTATTTGATACTATGGCTACAATAATAAATTTCAATTTCGGGTATCATATGTTTAGTATCCAGCTTTTGTTTAGTCCCTTCACTCAAGGATATGGGAAAAAAACTGGATGGTGTCCAGAAATATTTGAAGTTTGGCTTCCATGGGATGAAAGAGGAAGCAGTAGTCTGCGAGATGTGACTGAAGTGGTGAGGCAACTAGCACGATGCTGATGTCCACATCATTCTTGATAAGAAGATGGTCTAGAATAGCAGAAGCTAGTCTAGCAGTAAAGGAGTGATTGGAATTGGCAAAGTTATTACTTCAATGTTTCATTATCTTCTTTTTGATAAGAAAAATCAATCATACTGAAATAAGCCGCCTTGTAATAACATTACCCGAGTCTATGTACTGATACCTATGTTTTCTTGTGCTGGTGGTTTGAACAGCATAGGTGCATGTCTAAAATCTAAACTCTGCTAATAAGGCTCAATACTTCTTAGGAAGCAGACAATAAGTCTCAACCATTTATGTTGGGTGTTGCATGCTTTATTGATTTTCTTTGTAGCAAAGTAGCTTAGCTATAACTACAAGCAAGGACGGATGACCCAAGCCTTAAACTTTGTACTAATTTTTTTACTTTTTGTTTATTGATAGATTTCTAATAAGGAAAACATGAGAAGATAGACTTTGAACCCTCGACTTCTTTATATGTCTTTGAATGTGAAATTACCAATCTGCTTTTCCTGATTTCTTTTCTCTAGACCTTGAGAACGTTTCTAATAGTCTATGCATTTTGCCATTCTGGTATATGGATTTTTCTCTCATACGTAAAGGAAACATCTTGGTGTCTCACTGTCTCTTAATGATAATAAGTCTGATAAAAGTTAGCAAGTAAAATCAGAACTATAATTTAAAAAGTATGAAAGGAGAAGCCTCCTAGGCCTTAGCATTGCCCTCTATATGATACCTATTTTGGATTTCTTTCGCAGAAGAAGCTGTTACAGTTCCGGGTCAAAGAGCTCAAGGATGTACTCAGTCAAGCAGGCCTTTCAAAGCAAGGGAAGAAACAGGTGAGGTCTCAATGTTGTATTTTTGGATGTCCTCGTTGCTGTATAGCAGTCCTGAAAATATCAAAGTTGTTCGAGGTATATTTTGCAGTCTGATTAATGAACAATTTCTTCTTCACTTTGCTTGTTTGTAGGATCTTACGGACAGAATATTGGCACTGCTTTATGACGAAGGCAGTAAGTTTTTTTAATCTGATTAATTTCTATTTGATTGTTCTTGTCTTGTATTGCATGATGTTATCAACACCTTGCTTGTTAAAATGCACTAGAAGGAACACTGACAACTTACTTACATATACTATGCAGCTCCAGGTGTATTGAAAAACCTTGAAAATGGGAAGGAAGGACTGTTGGAAATTATTGATGAAACTTACAGGTGCACTGGTTTTCTTTTCATCCATCTTACTTTTTTTTTAGTTCCTTTACATCAGGGAAAAAGGTATTGCCAACAGGCTTTGTTGTTTTCTTGGATTGTGACAGCTGTTTCCATTCCTCATTTCATGTCAAAATTTGATGTCATTGTTAATGGAGAATGGTTTTTGAACGTCTAGTACCAATCTTTTTGCTGTAGTTCTCTCTCCTTGGTTTTTTTTAAAATTTTTTTATATGATTGGTGATACTCCATAACCTAACTCTTGAGGACTTTAAAAGAGCTGGTAATGACTTCTACTGTACTCTTAGGCATGCATATACTGTCATCTTGCTTTGTTTGTCCTATGAGCCTCACATATCGTAGGGTCGTTGGAACCCAAGAAAATAGAACTTTATTAAGAATCAGTTGAGAGCCAATGTCACTGTCGAGAATTTCCTAAATAATAGTGAGGGCACAATTGATTGCCTTGTTCCTGCAACAATCTTTTGGAGACTGTAGTTATCTGGTCTGTCTGTTTCTGAGAATTTTGCGTTTGGTTAAGTTGTCCCCTTAGCTCTTAGTTCAATTGCGATTTCTTCCGGAAAAAACATCATGGACTTTAAGATAGTGTGAAACTTGGACACAGAAAGTTCACTTTTATTTGTTTGATCATGGACAAATGTCGAGTTTTTTTGGGAAGGGGACTAAGAGTATTGTCCAAATGTTCAGAAGTATGCCTCAAGAGCTGTTATGTAGATCTGTTGTGTTTGTATTTACAATTTTGTTCTTTTGAAACTTTTATTTACTGTGGGCGGCAGGATTATGCAAGAAGGTAATGACTCAAATACGAAGAAGCATAGTAGTTCGAGCAGCAGCAGGGTACGGCCTAAAGAGGAAGTTGATGAGCCATACCAGGTGGAAAAGAAAATCCGTTGTCCATGTGGCAGCGATTCACCCTTTGGTACTCTAGTTCAGGTAATGTTTTATGCTTTACTCATAAAAAAAGTATTGTATACATCTGGTGACTCTTTACTCTGTACTATCTTACTAACAGATGTAATCTCTGTACCTTTTGATAGTTCCTGCATAATGGTTCAAGAACTTAGATTAGAATATAAAAAGAAGAATATTCTTACACAAATTTGAATTATGTGGCTACTATATCTGTATGTTTGTTGGTCCATTTGCGTCTGCACCTTAGAATCATCTCCTATGGCTAGGGTGTGAGACAATGTAGCTTGGGATTGCCTATTCACACTTGGATAAACTGGATAATGTAGGAGTCACTCTTAGGACTATGTTCCTGGAGGATTGTATTTGTTGGCTTCACTTTAGTTCAAGGCAGCGGCTATTTTGAGGGCACTTGTAAACACTTGTAATTTCTTAACCGAAAGAACTACTACGCTCCAACTTCACATTCATATTGATGAAACTTGTTCTATTAAAGAAACAAAAAGAAAAGAAAGAAAAAGAAGATAGTTCCTCATTGAAAAAGCTACAATTTTTGTTACTGTTTCTGATTTTAAATTCTTTGTTCCCTGCATATCTTTAGTCGTTACTTGTGTTTGAGAGAGAGAATGTTATTCTTTTCAAATATCTTATGTTGCATGTTTCTTTTACCCATTTATTGTGCTTGAGGATCATCTTCTGTTGTGGGCTTTTTTAATGAGATTTTTCACCATGCAGTGTATGGACCCCGATTGCAATGTATGGCAACACAGTAGTTGTGTGATAATCCCTGAGAGGGTGATGGAGAAGATTTCTATCCCAACTCAGTTCTTATGTGAAATCTGCCGAGTGAAACGCGCTGATCCGTATGTAAACTTTTGCTGCTTTTTTTTTTCAAATACTTTTTTCCCATATGTGCTTTACTTTGGTGGTTTTGGAATATTTAAAACTTTAATGTAATGGGATTGGATTCTTCCGGTTTCAATGATAAACAAATTATGTACCATAAGTTTGACTGGTGACCGCTATGTGGCAGCCTGGCAAATATGGGGTTGTACTGCATGTATGGACCTCTGGTCCTGCAAAACAGTCAAATGATGCCTTTGTTAGCAGACGAGTTTCCAACCATTATTAAACCAGCATAGTAAATGTAAAATGAAACATTGTGTAGTTGCAAGGGGATCCTTAAATGGATTGGAAACATTTGTAATCTCTGAGCTGAAAGAACTACTCATCCCCTCAACCTTAACATACTCTTTTCAATGAAACATGTTTCTTCTGTAACCAAAAAAAAAAAAACGAAACTGTTTCTTATATGAAAAGAGACATAGAAGTGATTGCTTGGCTATTGCCTTCATCCCCTTGGTTTTAGATTGTGTGCATTAATTTGAGTTTTTGTGCGCCTTTTCTCTCTTGTCTTATATGCAGGTTCTGGGCAATTATTGCACATCCATTGTATCCTGTCAAGTTGGTGCCTTCCAACATTCCTGTTGATGGGTATGCGAAATTTTTTAGTCCCTGTGATGTTATATATGAAGTTCAGTTATTTGCGAATTTGACCTTGAATTGTTGATCATAGAATACATTTACGTTTTTTTAACCCTTCCAGGCACCCCTGCCCCCTTGTTTTTTTAGGCTGTATATTTTACTTTAGTGAACCTGCTTGCTGTCAGTTATGGGAGTGATCCCGCTGCCATTGCTGAGATGGTTTCTGCAGTGTTATGTAATTTCATTCAGGACTTTAGTCACCCCTGGTCCTGGTCCTGGTCCAGGCATGTTAAGTTGTGCAAGTAAGCACGAAGTGAAAAACTGCATTGTGGATTTGCTTCATGTGAAGTACGTATTGTGGATCAAACTAATCCTTGAATATAGGGCCAGCCGCCAGGTGTTTGGTTGTTGCAAATTAAGAGAAGGGTTACTTGGGTTTCGATTCCCTTCCTAAAATTTCAACTGGGTTTTTTAATTCCCTTTCCACAATTTTGGTTTAGTGTTTTTGTGATTTTCTACTCCATTTTTTATGGTCAAATTCACTAAGACTCCTCGACCACCATTCCTAGGGGCAAGCAGTGTTTGAGGGTCTCTTCTACATCCATAGACCAACTACCAACCACCCATACCTAATACTGTTCTACCCTTCCTCAATTACCAACACTCATCTTATTACTGTTCTACCCTTCTTCCCAATGATTCTTTTGAAGGTTGTTGTTGTTGTTGAAAGCCTTCGTCCGTGATTTTCCAACCTAGGGTTTAAAGATTATTGAAAATTTAGCAAGACGTCAAGTAGTAGTCAGACTTGTCACCCACAAAATGTCGCTGCAGTTCTCTTAATAGTTTTTGAAAAGCTTCTAGTGATTAGTTTTTGATGCCTATAGAATTGCTGTAGAGGTTTCGAAGACATGAATCTTTCTTTCTCTTCATTGTCGTCAGAAGTTACGGCATATATTTGTTTTTCTTCTTTTCCTGTTGTGAAAGTACCATGGTTGAGGATAGTACAATAGCTTCTTGCTTGTTGCTCAATCTGATGATCGTTGCCCTTCCTTTCAGATGACCTATGTATTTTTTCTGTTAAGTAGTTTGCCTGTGTATCATACTCTTTTCTTCTATGCGTTTCAGTACTAACCCACATGTGAGTGTGGAGAAAACCTTCAAATTAACAAGGGCAGACAGGGATCTACTACAGAAAACAGAATATTGTATCCAGGTTATCTATTCTTTACTCTGTTAGTTTTGAGTATGTACATACCAATATTCAATAGCTTTCAAGAATATCGATTTTTCTAAAGGTTCTTCATTTTAGGTGTGGTGCATGCTTCTCAATGATATTGTTCCGTTAAGAATACAGTGGCCGCAATACGTAGACCTGCAGGTCAATGGTATGATTGCTATGATAATTTATGAACTTTCGTGCACTTTGGATAGCCACTGGTTGGAAATTGAGAACTGTACTTATCTTGTGCTCAAAATATTGTGTCAAGTTTTAAAAATTTAAACAAATGGGAGCATATTGCTTGCCAATATGATGATTTGAGAATTTGTGGAAATTGAAATAAATTACTTAATTTCTAAAGTAAGAATCTTTTCCTTTTGACATAGGTTTATGTCCTTGAAGCATTCTACATGATGCGTGGTAAACATTGCAACTATGAATAGTTTGTTGCAAGTAGTTTGGGTGGTGAACATTACACTGTTTTCCTCCCACTCTCTTTGTAGAGCAGATCTTTTGCTTTGTGGTGAAACATCGTTCTGTAAGTTTGAACAGCTTCAGTTAAACCCGTCTGTCTTTGATAAGAATCAATACGATCTTTATACGGTTCCTCCTCCGAATGAAATTCAAGGGGATCCACAGAAACCATATCTTCATCCATAGGATTCCAAGTCCCCGGATCAACGCCTTGTCCTAGGTTTGTAGTAGGAAGGGCCTCTCTTCAATTTAATTAAGCGTTAATGGGAATGAACCATAACTATGTAGCCCGATTCCTAAGAGATTAACTCCAAAATAGCATATCCAAATTATAAGAAAGCCTATAAAAGCTACAATTGCAGAATTTGCACCCTGAATTGGAATTGTTTGATCGTCTTTCTCTGAGGAGGAGGCGAAACATAATCAACTTGAATTCGGGACAGCTTTTCAAAATCTTAGTGAAGCACTGGATTTGTTATCTCACGTCTGCTTTTCGTGAAAAAATACCAATAGAAGTGGAGGGTTTCTTCAAACAACAAGAGGCCGGGTCAACTATTCAATCAAATGATATTGAGCATGTTTCCCATCTTTTCTCGAGAAACAAGTGGGCTATTTCTTTGCAAAATTGTGCTCAATTTCATATGTGGCAATTCCACCAAGATGTTGTCTAATTAGACCCCGAATTACAAATGTCTGAAAGAGCTCTATGGCAATTTCACGGGGCAATCCACACCGATGTAATGAAAGTAAAGGGCCTACGACAATGACGGAACGACCGGAATAATCGACCCGTTTACCAAGTAAAGTCTCCCGAAATCTTCCTTCTTTACCTTCAATTACATCCGAAAATGACTTGTAAACTTTATTATGACCGTCTCTCATAGGTTGCCCGCGTATTCCATTATCAAGAAGTGTATCCACGGCTTCTTGTACCAATTTCTCTTGACACATTACTAATTCTCCAGGCGTGGATCTACTTGTTGTTAATAGGTCGGTAAGGGTATTATTCCGATAGATGACTCTTCTATAGAGTTCTATTAATACCAAAACGGATTTTTCCAATGTATAAAATAAAAATCCCAATGGCCTTTGCTGCTATAACCTTCCCGACCACGATTTTTTATTTTTTAGACATTTCGTCTTGTTTCTGTCTATGGGGGGGGTCATTTAGATACATTAGGTTTTTCTGTCTATGGCAGTTTTTCGGTAATGGTTTGCGATGACTGGTGACTTCCCAGTAGCCGTAGCAACTTTTGCAGATGCAATAAAGCTCTAGAAATCATAGTCACCCTCCTTGGCCGTTGTTTGCTTCCGTTTTTATTTTATTTTTATATACACAAGTCAAACATTTTGCCTCTTCACCCTTTCTTCTTCTTCTTCTTCTTCTTCTTCTTCTTCTTCTTTGCTCCCTTAAATTGTGTCCTTTCATTGATGGGTTTGTTCTGTGTCTCAACATTTCATATTGGGTCGTCTATTGAAAAAGTTAGAACTGGGGTTATGTTAGGGTAAAAGAAGTCATCTGGGAAGTCTCAAGATGGTCGTTTATGCCACTATGACGAGGAGGGTTTTTGAAGTTCGGGGTCTAATTTCTGTGGAGAAACAGGATTTGAACAGAAAAGGCCTGGTCAAGTTCTAGGGGTAGGTCAAATCTTGATCCTATCTTCAATCTATGATTTTAGAGCTAGGAATTTCTTGGATGGGAAGGCAATGCGTATATACGTGCCAACTAAACATATAAAGAAGTTTTGGGTGGCTGCACAGAAGCTTGTTGGAGAAACAATCTATAAAAAGGACACAATTGAAATCTTAGGAATTGGGTTTGGTGTGGGTGGATAGGGTTACAAGGAGGCAGAGTGGCATAGTTGAAATCTTGGGGACAAATTATGAGTAAGCCAACACATGCTGAGGAGATAAAAGGGGCATGGATGAGTGTAATGTCCCATGGATGGGATCCTAGCAGCAAAGAGCAATGAAGTGCCCACATGGGCTGTAAAGTGAGATAAGACGTGGTGCAAGCCTTTGTGTGCGAACAGTAGAAATGGATTGGCTGTGATGAGGGTGGTAGTAATTGGATTAGCTGGGCTTTTGTCAAGGTTTCCTCATTAACATGTCTTTGGAAATGAGGAAAATTGATGCTTCCAACTAAATTAGATTGGTGAAGGAGAGGCTGGTCTTATTCTAATGCATTCTTCTTTTCATACATTTATTCGCGAAAGTTCCGGGTACTTGGCTTCAAGTCTTTACTCTGAAGGTCTGAAGGGAAAAGAGTTTCCTAGCTAGGAATGATTGTTTTGTACTTCTTCCTTCGGGATGATTGTTTTGAACTTCTTCCTTTGGGATGATTGTTTCTCTCCTCTTTCCGCACTTATTTTGATTATTTATCTACTATCTAGTATAACAATTTCCTTTTTTAAAAATAATTTAATTTGATTTGTCTGCTATAAGGTTGCGGACTTCTCAATCCCTCATATCCAGTTATAGATAAGGGGCTTTAAGGTGTTGGTGTAGTGACATACTGACATAAGCCAACTTTGGATATTGCCTACGAGCCATTTACCATTACGATTAACATGAAAAGTCTGCCCATGATGTAAATGTACTGGAGCGCTGGTCTAAATCCTTCGGATATCATGCGAGGTCCCAAAGACGAAGTGCAGGTTTGGTTGAGGAGTTTAGCTTTACAAATATTGGTATCAACTCATTTAAGTTTAATAGAAATAAGTAAAAAGTGAATGGGAGAAAGAGGCTCACCAACGGGAAGAGAGGAACGCTTGATTAGATTGCAACGAGAATACATTCTACAATCAAGCCCTGTGGGGGGAAAATAGGGCTTTGAATGTTTCTGATCTAAAAATATCTATTATCTTCATCCTTGTCAGCTTTCCGAATTCATAGTTTCTGAGAAACTTGAAACAGATAAAATACTGTCTTGTTTCCTTAAATTGTTGTTTCTTGGTGCTTTTGTAGGAAATCCGTTTAGGACTGTGAGTAGACCTGCATCACAGCAGTTGGGAGTTAATGGACGTGATGATGGCGTCAAAGTGAGTTTTTGGTTTTCAATAGACAATGCAGCTGTTGCATGATGTAGATAATGAGTTTTAACATTTATAAGTTCTGTCACACTTTTACTTGTATGTCCATGCATCTGGTTTCTAACATTTTCTTTTTTTAGATTACATCATGCATAGTGGAAGGAGTTAACAAAATTTCTCTATCTTTCACTGATGCCCGTAATTTCTGCTTTGGGGTCAGACTTTTGCGAAGGCGAACACTTGAACAGGTACTCGTACTTTGATTGATTTCTTTAATAACTTTTATGTCTTTTGGCTGTTTTTTATTTAATTTTTGGGATACTCACGAGCGAAGAAAGAATTAAGGAATGAAAAATGATATAATCAAAAGGGCCAATTACAAGTTGTTTCAAATTTCTTGGAAAATTGTGACACAGATCTGTGTAAAAGCCTCCTTTTCGTTTGCCCATAAAGTGGCGAAGTAAATGGTTGTCCCTAAAGTATGAGGCAATTTTAGGGGAGTTCCTCTCTAACCAAATAATTCCATAAGTTTAACTAATTGGCTTATGTCTTCTTGGCCATTGCTGCCTTGGGTCAATCATTGGCTTGCTTTGGGGATGGATGGATTTTCGGAATGTCTCTGAGTTGCATTGCATGTATTAACTGAGGATTCCGGGTTATTGTATAACTCTTGTGTCTTTCTGGGATTTGACGTGGGTCAAGTCAGAGAAGGTGCAAGATCTCCACATCTTGTTCATTTGGATTTTGTGCCTTAAAATCGACATTGGTAAAAGTAGCGAAGTCACCTTTGGGATTGTTGAAGAAAAGAGAACTGCATTGCATTCATTTTCGCTAAAAATGCAAGAGCATGGGGAGGGAAGGTTGAAGCTGCCTTGAGCTTTTCTCAACAATTATAGATGGTCAAGTATATTGCCAGTCATGCTTTGGATAGTTAGAAGTAACCCTTGAAAGACTTCTGTTGAGTGACACTAGTCTCAAGGCATGTAATTGTATTCCATGAAATTTGTCAGTCATTTAGTAACAAAATTCAAAAGGGAGGCTGTTCATTTGGATGTCCAGGGAGATATGTACCTTCATTATCTGCCATAAAGCTTGCATGATTTGTAAAAAAATATTGGTGATTGGAGCGTGCACCATATTGCTGTAATCTTGAAAGAAAATTATTAATTCCATAATGCCAAAGTAGTTACCTAGTGGTCTTATGATTATGCTAAAATATAGAACACAGTAAAGTCCTCTACTCCTCTTCATTTCTGCTTCAGTATTTCTTGGTTCCTTTTTCTTTTGCATGACCATTTGGTGCTTTCTTAATCTTGGTTATCCTCCTCCACATGCTTACCTTTGGTGTGGTTTTGTGCCCTAGTTACGAGCTGAGTATGTGACAGTTTGAAATCAATGTTGAAAATTTATAGATATTGGAATGTTAAGATAACTTTATGACCTTCAGTAGTGGTCAATTGGTCATGATCTGCTGGTATGCATAAGTTCAGTGATTCATGATTATGGTGTTGCATTTATCTTAGTAAGTGGTCAGATATTTTTTTAATTTTCTCCCTTTTCCTCGTAATATCGTAGCATTAGATTAAGCAGACCTTCTGTCTTCACACACATTGAGTTATTGGGGGTATGGTATATGACCCAGTTGAGGCGCCTTGAATAAAATTTCTTTTCCCTAAAGGCTTGTGCTGACACTGCTGATTATCTCTGATGTCATGAAGTATTTGGCTTGCTTAAAACCATTTCGTCATTATTGTTCGGTGATGTTAATGTATTGTAATGCAGATACGCATCTTAAACTTCTCTTTTTTTCTTGTAGGTGTTTGGTATGATTCCCAAGGAAACTGATGGTGAACTTTTTGAGGCTGCTCTAGCCCGGATTCAACGCTGCATTGGTGGTGGAATTACTGCAGGCAACGATGACAGTGATAGTGATTTGGAAGTGATTGCTGATTCAGTCCCCGTCAGTCTTCGCTGCCCTGTAAGTCAGTAGATTTGCTCGAGGTAGCTAGATAATGTACATTGTAAAAGCTGCTGATAAGTTTTGTCTGTCCTTGAGTGACCTTTCGTCGTGCACATGTATATTTTACAAAATACTTTTTTTATGAAGTTCCTATGTTTTCCCAAAATTTAAAATATGTGAGTGAGATCCCCTTCTACAATTGGGGTAATGTTGAAGATGGTATTACCTTACCCCAATTCGTAATTAGATGTAGATACATAACAGTAAATTATGGACTTACTATTAAGGAATGGTGACATTCTATCAATCATGCAATGTCTATTGATTTGTAAATTGGTAATTAATGTTACTACACTTATCTGTAATTCCAAAATTATAGCCCTTGAGTCATTATTGAAAATCCAGTGTCACTAACATTATATCAACATGTTATCTGATTCTATACATAGACATAAATAAGAATAATACAATAGTCTACCATGCTCAAAATTTAAAAATTCAATTTTGATCTAAATGCCCCTTTCAACTGAACTCTGTAGGCCTAGACTTTAGAATCATTAATTTGTGCTGAATTGAAACAGTTACTGAAAAGCTGGTATATTTTGTTCATTTTTATACTGTTTCAACTCTCTTCCCCCTCTGCCTTCTCACTTCTTATTGCGGATCATGATACGCAGATGAGTGGATCTAGAATGAAGACTGCTGGAAGATTCAGACCTTGTGCACACATGGGGTGCTTCGATCTCGAGACGTTTGTGGGAATAAATGAACGCACTAGAAAGGCAAAATTTACGCCATAATTTCAATTCAGTATTCAATTTCATTGTTGGATATATGAGAAAATTTGATGTGAGAATGCTTCTGTGGTTGCAGTGGCAATGCCCTATCTGTCTCAAAAACTACTCTCTTGAGGATATTATCGTTGACCCTTTCTTCAATCGTATTCTAAAAATGGTATTTTCAGTATTTCACTTATGCTGCCTCTGTTGTCCTGAATATTTAATATTATGTGCATCTTATATCATTTATGGTTCCCACTTTAAACTAGATGGGAAGTGTTGCTGAGGAAGTAAATGAGATTGACATGAAACCTGATGGTTGTTGGCGAGTCAAAAAAGTGCGTGAAGCTGGAGATCTTTCAAAATGGCATATGCCTGATGGTTCTGTTGAAGATTCCTCCAGGCCAGAAAGTGGGAGAGAAGACCCACTAGGATGTAATGCCTCAACACTGGACATTCAGAACAATGTGGGTGAACCTCAGCACATGTGCGAAGGAAACGTTGGAGCTGAAAATTATGATTTAAATATCATCACGATGAGCAGCACTACCACGGGAAATGTCGAAGCTGATGAAAACCCAAGTATCAATCAAGATGGTGCTGGGCAATTGGATGCCTCTAATAGTAATGAACCTGAGGTCTGCTCGGGCTTTAATGGGTTTGGTCAAAATCATGGAAACAATGAGCAAAATTCTGGTTTTCCTGCCTCTGGTGCTGATATTATTGTTCTCAGTGATTCAGAAGATGATGATATTAGTCTTATTTACCCCGAAAGTGATCCTGTGGTTAGTCAGCCTAATTTTGAAGGGGACTCTTCTTATTCTCCTCCTAAAAATGTTAACCTTTTCCCTTCTGATGGTCCCGCTGAGGGCCCACCTACTTTTGATAAGAATGGTGATGGCTATCTGACATCTCAGCCCTCTTTCCCTTATTCACTCGGAGATGGTGGAGTTAGTTACTTTGGTACTTCTGCTGTGTTGGCTGATGATCATGACTCTACAACATGTACTGGACATAATAACGGCATGTCATTGTTAGATACCACTCTGGATCCTATATCTCATGTGGCCGATTCTTGTGATCACCAGAATAGCGCATCTAACCACCACTTGCCATCATTTACTGGAGATAACACCTTGGAAGCTCGTCCGAATCCATCCGCCTCCAGAGATGAGCTCCTGCTAGTCAATAGTAGTGGTGATGAGCAATGGAATTTTTTGAATGCTGGAGGTAATGGACATGTGAGTTCAAGCAGCAATGTGGATGCTCAACATGAGTCTGCATGTGAAATACTGGTGGATTTGCAAAACCAAAGTAGGTCTAAAGAAGGTATATAATCATGCCCTAATGTTGCTTCCTTTTCTCATGAAGCTGTATGGTAGTTGTAGACATATTTGTGCTGAAATTTATTGCCATCGGTTGCGTGTATTTGCTTGAGTTCTTACCTATTAGGGCATTAGGTTGACCCTTTATTGCTTCAAATTGTTACCGTCGGTCATGTTTGATCATTTAGGGATCACTGGTGACCGTTGAAACAATGAAATCAGGAGATAACATATTAATGTCTCAGGCTGTACATTTATTGGCGACCTCAATTGAATTAACTTGCAACTTTGTCTCGGTGCATTTTTTGTTGCTCGGCTGACAAACCTATTGATAACGAAGCCAACATTCATAAAAATATTGTGAAACACTTGTTTCTGTAAAAGCAATTGTACGCATCATATGGATAGGGAGGGGGGGGGGGTGTTAAATTGAAGGAGGGAAGTGGAGAGAATCCTCGTAAAATAGAAAAAGGTTTAACAAATATGTAAGGGAAAGGAGGGGGGGGGGGGAAATCGACCAATGCCTTTTCATTGTGAAAGGGGGGGGGGGGGACCTGTACTTTTCTACTGAACTGTTTGGCATTTCCTTTTTTGTATTCACGTTGGCCATCTGTAGCTATCTTTGTGTTCATTGTTTTTAAAATTTGACTTCTGTTTGACTCATTGCCTTCAATATATTTAGGTTCTTTGGTTCAAAGAACAGATGATGATTCTGGATCTCGGTCACCATCTGGATCTGAGTCTGACCTTAGTGTCAAGAGGAGAAGGTCTGATGGCCCGTTCTCATTTCCTCGCCAGCCGAGATCAACTAGACTCCGGATACACAAAGCAGCATCTTCAAGCTTCTTATCAAAATGACCTCATTGTAGCCGCTCATGGGACATTGTGTAAACTACAATCGATTTGGCAACACAAATTGTCAGGGGTCGTTTAGGGTGAAAATCATTCCATCAGATGGGTTCTTCATGTGAATAAATTGTTTATAACCTTTGACGACGTAAAAATGCCAGCTTTCTATTCTTCTCGGTGCTTAGGATCCCTCTCTGCCATGGGGATAAGTGACCACTAACATGAAGACATCCGATTGGGCTTGATTTTTCTGTAATCAAGTAAGTAAATCTTTACAGTTCATTTCTAATTTTCTATCATGAGTTCAGTATTTGGAGAAAGGTTTATACTATCCCAAAAGGATTTGGGGTTTATAACAGGAATGGTTTTCTCAAACCTCTGTATTTGACTATAGAAGTTAAAAGTACTGAAACATGGCAGTAAAACAATTGAGTTTAATCATTCAAAGAAAAAAAAATTAATTTAGTTTAAAATCCGAAATCCAAAAAAAGAAGGAAGAAGCGCTAAAAGATAAATAAATAAACAAAGCCAAACTCACATGGTAACTATCTCTCCTTGTTGCCTTCTTCAACCCATAAACTCTACCTTCATTCACCCTTCTCACATGGCCATGCCACCTTAGGCACTTCTCCCTAATTTATTTTCAATAGTTGCCACTTTTTACTTGTCATCTCATTTCTTAACCTATCCTTTATTTATGTCCACACATCTATCATAGCATGTGTTTTTCCACCACATTCATTTTATATAGTGACACTAATTCACGGTCCGACACTCTGTCCCATGTAAAGTGCACGGTTATTGCCTTGTGGTAGAATTCTACCTTCAATTTATGGGCCATGTTTGGTTCACATAGAAACCCTGTAGCACACTCTCACAACCAACCTGGTTTGATTCCATGAGGAAGATCTCCATCCAATTTTACCTGTCCGTTTGAACAATAGACCCAAGCTAATAAAAGAAGCCCGATCCTTGTATAATTTTCTTGTCTAAGGTGATCGCCCCTGTCACCATGCTTCTAACCCCGCTATCCTTACACTCCAAATTCTCAGCCTTGCTCCTCCCTGTCTGAAACCTGGAGATTCAAAAAGATTGCCTCCAAACTCACAGATTCCTTTCAAATCTTCATCGTTTTATTATTCAGCTCAAATATGAATACATCATGCATACCGTCGTGAGTCGATGTTAAAAGGGAATCTACTTAGGGGGCGTTTGGTTCACATTTCGGAATGGAAATGGATTGGAAACAAGAATGGAAAGGGAGTGGAGACAAGTTTCATTCTTTATGAATGTTGTTTGGTTAAGTATATGAATGGAATGATTCTATAAGGGCTAAATTTCTTTTTAAATCAAAATAACCACAAGCACCTCAACTATCCTCTCTCCTCCCTTGGCCGCCACTGTTGACCACCCGCCGCTGCCGTTGACCACCCGCCGCTGCCGTTGACCACCACCACCAGCGGACCGGTGTGACAACCGGTACCATCATTTCAACCTAAATTGCATAACTAACATGCCTATATAATTACTTTTTCTTAATATTGCTCCAAATGATGTAGATCTAGGAATTTGTTTTCGTTTTTTTTTTTTGATGGTGGAAAACGTGGTGGGGGAAGGAGATGGACGGTAAGAGGGTCGACGGTGGGGTAGGGGGTTAGAGCTCGATGGTGTGAGGAGGAAGAAACGAAAAGTGAGGAAGAAGAGAGAAGAGAGAAAATGCAAAAAGAAGGTCGAGGCGGTGACAAGGGCGGTCGATGAGGTGGCCGGTGAAGTCGTCGGAGCAAGGACGACCAGAGGGTGGCGTCTCCGGCGGGATAGGTGGCGGCTCTTGTTCCCCGGCGGGGGCTTGTGGTGGTCTGGTGAGGGGTTGGGGGTAGGGGGGTTGGTGTATGGGAGGAGAGGGAGGAAGGGAGGAGAGAGAAAGTGATTAGGGGGATTCAATTTTGTAACCTTAGGTTTTTGGTGGGATTCATTTTGGGGGGATTGGAAAAGGATTGGGAGACTAAAAAATTGCAAACGAACACAAGAAATGGAGTGGGAGAATAAATCCGTTACCAATCCCTCCAAAAATCATGAACCAAACGCGCACTTAGTATATTACTGGAGATTTATTGAGTAATTAAAGTAGCGCGAACTTAAAAGTTTCTCTTTGATTTGTCTTCTTCAAGATCAATACTTGGTTGTTTGAGGTGAATGTGATGGGGGCTTATGTGAAGAGTGAAGACTTATACTTTGGTTGTAAACTGGCCAGTCAACTATGGTCTGCCATTCTAAGTTGGCTAAGCTAGGAGCTGGATACTTTGTCATGAAATCAGCTGGTCCAAAAGAAATGTCAGAAACAAGCATGCCCAAACAACACGTTCTCAGGACAGCCCTTGTACAATCTATGAGATTTGGATGGAGAGGAATGGTAGAAGGTTTTGGTGTACTAGCAGAAACATTGAACAAATTGTGCTTAAAATTAAGTATCATGTATGTATGAGACTAGTTTGGCAGGGTTATAGGGTTTCTCAGGGTAGTACACTACTATCCTTGGCAAGAGTTGTAATAGTTCTATTCAAATTGAAATAAATCTAAGTTAACTCTTACCCCCAAAAAAAGAAGGAAGTTGAGGGAGAGGGTTTTTGGACGAGTTTGGAGTACTTGAATTGTTTACCATGTAAGTTGTCAGAGACTGCACTAACTTAAGCCAAGGGGTAAATTTTGCTCTGGAGTTCATGATGTCGGTGATCAAGTTATTTAGACTCAAAACAAAGGTATTAAGGGAACTCTCAAAAGCTTATTGGCTTTCAAACAGAATGGAGTCATACAGTGCAATAGACTGGTGGGTAGTCCTAGATGGTTGGTTATTGTGAAAGAGGTATATTAGTTAGCTCGGTCGACCTGTTCAAACTTAGTTCACATCTCTAGTTCCCCCTCAAAGAAATTAAAGAAATGCTACATATGCATATGAAACTAATTTAAAGGTTCTTTGCCCAACTATTGGTCATTTTATTTCTCAGCTTACATGCGGATCCTACAAATTATAGTAGTTGTTTTCGTGAATGTCAAGGGAAATTCAATTTATGTCTGAGTAACTGAAGATATCAATTACACATTATCTACTTCCACACTTCTATTCCTATGTTATGCTCTAGATGCACTTCTTATTTCTTTGTTAGAGTTGGAAAGTGCATATTTCTGTGAGTTGGGTTTCTAAAATAGGTGTCCAAATATGTTAAGCCTTGTCTGATGGATTGGAGTGGACGTGAAGTATTATCCCAGCAATTTGGTGCTAGTGCATCTCCTACAGATGCAGGCTAATTTTGATTGATTTAGTGGAGTTGGGCATGGAACATGGAGTCCGTTGTCTGGGTCTTGTTTTAGAAGAATGATCACTGGTTTTAAGATTGGCTCGACTAATATCTAAGCTTCTCATATACTTGTGATGCAGAGGGCTTGTGCTCTCTGGTTTTTCTCATTTTAAATACTAATTTGGTCTAAAATAACACAGAAGCTTCCCACTTTCCTCATGGACCATTCCAATCCACTTCTCCTATTCCTATTTTTTGAAAATTGTTTCAGTAAGGAGCTGACTGTGCTTCTTATATGGTGAAATGGCTGTAAAATACATGTGAATTGTGAATGAAAAATCAATAAAGGTATGTAAGGAAATATTTTGCAATTGCGAAGTGGCCAAAATGAAAATGTGGTCTATTATTGTGTAACATCTGGAAATGAAATCCGTATTTATAAAATGGAAAGTATTCATTCATCTGTTCTGTTGATCCCTCCAAAAGTGATGAGTGTAACGGTGTACAGGATTACATGTCACAAGAAAATAGGATGAGGTCATGAGGTTGCTGAATGTTTTTGTGAGATGTTAGAGGCATGATGTAGGGCTAAATCTGTACTCCATATTAGCTTTTGTTGCCCGTGTGGTAGTAGAAGTACTAAGTATGAACTTTGAATTCCGACCTCCCCAGCCCCCCCCCCCCCAACCCCAAAAGCTATGTTACTTCGACACTATTTATACCTACCACGTCGTGCGTCGGACACGACATGATACCTACACACTCTATCCTAGGCCAATAATCTTTTTTTTTTTCCATAAATAGTCGTGTGTGACATGTACCCGCATCCGACACTCCCAGCTGTGTCTGAGTAACATAGCCCAAAAGAAAACTATTTCTGAAAGGAGAAAAAATAACACAATTCTTGGGATCCCAATCAATATCTGCCTGACTTAATACTGTATCTGTGACATGCAGTGCTGCGGAATTGTGGTGTTGTTATGACTAACTTATTTATGCGGGTGCCATTCTGTGTAGGTTTTGGGTGCTGATGAAGCAAGCCTATTGATGATGTATCTGTACAGAGCTGACAATTGTTGCGGAGTGACCCTTCTTAGGTTGCCTGATCTGAACAAGGACCTATGACATTGCAGTATCAGAGCAAGAGCATTAACATTCTTTGGGGAAAAGTCAATAATAAAATCTCGAGCGTGCTGCTCCACTCATTTTCTGGCGACACTCCCTTTGAGCAAGTCAGTGTGGAAGCATTCTTTTCGGATTCACGAGATTATGGTGGATTACTGCATTGGGGTATTTGGCGATGCTACAAACAGCTCAATCACCCTGACATCTCCTTCACTGGAGATGTCCACCCCGGATGGATTGGGTTGCTCTTCTGATGAACTCAGAAACAGTGCTGGCCTGTCAGGCACATGCACGCTTTGAACCTTGGAAGTTGGAACGAAGTAGTAGGGATCAACTTCCGGTTCATTTGCTTTTAAGCTTGATGCCTGGTACGATGGTTTTGGTACACATATGTAGAGTGGGAGTGGACGGTTAATTTTTAGTTCATAAACATTCTCTGCAAAATGCGGAATGCCTAGTGTTGAAGATGAAGTTGTTCAACATTTGGTTCTGTGATCTAGGGTTAGAATGGTAGGATAAGTCTTAGTATAGCTTTCTCGTTGCTGTGCTGCTTTGAAGGGATGTGTACATGTATTTCGTTTAGCCTGATAGGAGTTATGTTTCTCGTCTTAGTTCCCGAAGAAGCCATCGCTTGTACATAAATAGTCTAGAGGACACCATTGGATGACCCAAAACAAGACCCTTTCATCGAAATGTTTCATATTCTTGCATTCCTGCACTGTGTACTACAAGCTTGGTGTGTAACTTGACGAAATGAAGCTTCTGCCAAATCCAAAACTCTCCGGGGGGAGCTGTTTTTTTTTTTTTTTTTCTTTTCTTCATCTTTCTTCGAGGCCAAACGCTAAAAGATTGCACTACAAAAAACGGGCACAAAGACCGCATTGGCTGCGTTATTTGATATCAAATGCATAATGTAATGCGTTGCTTGATTAGTCTCCCTACGGATATGAAATCGGAATCGTGAAACACAACAATTATAACCTGCACTAATTTACCAAGGTAAGCGAAGTGCAAGAATATAGGCTATGTTTGGTAAAACTAGTTGAAATAGTAGCTGAACAAATAAGCTAACTTATTATTTACGCTAGTGGTGTTACCAAACCATCTTATTTGGTCAAAAAGCTTAAAAAACTAGTCAAATAAGCTACATTGGCCAAATAAGCTAACTTGTTTCTTTTTAATTCGTCTTAAAGCAACTCATTTTTTAACAAATTCAGTTCAAAACAAATTAGATGAGTTCAAATTAGAAAAATAAAATCTTATCAAAGAGAACCTTAATCAAAACTAATAGAAGTAATTAGCAATTTGTCAAAACAATTTGCAATTTTTCACGCGTCAACAAACCGACGCAGTTGTTAAGAAAAAATCCGAAACATTATGAGAAATTCAATTAGCAATTAGGTGGGTGGAAAATGAAAACACATGAACATTGAAACTTTGGATTATTTTGTACAAACTTAAAAAAAAAAAAGTCAATAAAAGAGAGAAAATTAATTCAAAATTTTCATCGCAACTCCATTTTTAGGGTTCTTGCTTTCTCACTGACAACTCTCACACTTCAACAATTTTACGAGGTATCTCTATAATCCTATCCCCATCTTCCAGCTTCTTATAGGTACTTCTGAAGCTCTTTAATTTAATTTTATTGATTTCCCCCCTTTGTAATTGCATTTCTGTTTCACATTCAACTTTGATTTCATCTATGCTTGTGATCGTATTATTCTGTCAAAATTCAGTGGTTTATGCTCATTTTCGCCGCATTTTTTTTGCAAACTTTTAGTTGGCGCTATTCAAATTTTGTGGAATTTGTGGAATTGATTCAGTTCATGTTGATTTTATTAGAGGTTTTTTGTGTGGTGTTTTTTGTATGATGAAAAATAGTGATTCTTTGAATTGTTTGGGGGTTTTAGGGTTTTGGGTATTAGAAGGTTGATTGTGATCATATTAGAAGTGAAAAGTTTGTAACTTTGTGCTGCAGTTGACATTTACGGCTTTGTTATCGCGTTCGTATTTTGTGTTTGATGAGGTATTGAGATGGGAGATGAAATCGAATGTGGGTTTAGTTTGAGTGATAAAGTTTGTATGGTTTTGGATGTGATAGATTAAATGGAGAATTCGGCTGCCAACCAGCTACCGGAAGTAGATTCTTTGCCTGACGGGTTTGTTGAGAGCTCTGCGGAGTCCATAGCGCCTGTGACCCCGTCTATTGAAAAGGAGAAACCACTAAAAGACTATCAGGAGAGTAGATTTGGCAAAGCGGGTATTATAGATTATTTAAGCAATGTGGCGACAGTGAAAGAGGGTGTTCCGGTTGAAGGAAAGGTGGAGAAGGCACCAAAGGTTCGCACTTTTCCAGTTCCATTGTCTGATAAGGATGGGTATGATGCATCGGGAGAATCAGCTGGCGTCTCTGATGATGGAATAGGACCTGAATCTGCAACCTCTGCTTCTGCTGTTACAGAGGGTTGTGATGTACCATCAAGTACTTTCAACAGTCAGACAGAAGTCCAAAGCTCCAGTAAGTGTACCTCAGCTTCTAATATTCCGTTCTCAGTTTATGGTACATCTTTTCGTCAGTTTTTTTGATACATTATCACAGTAACATCTCTGGTTTCTGCTTTTTTTTAATCATCTTTATCATAGTATCGATACTTGCTAAATGGTTAAGTGACCAAGGTGGATCTATCATGTGATGTTAGGATGAAGTTTGCAATAAATCAATATGTCAATCAAAATATTGTTGCTACTGCAATACTGCATTCTGATAATGTTAGATAGATCGTTGAGTCAAAAGGTGTTTGCTAATGCATCTTGATAAATTCGAAAGATATTGCCTCTAATACAAAAGATCTCGTCTAAAGAAGTGTCCATGTTTCTGCCTGTTGGTGGGATGAGGAGTGACATTTATAGTTTCATGATCATCATGAAATCATCTATGCCACATAAGTTCAACATCCAGTATTACAATGCCATAGTATTAGTAGGTGGTTATAGACTTATAGTACTGCTATCATGTTCGTTGTATGTCTTAGTTTCGACATGAATGACCACAGTAGGCAAATAAGAAGAAACCATATAAAGTTGAAACGATGCTAGTTACTCATCAAGTCATGTCCATCTTTGTATACCTTACCTGTTGCATAACCAGATTTGTCAACAGCGTTTCTGGTAGAGATACGATGAGGGCCGATACCGTGCATTTTGGGGTAAAGATTGGAAATTATACTTTTAAGGTTCTGACACAACGATCTTCTGGACTAGAGGAGAATTCAAGTAATATGCTTGCAATGTCTGGCTTACTATTGGCATTTTTGTTATCTGAAAACATCAAACTGTTCATACTTCCACAAATATGATTAAACGAGTACTCTGTAGTCTATACGCACTTAATTGGTCAATACTCTTCTCTCTTCTTATCGTTTCCTTTTGTCTTCACTTGTTGGGAAATTTCACTGCTCAGGTGATGATCAATTGGAATGAGGTGTTGGTGAGGTTTTGTCTAATTAGAGCGAGGAACTTTTTTGTAATTATAGGGAGAGGAGGTGTATAGTGGATGGAAACTATGATTTTTAGCCCAACATAAGTGACTGCTGCATTCTTCTTTCAGGGACTGACAATTGTACATATTTTGAAAATATCAGGATGTCCACTATCAACAAAACTCGTAAATATCCATATCATAACAGTTAACAAGTAGTATGGCTACGAGGGATGTTGAAATAGGGAAGGTTTCTTTGAGAATTTCTGGGAATGAGGCGAAATAACTGGAACATACTTTATTGTAATCATTCAGTACATCTGGGTATATTAGGATATATGAAATAAATTTCCTGAACTGTTAAATCCACAAATTGTATGTGCGAATAGAAAATGTAGTAATACCTCTATCTGCTTACTGATCATTAGACATTGTGGTTAGTCTTGGTCATTGCAGTCTGATGACTAGGCATTTGGAAACTCAGAATTTGCAATAAATTCAAGTCTAATTAAGACTAATGGTAAATTGCTTTATCATCTAGTTCAGTGTTTGGTTTTCTCTTGGTGTCATTATCAGCGGTTCGATTAGAAGTCCTTTATATGTACTAATACATGAAATATGGTAGACTTACAAATTTTGCTGTAAAGTAGCTTTGTTGCTGGCTTTCATCAGTTCGTGTTTTACATGGTTACCATTGTTTGAGACATTGTTACCTGAGGGAAAGAGCTACTGGTTGGAGTAATGTCTAGTTGTGTGCTTGTGCCATTGCATCTTTCTTATGCTCAAATTTGATACTTGGTTTCAGAATACATGGGAGGATCAGACTCAGAAGCACCGTCTACAAAAGATGCACAATCATCAGAGACTCCCAAAATCCGGAAAGTATGTAATGTTACTTCTTGCCACTGTGTGAATAGTGTATGCTTTGTTTTCGCTGTGTGGGAGTTGGATGAGCTGATAGCCATAATAATTTCAAATGGAGCCAAAGACTAATTATTCTTTGGATTTTGGGATATAATGGAATAAAGCAAAATGGCTCATAAAACTGTCTGGGCTTCTTATTTTGTGAAGTAGCAGTCAGTCGGTACGATTCTGAAGCAATTTTCATTTTGAGTTCATCCGTGCGCAACCTCTCTATGTTTCAATATGGGGTAAGGTTTGCGACTTTGCGTGCATCCGACCCCCCCTTACCCTGCCTTATGGCGGGAGCCTTTAAGGCACTGAGGTTAAAGATGTTGTTATTGTACCGTTCATGTGACTTTGAGTGCGTTCACTTCTCAGTTACAGATCTTTTATGTGACTTTTCTCACCAGACCTTTTCCATCTACTTTGAGCATAATTATGAAAGACATTTAGGAATCTTAAGTTACATTAAGAGGCTTTTACTTGGAGAATGGCACTAGGATGAATCACTTAGATCCACCCTACAATATGGGGTCAAAAAGCCTTTGTCAGGAAAATATTAGGAAACATCAACATGTATGATAGTTTCTTGAGGCATTGACTTTTTATTTCTCGTGGTTCAAATGTGTGCACTCTGCTAATTGATATGAGATAGGGTTGCATATATTCCTTAATCGTAATGATGCTCATTCTTTGTGGTTGAGGTTGATTGGTCTTCGTTAAGAGCAGTGGAAGTCTCCTTTCAGTTGTTGAACTACGTAGCATCATATTTATGGGGCTTGGATAGTATGAAAGACATTAAGCAATTATGGAGATTTGCCGTGGTTGCTGTCTTACTTTGTTGATTTATTTTCAGGGAGTAGAGATTCTTTTGATTTTCTTTATGGAAGGGTTGTTTTACGAGTTTTTTTTGTGGGTTAAAGCATCAGTCATAAGTTATCTATGAAATAACCATCTTTAACACAAGTTTTTCATGTTATCATGTTCACAAAAAACTTATATAGCTTGAGCTGGGGGGGGGGGGGGTATCACTGCGTGCCCCCCTCCCTCCACCACTATTCATAGTGTTTGCATACGAGGCACTTATCATGTTCACAAAAAACTTATATAGCTTGAGCTGGGGGGGGGGGGGGTATCACTGCGTGCCCCCCTCGCTCCACCACTATTCATAGTGTTTGCATACGAGGCACTTGTGTTTATCTTTTCCCCTTTCTTGTTTCAATTATGCCTTACATTTTTTTTTTTTTGTGGTATTGGAACTCTTAAGGGATTTTATTGCATGGTATATATGAGCTCGAAGTGTTAGAAATTGCTTTTTTAGGTAAGTGTAGGGTATCCTGCTTGGATGTAATTCGCCATTAGGTCTCTTAGAATGGAAATAATAAAGGGGAAAAGGTGAACAAAGCGGTTGTGAAGATTAGAGAGGGGTTGCTCATTACAGTTTCTGTAAGTTCTCTTGTAAGATAATGCTAAACATGTGGCTAGGTTGTCGTTTTACTCCAGCTCTTGAAGGTACTAGGTTTGGGAAGTGTGTCATTAATTTAGCTTGTGCACTATCTAATTGCATAGTCTCTATGATAAGGATGAAGGAATTTTTGAGTTTGTTTTGTTATTTGGACGTCCAGTCTCATGCTATTTATTTTACCTCTTTGGCATCTTTTCTTAAAAATCCGTCTTTGTTTCCTTAGTTTGGTAATAGACATTGATTGGCTTTAATTATGGTATATTGATGCTGCAGGAAGCTCCTGAAGTGAAGCGTAAAAGTTCAAAGCGCAGCATTAAAACAGAACAGGAATTTCTGGAGTTCACATTAAAATATAAACATGTGATTGCAGAACGAGATGCAGGTAAATACAAACTACGCCTTGTTTGGTAAGTTAACAGGAAGCAAAGCTTACCGTAGATTGAGTAACCTACCTTTGAAAGTAAAGTGGGTGTTATACTCACCCAAGCTTTTTGTCGTAGTCCTTCTCTTTAGAGGACATAATTGGGCAAATATTGAATCAAGATAGGGCAGTTTATGATGTAAAAACATGCTAATCAAGCCTGCCAACTTTGATTGCCCCATCTCTATCAAGTAGTGCAACTTAGAAAATTAGGTTAAATATGTAACCAGCTGCAACACAATCCAATAACTGGTGAATTGAAAAACTTGGTGTTGGTTTGGCTTGTTAAATTATTTGAATTGAGCATTAATAGGATTTTCCAATTCCTAAAATATGAAGGAATTGGCTTGCCTAGCACCCCTTGTTAATTGGAGGTCCTGTGGGAAATTACTTCCTATATTCAACTAAACAGACTCGAGGATTTCCCATGACTTGCTTATTCCTGGGAAATGAAACTTCATGGAAATTTTGAATTCCCAAATGCAATCAAACGACTACTGAAGATGATAAATTCCCTCTAGGCCCGTAAAGACTTAATTGGGCCTAAATGAGAAATGCCTTATAACTAGGGTGATAGTGGAATTGTCTCACATCTCTTTGGGGTTTTAAAAAAAATTAGTGGCCATTTGTTAAGCAGTCTGCAAATCGAAGTTATATATTTTATAATTTCTTCTATGGTGATTTTCATAATTATTATGATGCACACCTGTATTCTTGACACTTGCAAGTATTTAGTCACCTCTTTGCTGTTGTAGCTATTGCTGTCCGAGATAAGCTCGAGTCACTGTGCAGGGAGTTGCAACGTCAGAATAAGATGCTAATGGTAAGTTGCTTTGTCATGTAGTTGATTGTTTGTTACACTCTTGGGGTGATTATTAGTAGTTAGATTATTTGTCCTTCAAATGTACTTTGAGATGAGGAATTAAAATGTTTTCCAGTTAAGTTATTTTGTTTGCTGGATTTCATTTAGCCTTTAGGAGGCGACTGTTTGTGCGAATGTGCATTCATCTTGTTGTGGTGAGTGTGGTCAGGGATCAAGATACCGTTTTCTTCCCCATTTTTAAATTTGTCTCTGTAAATGACCCTCCGTATTATCTTATGTGACTGTTATGCTTTATTTTATATAGCTAAGCCTAAAGTAATTCTATAAGCTCCTTTAGAAAATGTGGGAGTGGCGCTAAATTTCTAGACCATTGATGTTCGGTAACTCCCCCTTTTAACGTGAGCCCTCACTAGAGACTTGCACAAGAAAGACCTCACAATACTTTTTACGTCTCCGTCAAGGCATGCCATGGTTGCTAAGTGAAGATGTGGCTCTCAATGTCAATGGTCTTTGCCAAATTTCTTCTATTAATATAAGTATCTGTATATACTTTTGTTGTTCTTCTGTTGCTTAACTACCCTAATTTTACTCTTATTTTCTATTAGTTTTGTTGTGAAGGTGTAATTCATGTAATACTTTGCCAACAAGCTATTGATTGGGCATGATATTTTCAGGATGAATTTAAAAGAGTTTCTGAGGAAGGGCAGAGTTTGAGATTAGATCTATCGGCCAAGTTTGAGGATGCGATAAAGGTTCATGTTCTACTTCATATTTGTATAAAGAACTAAGCCATGTCCATACTCATCAGTCATCATAAAGAAGCTTCTTATGCCTTAAAAAATTCGCAGTGTTAATTTTCAGTGGTTCAAATTACTTTTTTATTCTTCAAGTTTGATTCTGGTACATATGAAGCCTGTGGGTTTTAGTCAGCTATTTAATGCTTAGTAGTCGTATATATGCAATGGCTGCTGGACTTTAAACACTTGACGTCAAGATCTAAGGATGTGAAGAGCTAACAGAGGGCTGAAAATGACTTTCATTTATCGGGCACATAATTAGTTAGCATGCTGTAGTAAAGAAGTGCAGATTAATTTGAGGGTTTAGGTCTTTGGTGGGGCCTTAAAGTAGAGAATACAACAAGTTTTCATCTTACTTGTTACTAAGTATGTACTTCAGTGTAAGAGTCTTTTGGGACACACTACATTAATTTTAGGAGAAGCTATATCAGGAGGGCTGTTTTTGTCAGCTGGTCTCCTGGAGGTTAAGGAAAATGTGGTCTTAAAACGGGGGTTTGCTTATCACGTATCTGCTATGGGTTATGACTGGTAGCTGATGCTCCTCTTACAGCATGCTGATTTGTTGCATCGTTGGTGCAGGATGTCAGCATTAAGCTAGACGAGCAAAAAGGAGAATGCATTTCTCAGCTAAAAGAGAATGAAATGTAAGGTCATGGAAACTCCGAGATTTTAGTACTGTGTTTTCAGGGTGTCCTTTGTTTTTAAATGTATATCTTATGTTGTACGCTCGTACTATAGTTAGCTTGAGGCAAATTGATTTAAATGCCTGTTGGGCTCGTGATATTGGGATCTTCAGTAACATGATGTTTGGTTCTGGTTTGAGAGAACTTTAGAAATCTAGTATCTTTGCTCACAGGCTTATAGGGTTGGCTGATGAATATACAGTACCACGTAGATTTGAATTTCTTCGTAGATTGAGAGTGATGCCCTTTGCCCCTTTGAACTCTAAAATGGTTGACGCCGTAGTAATCAGTCGCTTCACCTGATGGAAGGATAATCTTATTTCTTCAAATTCTCTTTCATTTTTGCTGATTTATATGTTTTTTTCCCCTGAACTGGATCTTTTTCATTCTTGTACCAGTGTTTTTTTTTTCTCTTTTCTTTTTTGCTCCTGCCTTTCATTTTTCGTGTGCCTTTGGGATAGGTTGAGAGACAAGTTAAAGCAACTTGCTGAACAATACACTCTTTCTCAACAGAAGTATTCTCAGGAGGTATTGTGTAATTCAATTTTATGGTTGGTAATCTTTTTAAAATCAATTAATCACTGAAGGTACGGAGCTATATTACGGCGTGGATGTTTGGGTTATTGCTGTGCAGCTTAAACAGAAGACGTTGGAGCTTAAGATTGCTGATCTGAAAGTTCAACAGCACGAGGAAAAAGTAGCCCATGAGCAGGCACAAATGAAAGTTTATTCAGAGAAAGTATCTCAACTCTTGGAAACTGAGAAAAGCCTACGTCTGCAATTAAGTGCTGATGGTGAAAAGTTTCAGCAGTTTCAAGTGAGAGTCACTCTCTTGCTGTCTATTGCTTTTGGTGCTAGAACACTTTCCTGAAGCTTCCTCTGTTTGATGAGTCTTTAAGTTCTAGTTGAAATTTGTTATCCTGACTATTTGAATGAAACTTAAACAGTCCTTTTTATTAGAGGTGTGATATCTATATGCAGGATGCACTGCTAAAGAGCAACGAAGTTTTTGAAACTTTTAAGCAAGAGATTGAAAAGGTATTTCTGTTATCTCATGATGTTGCCTCTTCATTCAACCGGAATTGTTTTTCATCAAGAATTATCGCTGACCATATTAGAATTCGTTTTATTCATTGTTTTCTCACTGGTATGCTCCTAAATCAGATGGCCAAATTGACCAAGGATTTGAAAAAGGAAAATAGCTTCTTGAAGACCAAGTGCGAGAGATCTGATTTTACTCTTATAGAACTCGTGGAAGAGGTATGGTCTTATCTCTTGGTTTGTAATCCACCAATGGAGATCTTGCTTTTCTTAATTCTGCAGTACTCGTTCTCCATCGATTACTACTGTCTGGCATTCAGATGTGTCTGCTTGTTAGCTTTTTCTCTCGCAGTATGAAAAAAAGCCACTGCAGCACTTACAACGATAGAATACAAGCCCTTGACACTTCTTTTTTCGTAATTTGAATGTAGTCTACTGAACGAATCATCTACTGCTCATACAGTCATATATATCAATTGCATGCTTTTTCAAAATTTTGTTTTATAAGTTCATTCGGTATGGCTTGTTGACTTCTTGACAATATGGCGTGATCATTGATTTCGACAAAGAGCTATTTACTTCTTCTGATGACGCTCAGCATAGCTAATGAAATTCAATTTCCTTGAGCAGCGTGAGCGCATGAAAAAGCAGCTGGAGAAGACAAAGAACCAGAAAGATAAACTTGAATCATTGTGCCGTTCTCTACAAGCAGAAAGGAAACAGAGTTCTTCTGAAGGTTCCAGTCAAACTGAATCTGTCCAAGTCCAAGATTGAATGTGAATCCTGCATCAAGTCTTATGCTGTGGCCTGTGGCCGAACATCTGGATTTGTAGCAGCTTCTTGCAACTCTTCAGATGTATTCTTTACGTTACTGATACTTGATCTCTTTTGTTCTTTTTGCTGTATATTTGATATACTAGTATTTATTTTCCTATAAAAGCTTCTTGGATCATAGCCAAAATTTTGTTAAAAAAAACGGTATCTTTATCGTCCAAATTACTCCCTCCGTTTCATTAGGTTCTTTATGTGTCTATAGAACCTAAAACAACGGAGGTAGTATCTTTTTACTATATTCAATTCCCAGATTCTGATAGTTTCACCAGCTTGGAGTTTAAGATAGATATGTCTATGGTTAGTTCATGTGCTTGCCAAACGAGAACACAATCTCACCTCGGTTCAACGATTCCCGGACGACTTGCGAGCAATTTGAAATGTTTATCACTTCCTTTTTGGCGAAGATTTATCACTTCTAGTGAAGTAGTTATGTATAATCAATCATGTTGTTATTGTTGCACAGTTTTGAGTATGATCGGACGAATTAATGTCTATAACATTGAATGTTACATTAGGCCGGACTACTAAAAGACTAGCAGCCGGTTAGATTTTACCCATACTAGTCTTCTCAGTTTTTTTTTTTAAAGGAAGACATCATTCGTTCATTCGTGATAAAAGCCATACGACATCTACATCGGAAGTTGATATGCGTCTCGAGTGTTGCATTTAGGGCCTATAAATGTCCATGTAGGTTGTACTCCATCTTATTTATTTATTCATAACAAACTAACAATGACAATGATGACTGGTGCACAGGAGTAGAAGTTAACCACCTTCAAAAGAGAATTACTAACATGTATTTTTTAATATACTATCTCGGATTCAAATTGCCAACAGTAACTTAACACTCGGATTTTATACCAGATCAATTAGAAGGGGCGACTGGAACATCACAAATTCACTTACTAAACTATTGGATGAAAAAGGAAATCGCGATTAAACAGATCATCACACAAAACGGAAACACTAACTTCTCATATAAAATTGCGAGAAACTTTATTTATATACAACAATAGTATCTTCCACCAAACTTCAGCATTTTTAGCAACTCTAACATAATCGATGTACCTCAAAAAGCTCAAAAACGGGATGAAAAAGTTTGATCTTGATAAGAGCAAGTAGAAGTGTCCGTAAACAAAACATATAAAAAGGCGTCCCCGTCAGAAGATAACCTGCCATCATACACTGTACACAATCCAAAACACCCTCCCTCCAAAAACACACACTTCTCTTCCCTCCTCTTTCTCCCCTATATATACAACCAAGCCACCCTCCTCCAAAAAAAAAAAGCATAGAGTATAATTTCTCATATCACATTTTCTTACAAAATCTTGCCATTTTATACACACATTTTTTTTATTTTTTTTTTGGGGAGAAAACAATGGAGGGATCGACGAACAACAATGTGGACACATCAAATGCGGAGAGACCAGTGTTTCTGATGAAGTGCCCTCCTGTTGTTTCTCGCTCTTTCCAATCTTCTTCCTCACTCAACAACAACAACAGCAGCAATGTTGGTCCTGTTCCTGTTGCTAAGGTTGTCTTTTCCCTTGACCCTCTTCGCGCCAACGAGGATGACGCCACTCAGGTTGTCCCCTCTTTTTCTCTCCCTCTCTCTCTCTCTTTTCTCATGCTCTTCCGTTTCTAGGTTTCTTGCAATTTTGGTGAATTATTGTTAAAATTCGATGTTTTTTCGTGTTTTCTAGGGTTTTGGTGATTGTGGGTTTGAGTTTTTTTGGGGGATTTTTGACATGGGTTATTGTGAATTTGTCATTTTTTGGTGAGAAATGAAGTGGGTTTTCTTTTGTTTATTGAGTTAGGGAGGAATTTTGATATGGGTCAGTGTTGAATTGACTTAATTTTAATGTTTACGCTTTCAAGATAGAACCCTTGAGATTTTTAATGTTTTGTCTCGGCCCTAGTGTTAATGGGTTCGTGTTGCATACGCGAAATTTGGGTAAGATGGTCCTACGAGTATTTGTGATAGGCGATGCAAAACTTTGGTAAGACGGTCTTACTCGTCGTAGTTGTGATAGACTATGTAAAACTTTGGTAAGACGGTCTTACTTGTCGTAGTTGTGATAGACTATGCAAAACTTTGGTAAGACAGCCTTACGGTCATTTATTTAAATTTATAATTGCACCATACTCTGATATTTGAGAATCATACATTATGTGAGGCGTCATACAAATCGCGGTTTAACTAAATTTTGGTTTAGGGAAATTGAAAGTCGTAGTCTTTGGCTTTCAACAGCTGAATCATTGCATGCGCAATGCTAGTTGGTGATGATTATGTGAGACTTTACAGTGATTATTGTGTGGTCTGGTTGGAAGAGTCACTGTAACATGTTGTTTAAGTAGATTATTGAGGTTATTAATTTATGTAAGATCTGCATTTTTTTTTTAATTCTTATTGAATGGCTTTATTCTATTTGGTTAATGTTTTTTAGAATAATTTAGTGCTCGTGTTTGGGCGGTCTGGCTTTCTTTTAATGGGGTTAAGTCACAGGATGTTCCACATTTTGGCTAAATTTTAGTAATTTAGAAAACCCGCGAAGCTATTGATGGACTGAAGTTTCAAGTTTCTAGTTGCCTTTTATTCCAAACCTTCCAATTCTTTTGGTTATCATGAGTTGATTGTAAATTTTTCAAATGTGTTCGACTTTAATGCTTTTCTTTCATGCTCTTTGGTCTGTTATACGGTTATGGTACACTTTAGTAAATACTCCGGCCTAGAGTAATCTTATATCTTCAATTCAAGAAACCTTGAAAGTTGCTAGTAATTGTTGTTTCCTTACACGGCCACATGTGTCATTGACAAGTTCGCCCTTGAATGGTAACTTTGCTTCCGTTCACGCAAATTATTATTTTGTCGGATCTGATGTGTGATAGTTCAGTCTTTGACATGAAGGTTAGTCTATGGTGTCACGCTGCAAGTGAGTTGGTAGAGTTAGATATAGGGAATCAAATAACTAGTTAAAGTGTTGCAATTTCGAGTATAGGACACAGTAATCTGTAGAATTGCCTAGAAGATAATATCCATGAAGGTCAACATAAAGGACGGTAAAACTTGTTCCTTAGGGAGGCTAAGCTTTTGTGGTCATTTTATTTGTGTTCATTGCATTGTTTCTTATTTGTTCCACGGCTATCTTATAATGGATGGCTAAGCATCGTCTTTATTTATGAATAATTTTATGGTGTAATCCCGTCCTCAGTAGTTTACACATAGTGTGGTTATGTGAATAAATGAGCTCTTATTGTTGGATGATACACATACTGTCAACAGGTTATGGGAAAGATTAGGAGTTTTTGTTTATTTCTCTATGCCCTTGGCTGTCATCTTTCTCTATTTTCATACACTTTTTAAATGATGATCAGTTTACCATGGAATTGACTGGCACTGATCTGGGAAATGTACCCAAGTTTTACTCAATGGACATGTCAAAAGATTTTGCTCCTATGTCTGTCTTTTCTGAGTCTCAAGGTGAGTACACTACTCCTTTCATCTTTTGCCTCCGGTTCTGCAGCATCAGGAATGTGTGATCAAACCTTTTGATCTGGTCGTGACACATGCTATAGTAAACATGATTTTATTCCCTTTTCCTTTTTGTATTTCATGTTTCTGTTTGATTTTGGGACTTGACAGATATGATCGTTTTCTTTCTGAATAACAGCTTTTTATAAGGGCATAGGACCAGAGGATCCAATTGCTATCACTCATATAGGATTCTGTGTAGAGATGCCTGTTTTTTGTTCGTGTGAGAATTATTTTCATGTGATTCCGATTGTCTGAATGTGAGCTTCAGAACCAGTCTGCCTTGTAGACTTTCAGGCTCATTTGGGGGTAAGAATTGTCATTGATCTCCCAAAAACCCTCGCCATCTGATGAACTTAATTTAAACAATCTATGCCCTATGGTTCTTTGTTGTGCTTTTGCCATCTACATGGGCCTGGATTCTTCTTTTCCAATTACAACCTTTACGCTTTTGGCTTGTAAAAACTCTGGACTTGGCTTGTTGTTCATAAAAGTGCAAACTTCCATGCTTTCTTCATACTATCACAATGCTTTAACTTGACTTTATTCTTACAATTGTACAAGTTTTCAGTGATAATTCTAGCTATTATAACCTACGACTCTTCCTGAACTGTCTGTGACTATTTGTTAATAGTCAATGTGTGCATGCAATTTAAGACCCAATATTCATTTGGATCATCCAGAAACAGCCTCACTATGTTTTTAGCATTGTGGTAAGCCTTTGGAAATCCGACCTGCCCATTCTTTGCCTTAGGCAGGGGCAATTGAGGCCCTTGGTATTGATGGTCTTGTAGTTACTGGCTTCTGTGTCTATGGGGGTGGTCATCCTGCGTCTACTAGTCTGATATGGCCTTCCTGCGCCTTTACAGGGAAGATTTCTGTGGAAGGGAAGGTAAAGAACAAATTTGACATGAAGCCTCAGTATGATGGTATTGAGAGCTATGGGAAACTCTGTCGTGAGCGTACTGACAAATACTCAACGAAGACTAGGCAGACTCAGGTACTTGTAACTGAGCATTGATGATGTACCTGTTTACTATTATTTTCCCTTGTTTCTGTTAATTATTCAACTGATATCTTGTGGTTGATTCAGGTGATTGCACATGGCCATGAGATGCCCATAATGCATATGCCGGGACTCCTTCATGTAGCGGTTAGACAAGTTCCTTTTTTCCGCTTTTTCTTCATGGATATGGGCAACAGTGCATGAAATGCTCTCTTGTTTTATGCCTTGGGTGATCTTTTATCTGAAAGCTCTACGCGCAATGTGCCAGGAGAAGAAAAAAGCTGTTTCCAAGGGATCAGAAACAAAAAGAACAAGAAGGGATCGTGGGGAGATGGAAGATATCATGTTCAAACTTTTTGAACAACAGCCTAACTGGACTCTCAAGGAGCTGATTAATAAAACTGACCAGCCAGAGGTTTGTCTCTTAGCACCTGATCTTGCTGAGCTTCATCTATGTTTCAGGAATACCAAGCTCCAATCTTTTTGTTGTTGTTTTTTTTTTACCGTCGATTTGGGAGCCATCATCCTTCAATTCCTGAACATGGATTGGTTTTAGACCATGGTAAAATGTGTTCACTTAGTGTTTTATACGTGCCTGTAGGATTGGGTAGATCAGGGATAGTGATGCCAGATCTCATCCTCCAGACTCTCTATTGCTTTGAGTATATGGGAGGACAATTTTCTATCAATCAAAACATTTATTAGACTGATAACGAAATAAAGTAAATCTCTCTAGATACCAAAGCTGAATTATTTTTCAAGCTTCTAATTGACTTTTAAGCATTTTGGCTTTGTTTTTTGTAAAAGAAAAGTTTGATATGAAAGTTAAACAAAGTGTATGGTCAGACTAGTTGCTTTTCAACTCTTTATTGAAGCTTCTAAACCTTTTCTTTCGGTGGGTACTGCTTGCACCAAACAAACTTATACTTGACCTCTCGTTCCCTTGCAGCAATTCATGAAGGATTTATTGAAAGACCTTTGCGTTTACAACAACAAAGGAGCAAATCAAGGGAGCTATCAGCTGAAGCCTGAATACAAGAAATCTATCGAGGATCCAAAATAATAGATGGTTCCAAGATGTTTTTTTCCGCACATAAAATTTTCCTCAGGACGAACAGCTGAGTGACAGGCTTGTTCCTGGCCAGAGCTGGCTTTTTCATTTTTTTTTCTTGTTCGTTTCCTGAACATCTTTTATCATTTTGCACATAAAGCTACAGTGATTAGAAGGCTAATTGAGCCATAAGAAACTAGTCTCTTGGAGATTTTTCATCAGTGACCTGGAACAGAGAAGGTTTTGAGAGTATATTGCTCGTACTTCTTTAAACTGTAAATTTTCTGACCATTATATTCTTGTAGCAAAATAGAGAAAAAACTGTTTCTAGGAATTCATCTTTTGAGTTACCAAATATCAGCAAGATGGTGTTCTCTGATAGAAATACAGGGAATTCTTGCAGCAGAGCATTTACAGAGGAAACACTCTTACTTCATCAGGTACGTTAGCATGGCGTGCCAGTCCTGTTTGAAGTTTCAAACCGGGTTTTCGAGGCTCTTTGTCATGCAAATTTTGTATAAACTGGATGCCTGAAATACATTGACAGCAGAAATGTCAGTACTGTTACCTAGCTTGTTTTAAGAAATGGTGACTTTATTAGCAAGTTCGTCAACTGTGACATAATAATGTTTATAATATCTCAGAGAATGTCAGTGTCCCATGCCTGAGTCAAGTTGGGGAAGGTCTGAATGCGATTCTAATGCATGTGAAACCGCCAAGTACGTGAGGATTTATCAAAGACTTGTTCATCACAATGATTGACTTGCTCTTTTTCATGCCACTTTCAATTATTATGACATGATGATGATAAGGAATACTTAAAAATACAAATCATATATCAAAGAAGCATGGACCAATAACAGCATGCCACATGCTGTTTTCGCGCTTGTCAGCCTCTTATTGGAGAATTTTATTACAAGATCGTCACTAACTCACAATACTTGTATTCATATTTCCAATTAAATACAGTTTTGTAATAAAAATGAAAATTACTCCGTATCAAATATTGTATTCTTGAACTTTGTAAGTATAGAACACACTGGTATTCTCTAGCCCCTTGTTTTAAATATGCCAGCTGCAATGTAAGAGCAAGACCATAACCGGCCGTGACTTGGAGCCATATGTTACGGACGGTCCGACGTACGACCTAAACCTTCATGTCAAACTTCTGCAAATGTAAAATTACCACGTGCACCATCCAAAAAACCGGGATTACTAAGACACACTTTCTAATCATTTAAAAAAAAAAACTCGTTCTCATTCCTATGGGTACATTTAAGGTAAATGACACAACTGAATACAATCCCGATTATCTCCTAAATCGTCGATACTCCCTAAGAAGTACCAACCCCATAAAAAATGCAAACCAAGTCACCTAAACATAAAGCAAAAGCAACCCCTCAAGATTAAGTCCAACAATTCTACAACTACTAACCAACCAAATTGGCAACTCATTCATGATTAATTGAAAAATCAACACTTACAACAAACACACGTTTTTATTTATTCTTCATTCATTCAGCTTCCAAAAGAAGCCACCTTTGTCAACGTCAAAATTGGCGTGTGGGCAGCACGACACTGTCCTTCCATCTTTGTTTTTCATTTTCTTCCTCTTCTTCTTCTTCTAATCCCCATTCCCCACCCACCTAACCCATAGTTTCATACCACATTCATTATTCTTCAATTTATACTCTAATTTCCTCTCCTTTTTTCCCCTTTGATTCTTATTCTAAATTTCCCAGAAAATCCCAGCTCTTTTTTTAATTTATTTGTTCCCCCAATTCATTGCTTCAGGTAATCATATTCTCCCCCCCCCCCCTTTTTTTCCAATTTTGGCAATTTATTTGTAATTTTACTCCTTTACCCAGATTATGATTTGTGTATTTTTTTTGTGGGTTTTGATTTAATTGATATTTCTTATTAGTAATTGGATCACTTTGTCTGGAATTATTTGTTGTTTTTGCTCTTTATTTATGTATGGATTTGATTGAAATTGTCATATTTTTTTGAGTAATTAATAAATATGTGTGCCCATTTTTTTTTAATTTGTAGTTAATTTTTTGCTCATTTTTTATCTGGGTTTTTTGTACTAGTAATTGGGTTTTGTTCAATATGATTAGTGTAATTATTGTTAAATTTTTATGCTTTTTTTTTGTCATCTGGGTTGGTAATTCTGTGTGCTTAAGATCATTAATTTTGTTAGTCTTGACTAATCTTCTGGTTGAATTTTCTGGGTTGGAATTCAGTCTTAGAATAGTAATTGGATTGAAGAGTTAGATTTTCGAGCAAAGTTATCTGCTTTCGATTTTGATGATCTGGGTAGTGATTTAGCATTTGATTTTTGATTTTCACTACTATCTTTTCTGTTTGTTTTTGTCCGATTTCGTAAGATTGCATATTGGTTGAATTAGCTTTATCTTAGTATGACTTTAGAACGGTATGAGTGACAATGGGTGTTTAATTGATCTTGAGGAATATTAAGTGGAGTTAGAGGAAGGGTTTTCTGTAAGGTGTATTCACGGTTGTGATGGCTGATCTAAGCTTAGGAAAGATATCAGCTTTTATCTTTTTTCGGTGGGGGGGAATGTGGAATCTTGATAGGTGGGAATTTTTGGGTATGTGTGCTTTTGGAACTCGATTCACTATCCTCGTGTTACAATTGTGAGCATAAGGTTCTCATGTGGGATTCTGAGATGCTTTTGAAATTATATCACTTTGATTGAATGTTCCACTTTGTTATTCATTTGAAACTTTGTTCAGAACTTCAGATAATCTTGGTTTTGTAGGTATGAGTTTTGAAATTTGAGTTTCTGTGTTATTGTTATTGGTTTCTTTGATTTTGTTTTGACAAAGGATATCCTTTCTTCGGAAGGATTGCTGATTAACTAAATGCCTTGGTTTTATGAAAAATATCGCGGTCACGTTGTTCTTCTTTTGCTTTATGTATTGCTTTAAGAAATTTAACCCGTCTTGTTATGTGTTCTACATCGTTTTCTTATATCTTTGTCTTTTCCTTGATGTTCTAAGTCCCAAGTCAGAAGTTATAGAGTGTGAATGTAAATGCTTTTAAATGCCCTTTTGTAATTTCTTTGCTTACTTTGCCTGTCATAAGTTACTATGAATTTCTTTTATGGCAATCTTATAAGTTCAGTTACATTTTGTCGTTTGCTTCATGCTGAAACTTGGAATCTGAATTTCTAATATATGCCAAGGTGTACTGTCGATATCGATTATTAGCACAGGATAAATGAAATAACTATGGTTGAGGTTTTTAGTGTTGAGTCATATTGCTTATCTGGTATGTAGTTCTTGCTTCACTTAAATTTTGTTCCTCAACTTTCATTTCTTTGTTCATCAGTTTATCTTGGAGATATGGACTTTTGCTTCAGAGAGCCAGCTGGGGAGTCACTTCCCTCAGACCATGATTTTGTTCGATGCCCTTTTTTACGGAATATCAATGAGCCTACAAATTTTTCCTTCACATCTTCACTGGATTTCTCTATGCCTGTAAGTCAGGTCTTTTTCACAATTACATTGGAAGTACACTTGCTTTATTTAGAGTGTGTATTAGCATATTTGTCACTTCCTGGCCTCAAGGTTTTCGCACAAGTATTGTTGAACCTATGTCCTGCACTCTATGTGATTGCTCAGTTGTTTCACTTGTTTTATTGCTTCTATTATATACTGCTCCTGCCAGATTGATTTGTTTCTGACCTTTTTTATTTTTTTTGTTTGCCTAGGTGCGTGGAGGCAAGGGCCCAATTTTCGAAGATGGCCCCAATTTTGACTCGGCATTCAGGTTATTTCATGGACAAGATGGAGTTGTCCCACTTTCTGGGAGATCGTATGTGCGATCTGAGAAACTGGAGTTTGGTTCATCTGCTCCTCAGTTCAATCCTTTAGCAGCAAAGGCTGCCACCATTAGCCTCTCTGGTTTCTCTGGAGGGCTTTTTGGCTTTGATGCATTCTCTGAGAAGTGGAAAAATCAACAGAAAAAATCCCAGTCATCAAAGAAGGATTCTTCTTCAAAGGTAATTATTGTGCAAATTTTATGTGATTGGTTTAACCGTCAACAATAACATTACCCCATGTGCTTCAAAAGCTCTCGCCTTTGGCAAAGATAAAGGGGTCAACTTTTTACAACCTTACCACTGAGAAAAATATGACGGGTCTGTTTCTGAATGACACAATTGCTTTGATATTTGGCACAACAAACCGCTCATGTGTCACGTGTGCGTCTTGACTTTATTAAATCTCAAAGCTCGTCATCTCATAATTAATTGGTGTTGAAGACATTGGAAACATTATTTTGTTTTGATTTACCCCTTGAAATTACTCTAAGTCATTGATATCTATTTCTCCAGGGAGGAGATGGAAAGCACGAGGCGTTGAGTAATGAGTGGCTCCAGTCAGGGAGCTGTCCAATTGCAAAATCATATAGGGCTGTAAGCAGTGTCATGCCGCTGGTAGCGAAGGCTCTTCAGCCCCCTCCTGGAGTGAAACTGAAGTGCCCGCAAGCCATTGTTGCAGCTCGGGCTGCCATATCTCGGACTGCCTTTGCGAAGAACCTCAGGCCCCAACCTTTACCTTCAAAAATCCTTGCGATTGGACTCCTAGGAATGGCAGTAAATGTGCCATTGGGTATGTGGAGAGAGCATACAAAGAAGTTTTCACCTGCTTGGTTTGTTGCTGTTCATGCAGCAGTCCCATTCATAGGCATGCTGAGAAAATGCGTCTTGATGCCCAAGGCTGCCATGGCATTCACCATAGGAGCTTCAGTGCTGGGTCAGGTCATTGGATCAAGGGCTGAGCGATACCGACTGAAGGCCAAAGCTGCAAGTAAGTTGGCCCTACTAGAAACTTCTGCTGGTGAAGGAAAAACTTTGCAGGTTCTCACTGTTAACAATGGTGGCGATATGGTGAAGTGGGACCCCCTCTCCCTTCATGTCAGTGAGCCTGCCTCGTCCCCTGGCGTCTGCTGTGCAGCGTAATCTCTGGCTGTTTATGGAAACTATATCTCTGTGTGATATCATATGTGTGCCTTATTTGTATCATTATTATTGGAGTATAATTGAAATCCTCCTACCCTCCACTTGGAATGCCGTCTGCGAAAATTCTCTTTTCTTCTGCGACAAAACTGAGCTTGTGTACTCTTAATAAAAGTGCTGATTGTGACAATACAATATACATTGCATGTCTTTCCCATTATATATATACCTTTGAGCTGTTCCGATCTTTCTAAAATCTGGCAACTGTTTACGCAACTGTGTAAGTTGGATTAAAATCGCATCTGAGTTCAACACGATGAATGTTCAAATTATCAAAGCACTCGTCACGTCTATATGGCGAAATTTGGACCAGAACTGTCAAATATGGTATTCCTGCATAAACCTTTGTGCTAGTAAACAATGCGTGTATCATATCAGCTAGTTGAATGGCTGAATGCAAGACTCAAAGAGTATACGAACCCCCAACGTTAAGAACATCTGCTCATTTTCGTCCCCGAGAACATCGATGACTCTTAAAAATACACGTCAATCACAATAACTCGAACAAGTAAATCACGCCAATCCACGTCTACATATACAAACACATTAGCACTAACTTTTGCAAACATCTTAACCTAAAAACAAAATCCAATCGTAACCGTCATTTTAATCATCGTTATTATAATCGTCATCGATCGTTCGATAATGGGAACCAAATCCAATCTAAATACTAGACGCAGCTACGATTATTTTGGTTAATGTAACAAGTCAAATAATTCTGCACTTTCGTCTTACAAAACTTGTTCATGTAATTTGTTTTGAGACTTTTCGAACACACTTTAGCGAAAAAAAATGACGACAATCGGTGTAACATGGCCTGAATTCAACGACGGTCTCACATACAACGACGTCGTTTCCGCCTCTCTTTCTGGTCTCCTCTTCTCTTCTCTCTCTCTCTCCTCTTCCTTCGTTCAACTTCATCTTTTCTAATTTTAATCTTAATTTTCTTTAATTACATGCATATTATATGATTTTGTTCGTATAATTATTTTGACTAATTATTTACTGTTTTTAATCAGCAGGTTTAACTTTGATTGAATTTTACTCTTCCAAGTACACCAGCTCAGCTCCTTTGCAAGGGTAAATTATTTCCTCAATTATCAATTTTTTTTTTTACTTTTCTGCTGTTTTTTTTTTCATTTATTATTGTTTTTTCTTGATTATTAATGCTGATTTTGAGTAATGTTGATATTTATGTTATAGTTGAATTTGATTTGTTAATGTAGATTATCATCTGATTGTTACTTGATTTTTTTTTCGATTTTTTTTATATGTAATCAGTTGGTTGCAGCGAATTCATAATAAACAGGTCCGAAATCTTATTAATAGTAATTAAAATAGCAAATTTTGTTGTGTGTTAATTAAGTTTTGTTTTAGAAATGGTCTGAATTGTGATTGTTGTTCGCTGTAGATTACGATTGACGGCGAAATTGTGACAGATTCAAACACTGTTCTCAGGTTGTTATCTTGTTCTAGTGTCGTTAAAATTCGATTTTTAGACAGTCGAACGATGAGATGAGGGGAGTTGTTAAGGTTTTAGGTTAATAATAACTCGCCCTCGTCTTACCGTGATTTTGTCTTTGTTGTATGTTCGGTTGTTATGGTCATTAACTGAATACTGTCGAATTTATGTGTGTAGAGCTGGTAATGAGTTGGTCTATCATCGGCTTCCCTGGAAAGAGCCGGAAGCACCTTACTTGCTTGAAGTTCTGTATGAAGATAATGACATGGTAGCAGATTTTCCTAACTCGTTATCGCAATACGTGTTTTCAGATACTTGAATTGATGCTTTTGGCATAGAATTGTTGTTAAACTTCTAAAATTTGTATTGGCTTTGGGAATGATATAATAGTCACCCTGATCAAGTGTTTTGCGGAAACTGCTATTAGATATACTAAGAGCTCGATGGGAATGGTAGACGCGGACCAAGTGGAAGTGTATGAAAGTTGTAACAGATTGCTTGTAGCTTGCATTTGGCTTTGCAATCAGGCTCATAAGAATTTGTGTAACTAGATTTCTTATATTAAGTTCTTAAGGCTAAATTGTGGGTAATTTGTAGATGTGTGTAATGGCTTAAATTGTTGGAAATTATTCGAAGATGTTAATAGCAGAATCGTGCTTGTGTTGATTATAGTGTCAAATTCAACTGTTAATCCCCGGAATGAATTTTGACAAATGGCATCTGATTTAAAATGTCCCACCTGCATGAACAATGCTAATTACAGAAACTCTTTCTCATACTAAATTATATCTTTTTCTTTCATAGAAGACCGTTATTTTTCAAAGTTTTAGTTTGTTTGGATAAACGCTGCTTATTGACGCTTATTTTTTAAATGGCCATTGTCCAACAGGTTGCTCTGAATAAGCCGTCTGGTCTTCAAGTCTTACCTGGGGGACTCTTCCAGCAGCGGACTGTATTGACACAACTTCAATGGCATGCTAACAAAGCCAGCAACTCACAAATAAATCGGGAACCGCATCCTGTTCCTGTTCACCGTCTAGGCAGGGGCACGTCAGGTGAATTTTGGTTTCTATGCGCAATTTTACTATTAATGAGATGAATTGTGAATGTGAGACGAACTGTGATTTGTAAATATAATCCTTTCGCTTGATGGACTAGTCAGTGGCAAGTACATTTTCAAATAGTAAACCAGCCCTACAAGGTTGTTTTCCTTATTCGAATAATTTATCAACCCCCCTGGTATGATCAGATTAGCCTTGCTATGTAACATTCACATGCTGCCACCGGCAATTAATCTAATATAATCTTCAATCGGGATTTCATTGCTGCATTGCTCCTACTAGGGGTTGAACTTGAGACTATGGAGACTTTCACCACCTTTAGTAGGCTTGAAATATTGTTGCCCTGGGCCCGTATAGCTCTCCTTTCCCTTAAACTTTTTATCATGGGTGGGGAGGTTGGTATCTACACTTCCCCCCTAAGTTTGTGTATCCATGCCTACATATTTATTTATTGCCAAATATTGCTGTTTCTGGGTTGATGAATGCTCAAGTACCTCATTGAACTGGTTCAATGCCATCCAGGTGTATTACTTTGTGCAAAGACAAAGCGTGCAAAGGCGTGCCTTGCTGCATATTTTGCTGATGGAACATCACTGGTTAGAGATAAAAGGCTAGTCCTGTTCATCCTTATTTTTCTCTAATGCATTTTTTTTTTTGAGGTCATCTCCATCATAAGAACATGTTGCACCGAAAAAAAAAAATGTTGCACAATGATACTTCTGTAGGTGTTCCTCTAAAGAAACATCCTTGTTCCTGTGGTGCTTAAATCTTGATATTGAATTATTATATGAGCTTTTGTTGACCGAAGATCCACCAGAAAGCCCCTTCATAATTTTGGAGAACAGAACATCTATGGGAAGATCCGAAGATAGGCCTTTTTAAAACCTTTGACTTGTGTATATTTGCTATGATAGATCTGAAGCTTTTTGTCTGAATGTGATTGTGGAGATATCTAATTTTATTATCTAGCTCTATTCTGTTATGTTACTGGGAGTCATGGTTACAATTTTCGATCATAGCTGTAGCTTTCTGTCAGTTCCCTGCATCGCGATGTATGTACAGACTGTTTCATTTACAATGTTGGCGATGCAGAACAACAAATGTAGATCTCAGTGAGCGGAAGATTACAAAGATATACCGTGCGTTGGTAAAGGGGTTAATAAACATGGATGAGGTAAGTTATGCCTCGTATGCATATGAGAGTGCAAGCATGAATACGTATGGATGTAAACTGCACAATTTGTATTTTTTTTTTAACTATCACGAAACTACTTTAGCTGTGAAACTTTAATTTCTTTCAAGTTCTGTTGAGTGAATTTGTTGGATATAATAGTTATCTTGCAAGTTCTAATGACAATTTCTTGATTTGGAAAAAAATACATGTATTAACAGATTGAGATCAACCAGCCAATTGGAACAATGCGATATCCTGGTGTTTCTAGTGGTCTATATGTTGCCTTACCCTCAGGTAATATCCTTTTCACATTGCTTTTCTGACAGACAATTAATAATCTGGGTAAATAGCCAAAGGCGTGGATAACAAGGAAAATAAAAGCCATATGGAAGCTTTCGAGTGTCTCCGGCTCCCAATGTCAACCAACAGTAAATTGATTATTTATCTGATGATTGAAGGATTAATTCTCCTATTAACTTCCTATCTATAATTCTGAAGGTAGATTACTCCTCAAGTAAAACTGTAAACCCAAGGCCAAATACATACTTGCCCTTCCCATTTCTTTCAAGAATATGTACTTGATGAGTTGAGGTGGGTTGTTCTATTACAGACTACCAGAGATTGCTTGAATTCCATTGAACTACGGTAATGGAAATACCTTCAAAGACACTAGTCACATTTACCTACTAAGAAGCTGAATAGACCACTCATCCCCAGACATAGTCTAAAGAATGTATAGACCCCTTAATAGTACACATGTTTTACTCAAGACTAATGCACAATTGTGCTTGAAAAGCACATTTTGGCAGCAGCATATGTTCTTTTCTTCTACCCAAATTGGCAATCTCGATATGAAAGAACCCAAGAAAAGCGTTAGGACAACAGTTGCTCTAATGGCACAGTGCTGGGTCAACTATTGTAAGCAAGAATGAAATGTTTGTTACTTCATGAAGTATTGACTCTTAAGACTATCTTTGGTTCCCCTAACATCCGCTTCTTTAGACAAGTTACTCTGTGCACGGTTAGAGATGACCTTTCTCCATGGATGAGTGATGTGTACCTATCTTTTGTAATATGGATGGTAATACAGCGTCATTAGTAAGAGTATTTTCAATTGTCAAAGATGTTGGTACTAGTGGCCGGACCCTTATGTGATGCTTATAAACCCCTCTATTACTCCTTGAGGCATCGTGTATCATTTTGCAAGCATCGTACCTATGTTGTTTAAAAAATTGAGGAATGAGAATTTCCCCTGTGAAATTTACTGTATACAAGATAAATAGTGGATATGTGTTGTTTCTTTTTCCATTTCTCTCTATTACGTAATGGCCTGCCGCCTGCTTTCATCACTTTACTTGCTGTATTTTTTCTGTGATTAGGTAAACCGGCGTTGAGCAAAGTCAGGGTTGTTGAAAGAGATGTACAAAACGATCAAACATTGGTCAAGGTGATATGTTATTAACTTATGCTAGTTAATGATTTGAAACTACGGTATTATTATCTTCTCGTTTGTGGCCTTGTTATCTGCCTACATCATAATATATACTCCCTTCAATTATATTGTATCTTCTCCTTTGCTTTACCAAACTTTTGCTCACCACCTGTCAGCTGTGTCTTAGAAGTAAAGCCATAAGGTTTCTATTGTGAAATGTGGACTATCATGGTTTAGAAATTAGGATATTTAGGAGCTCACAGATGCATTCATATTTCCAATATTCCTGATACTTGTGGGATATTGGCTTGAAGTTTAATACATGAAGTTGTAGACAGGATTTTAGTCAGAACCTGATTAAGAAGTCAGAACTCAGAAGTCAACAAACTCACCACAAACCACAACAATTGGTCGGGATGCGTACGTGACCTTTTAGTTTAGTTCATTGCATTTCACAGCTGACACGTTGACTCTTCTGCATTTTGTATGATCATACATTTTGTTTTGAAATTGAGTTCAATTTTGCTCTTGTGACTATTTGTAACTGCATTGTCCTGTTTTGTAATGTACTTAACTGTGGATTGTTTGAACAGGTGGAGATTCAGTCAGGAAGACCTCATCAAATTCGCATTCATCTTTCTTTCATAGGGCATCCACTACTAGGTAAATATGTGATTGCATGTTTAAGCTCGCTTTTTACGAGACATATTCCAAGTCCTAGTTTTAAGCTTCACAGTTTATGCCAGAGAGGCAGAGACTACCCTTTCTTATATTGTGACTCATACAAAAGTTACTCCTTATTAATTTTTACATACATGTGGTGCATAAGGTCAAAGCCTCCAAGGTGAAAGCGCACGTCTTAAATTAATTGAGCTGCAAAATTACCAATGTTTAAACTAAGCTGACTGACTAAAACACATACTCTCTCTGACTCAATTTGTTGTTCTGATGATCTCCCCTTTGTTTTTATGGGTTTGATATATTTCATATTCGTGGTTATTATGCTTTGTGATCCCACATATTTCCCAAGTTTCATTTTCATCTACACCTTGGGAGTTTAGGACTTTTCTTCAACTCTCTATAATAATAAAGTGAAAGTTTCTTACTTTTGATGCATTATTACAGAGAGTGCAGTAATTTGAGTAGCTTATATTCAAATTTAATATCCCCTCCGTCTCACTGTGTTGTTGCCATTGCTATCTCTTATCTAAGGTATTATATTTTTTGAAGGATTGATCACGAGTATTTACGCCACATGTCAATGCTTATTGCCTTATTGGTACTTTTTTTTTCATTATTAAAGATATGTGTTATGTCTGTATGCTAGGAACACTACATTGTTGGAAAGATACTAATGTACTGAAAAGCTGTCTGTCACGTCAAAAATGAAATGCCATGCTTCCATGATATAGACTGGTTTTCAGTGTGCAAACTAATTGCAAAAGTAAGTCATTAATGGTGTTTGCTTGCTTTGCATGAGCTGCTTTTCAGGTGATCCGCTTTATGTTGCTGGTGGTCAGCCAAGATGCTCTGATTTGGAGGTCGTGGATGAAAGTTATGCTGAAGATGGGTATGAAACTCAACATCTTTGATCCTCTATTCAACAATGTAATACCTTTCATATTGTGACGAGAGTGTTGCTATCTGGAATCTGGATTTGCTATTATACTCCTGAGTCCTGACCCTTTAAGAGGTCTCCTTGGTAATTGAGTTCCTCCAAAGAAAATATACATGAGCTTACAGTGACCAGTTGAGGAGTTTATCATCACCTGAGCAAAGTTTGGCATTTATATGCAGGGAAATCTAGAGTACGATATTTAAAGTCTTGGGATTAATGGGCATCTAGCGTACTATTAGAATTGTTGCCACACTAAGTTCTATCTAAGAAATCTCACTGTTTGACACCAAGAAAAAAAAAAAAAAAAAAAAAAAAAAACTCCCTACTTAGCCCTTTTAGTTTCTGGTTCTAGATTGACTAAAGGTTACTCTCTACTGTCTCGTGCTTGGAGGAATCTCGTGTTTTTTGTATTCTGATGTCAACCAATGTTTCTTTTCTGCCACTATACAGCGGTTATCAACGTCCTGTGAAACCTGTTCCAGGAGACACTGGATATCACTTGCATGCCCATGAAGTGACCCTTTCCCATCCAACTACAAATGAGGTAATAGAACTTTATAATTTGGTGTGTAACAACTGTTGTGAAGTGATAGACTTTAGGATCGTGAATGTAGTAAATCTCTCGTGAAAAAACGCAAAGGGGTACCTCTGTTCAGTGCCTAAAATCACATGACCGTATAAACGGGACATTCATGCCATAAACCTAGGCCCAGATATAAGCCCCTCCAGTTCCAAGACTTCACTACAAGTTTTATTTTATTAAGGAAAATTTGCGAAACCGCACCTTATAAAAGAAGTTTTTTGTGAGACCGCACATTTTGTGTTAAATTTTGCGAAACAGCACCTTTTAATTCTATTTCTTTGCGAAGCATCACATTTTTTCATTTTCAACCAATTTTAACCACTCTTTAAAGTTGACCCGACGTTGACTTACCTTGCCGGGTCTCATTGCTTGTAAACTGAACATGCATCATCTTTCCTCCGCAGATGATGACAATTGTTGCCCCGTTGCCTTCAACGCTGAAAATTGTGAACGAGTAGCACTGTGGGTTATGAAACTTTTTAGGTGACGAGGTTGAGCTTTTACTGATTCGTATGTTCCATCAACTTATGTTAGATGTGGTTGTAGATGTGGTTACGATATCCATCTTAACCCCCGTCGGATGGTCGATTCTACCATCTCGTGGAGCACAACAATAATCAAGAAAATGACAATGACGAAAGCAATCAAAAGATGGGGAAGAAACATGAGGTAAGAAAGTTGAGACTCGAATATACCAGTATAGAAGGTACACTTTTCTGAATTGACGAACTCTGGTGCAAGAGTACAAGACAAGATTATCAATTTGTCCAACGATTGAGGGAGCCTTGAATTTGTCATGAATTTTGCACATTATTTCGTATTTTCCATCAAATACAACAAATGCAAAACCTGCAATCTTACAAGCAATCTAAGAGGCCTAAGACCAAAAGAGATGAATCCAACAATACAAAACCCTAATGTACAATGCGGCAAAGATATTTGCCGCTAGGGGCCACCCTAAACAATGGCCCCTATCGTTCCTACTACCTTCCTACATCACCTTGACCACCCCAAGAATCCTCCCTAACCATCCCGTTAACCACATGACCACCACGGCCGCCATACTCTTGACCCGGGCACTGCCAATTAAGGGCAGAAACCGGATCTGATATGCTCGTGCACGCACCCCCATGAAAGTCACCCTGTACAACGTTCAATTTAACAAATTCCTTCCCATTAGGCTGTGAACTCGACACAGCCTCGAAACCATTCCTCTCTACTCTTGGCAACACACTCCGCCTTGGCTTAATGTCTAAGGTGAATGGTTGCACCCCATTGCCCATATTAAATTCTGTCGGAGAGAACTCACAGGCATTATTTAAATTACACTCGTCGGAATTCACAGCTACTTGCAACGACTGCAGCTCCGTCTCCGGAGAGGAAACTGAGCAATTGGCAAAAGCAGCTGGATACCTAGCCAACAGCAAAGCTGATGACTCTGTCAGAGATGGATAGCCTACCTGTATCTTACTTCCATCCCAAATCCCGTAGGTCCTAACTGGAACGTTCTCAAGGCCCACTAAGCCACTGTGATCATGCTTGACTAACGCTGAGTTTCCATCTCCATCCGAAATTGAAGCCAATCTCATATTAATGCCACCAGATACCGGATGTGAATTTGACTTCTCATCGTGACATTGGGCACTTGAAGTTGCTTTATCATATGAGGATGGTTTGCTGAGAATCTTTCCAAAAAGTTTAACATCACCAGCACTGCTGCAAGGCTTCTCTGTGTCCGAACCACTCCCAAACATTGCATGATCCTTGGGCCGACCTTCACTCTTGGGAAGGAGAGGAAGCTCAGCAACTGCATTCTGTGATGCTACACGACTGCATTTCCTGAAATAACACTCTGAAAAAGATTGCACTTTACTCTCCGATCCAGGCTTACGGGTGATAACACTATTCATATTCGTCTTAATTGACGAATCCAAAGATAAACTCTTCGAATCTCCGGGGCGTGCACCTTGTCTGACCAAAGAGCTGCCAGAGCGGGTTGATTGTTCACAATGCCCACCTCTGAAACCGGTGGAATCATTATGAGCATTAGACAAGTGAGGAGAGTCACTGTTCTCACATGCAGCAACTGGATTCCCATTTGCAGCCTGAAGAACAAATTTAGGATCCAGAACAGTTGAAACATTTACCCCAGTAGGACAGTCAATTGCATGATCTGATGTGCCACCCTGGGTGATCAGGTGAGCTCTTTGCTGAATATCATCACCAGATTTATTGTCCTGTACATCAACCACCCCACCAGGACCGAGATCGGAAACATCTGCCAGGCTATAAGCTGGACATAGAACTTCTGGTTCTGTATCTGTGTCATTACAATCCAATTGTCCCGCTACGCAATTATCTTCTGACATAGTTGCATCAGCAACAGAAGAATCAGGCTTGGAAACATCTAGACTCGCATGTGGCAAGTCTTCATCCATTCTAGAACATGATTTATCACTGCAGCTCACAGAACCAGTCTCTACAACACACGCATCTTCAACATCACTACCACCGCCATTTGTTTCATTGCTTCCAAGGACTCCACCACTACAGCTTCCTAGATGTAGGGTTTCTAGACCAAGGCATTTCCGAGCCTTGCTGAAGAAGACTTTGCATTGATCCCTGGTCTTTGTCCTTACAAGAAGTGATATCTTCAAAAAGTCTTTCCCATGAGACCCAAATGCCTGGACAAATAACGCTTTCTCATCATCTGTCCAGTCAACAGGATCCATCTCTCCACAACTTTCATCTGAACAGCTATTATCCTCAACATTCTGTGTGACATCTGGCGTCAAAGGCCGCCTAGCAGAGGCACCAACTTTTTGGTGCCTGAACTCATGGTTGCCATCTGCAGGATCAACAGAACTAGTGATGCAAGAACTCATGGCCTCTGATGACAATGAGCCACAGATGCCGGCCAAAACATCAGCAGCTGCAGTTTCCCTCTCGTCTTCAACACATAAACTACTTAATGTTTCAATGAAACCATCTGATCCTTTGGACTTCCTGTTGCTTGATTTTCCTGAGACTAATTTTGAGCTTTTCAAGACCTGATCAGCTTGAGCGGCAATAGCCGAAGCTGCACCCAAGACATCAAGAGATGCAGCATTCACTTCCCTGCCCCATTTCTTCCCAGATGTCAACATGTATGTATCGGAGGACAAGGGCTTCGATTGCTTTTTCACATCCAGCTTCTTAGTCTTATCAAAACATTCTGATCTATGGTTCTTGTAATAGAATTGAATGCAATCAGCTGTGCTCTTATGATCAAGAAAAGATGCAATTTTTCTGAAATCTTTACCAAATGTAGCTAGTTTTTCCATGAATATTTCTTTCTCCTCGCTGGTCCAAGGGTTTGTCAATGCCCTCTCCTGCTCAACTGCAAAGGGATCCTCGACTAATCCATTACTAGAAACAAACCTTGATGACATCTTTGCCTTTTCATCCAAAATCATAGCTGGCATCTTCAGACTGCTTCTGTAGGTTTTCACCTCAGAATCTGATAGTAGCTTCTTTGTAAAATTTAAGATCTCAGTAGTTGGAACCAAGCTTAAGCTCCCACCTGTAAAAGCATATCCAGAACATTCAGACGTAGGCAAGAAAACAAAATCAATGTTAATCCAGAACTAACTCTCATAATAAAACAAGAAATTCATTGTCATAAATATCTACACCAAGGTAGAAAATGAGAAAAGATAACGGCCACGGGAAAAAAAAAAATTATAACATCTAAACAACCTGCTTCCATATAACACGGCAAAATTGAACGTGATAAATAGTAAAAAAGTCTTCTTGGATATGGCTTATTGTACGTCATTCGTATATACTCCCACATAGCATCGACAAAAGACGCGCATATGATATATCCATGCAAGTCATAACACCAAACTTGACCAGAAACCACCCTCCAGCTATCTGTAAGTTCCAGATGTAGTCTTCATACTACCCTCTATCACATTTTTTTTAAAAGAAAAAATATCAATATATTCAAGACGGATACCAAGACTGTGACGCCCAACTACAAAAGGCACACCACGGAGTTGATGGGGTGTTGTCCATACAGAAAAAGAGACCTCATCAGGCTCTAAACTTGTCAGGGTAAATTCATTCAGAAACCATACAACCCCAACATTCAGAAACACCTCCGCATGAGCGATCGAATCAAGACGTGGCCATAGATCAGTATGTTTGGCAATTGCAAGCAGGTAAGTTCTACATCAACTTGTACGTATTTAAAGCTCTAAAAACCAGCAGCTATTCCACTAATGCATGGTCTAAAAGGTCAAATGTATAGAGATCAACCCTAGATTACAGCATCACAGTGCAGTATAACATATCGTCCAAGTTAACAGTCCTTAAAATATGCGAGAAAAGGCACAAAGATTCACTTCAATCACATTGAGCAATCTATAGAATTGAAGCACATAAACAATCGCATTCCTGATGAGCAGCTACCCAACACTACTAAAGCTGGTGACAATCAATGAATCAGAACAGAAAAATCAACTACTAAAGTGAAGATTTTTTTGACTCCGACGCAGTAATCGATTAATGAATATGATGAATTCAAAATTATCCAGCAAAGCACCAAGTTGCAAGATTGATAAAACCTTGGTCAGTTCCTACAAGTTCCTAATGATCAAGTCTGCTCCATTATTCTCATGACATTAATTCAGTTTAAGACGTAACTTTTTCAGTCAAAGCTAGACAACTCATACCACAGGAAAAACTGAGAATACAGGAACTATCTCCTACTTTACTCGAAAGAATACATATTTTGAACACATTAAACAGACAATGAGAGTCCCTCCAACAGACATAATTACTGGTTACATTTATCTAAACAAAGATAATTTGAAGTTTTACAGACACCACTACCACCGTCCCACAAAGAAAAGCAAGGAATATAGTTTCAAGAATGAGATTTCCCAACCATAAGCAGGTGTCCAACCCCCAAAAACAACACCATGGAGCCCATCCAACATACTCTAAACTGGCTTGCCTGTCTGACTACTGCCCAAACCCACAACTGCCTTACATGTAAGCTTAACACAGCCAGGGGCTGAGGTCGCACCCATTGCTCTCTCTTATGCATCCACCGGTACACAAGAAATTACGCTCAATCACAGTGCACACAAAAAATTATCAAGAGAAAGTGAAGTACACACCATACCCCTTCAAAAGCTTTATGTTTATTATTTTACCAAAAAAAAAAATCCATAACTACCTACAATCTTTTTTCTAATTCTCCATCTTTGTTAACCCTGGTTGGCTTGCTACAGTTTTAAACACCAAAAGTCCTTGAGAGTATTACGAGAGGGTACAGGTGCTTCATTCCCATTTCCCCACTTCACTAATTGTTTAAAAATCTTTACACTATCAGCGTGATAACAAAACAGAAGATTGTTGCAAAGTACCTAATGTTAAGTGTTAACCACAGGAAAGGGAAAGGTAAGCTCACAGAACACGATAATTAATACCATTTTCACAACTCTTTCCTCCGCCATAATCGTGGAGTGCATCCTAGTACAAAGTCTGATGACTTCTCTAAACATAAAGGGGAAACATTATTTTATTTCAACATTAAGTAGCTATTCGAAGTAAAAGCTCAACTTCAATTAGTAAGCAAAAAGAAGGCAAGAGTATTTCAAAAACAGGATTTACTATGTGAAATATCTTACCAGGTGAAGCGAAACGTGAGCGAATAGAGGACCGGTGCTTCTGATTTGCAATTTGCATTGTCCGTGAAGCTTGATCATGTTTTTTGTGTGGTTTTGTCCGTTGGGTTCTCAAGGAAAGTAACCGCAAATCCTCCTTCCAAAGGTGATGAAAAGCTCTATACTTCATTGATATCACTCTCTCTTTGAACTTGAGTGACCTCTTCCTCCTCAGAAACTTCTCCCTCATTGTAGTATCAGCAGATACACAAGAAAATCTGATCGACTCCATATCTACGACACTATTATCAGTAGGAAATAACTTAATAAGCCCCTCAGAGGCTTTGGCAGCAGTTTTCTTATTAGAAGCTAATATCGTGTCACACATATTGTCCTCTTTCTTATCACAAACACCTGGATGCTCAACCATAGCTACACCTACAATACTGTCTTTAAAGCCATTTGCATCATCACCTCGACAGCATGTCCCCCCCATTGCCTCCTCATTCTCTGGCACAGTTTTAGAGGAGCTCACAAACCCATTGTTTGCAGAACAAGTGATTTTCCACTCACAAGGAGACACTGCCTTCTGAACAGGAAGAGGTTCCACAAACTTTGAAGTGGCAGTACCCGGACTATCAATATCTTCAATCTTGTCAGCTCCTCTAGCATCACGGCTAGGAAGAGCATTTTCAACAATCATGTCTTCAGATGAGCCCACTTCTAAAGAAGCTGGTTTAGTAAAGCCTTTTAGGCCACCTTCACCATCTATAGGCAAAACATTTGATGAACCTGGACATATGACACCTTCAGCAGAATCGGCTTTCAATGACTTCAATTCATTTTCAAGTGAATCAATTTCAGTTTCAGTCAGCTCTAATGCCTTCGAAATATCACCTTTCCACAATAACAGCTTATTGAAGGCTGATGATCTCATAAAACCAGAATCCATTGAGCATTGATCATCTACTAGTAGCAATTCATTTAGCAAGGAACTCAGATTGGTTATCGAGTTCAATTCCAATTTCTCCAAACTGAACTGCATTCCTTCAGGCAGTTTCTCAGATGCAGGCATCGATGACACACTGAAGTTGTTCGCATCACCATCAGTTGTCTTCCCATATGTTTTCTCCTCCAGCCCTGTCACAAGTTGAGGGGATGAGAACATAAAACATTCATGACATGGCGACAGAAAGAGTCGACCAATAAAATAATAACTCTGATCCGAAACAGCCTACAATAACACATAGCACTCTTGCTGCAGACAAATACAATTTATGCCACATGTAAACACCTGACGAAACTTCAGAGAACCAACACTTCAGCAATAAATCCAGTAGTCAAAACTAAAACATCACAATGATACAAACCAGTGAGCTGACACACACACACACCAAAGACGACGGAGAACAAGCACACACATTACAGTACCGTGTGATCAGAACTAGGAAAAGGCTGTCAGAATTGACCACCTTTCAGCATCTGAAAATCTACAATGCGCATGATTATCAGCAGACAAATAATTTGCATATTTACTCTGTTACAGAATGGAATGGAAACCTGGGCATTATACATATCAGGAAAAGCTCTCAACAATGTATGGTTGCACAACAAGACAAGCTATTATCAAAGAATCCTCTAATCTCTAGAGAGTAAACGGCACCCATAATCGTTGTGCACCATTATGTGTACAGGTACCTTAAATTTGCATTAACAAAAGAGACATCAGTCTCAGCATTGCCATAGGACAAGTTGCGGAAATCAAATGGCCCAAATAATTCTATAAGTTAGGTGTGACAAAGGTAGAAAGATAAGCACAAGAAGGCAATGCCAGAAGATCATGCACTTTGCTCCTAAATCATGACATAGGAGTCCCACCTTGAATGGAAGGAGGCTCAGAATTTTTTTTCCACCACAATTTGAGAGAAAGGGAAGTCCGTCGAAATAATGAAGGATAATGTGGAAGGTAGTCTAGAAGACCGAAGGAAGGAAGTCAAGGAACTTTGCATTCTACATTCCGTAACACAATTGATAAATCCAGAATAGATCTTTGTCAAGATAAACAGCAAAGACAGATTCTAAAGCCTGAATTAACAGGACATATGTCTGCTCTCTGATCTTGAAACAATTTTTATGGTACCACAATGTTGTTTTAAAGTTTCAATGGAAATTAGACCCCAGATTGTGCTCATGCAAATTAGCATGTATGCTATGAACCTGACCTTTCTAATTCCTAAGGAAGGATTATCTACCAAATTTTCAACACCCATTTCTCATCAAACGTTCCCAACAAGATTACATTGTCTTCCTCATTATTTTCTCAATCTATAAGCCTTAGCTGAAAGAATATACATGTCTTGGGCACAAAGACAAGGTATCAAAAATCCTCTTACTATCTCCTACCGAGATCAGCACACTCCAGTAACACACAACATGAGAAAAGAAAGGTTGATAAAAAGCTTGGGCGCACTCACAGAAACCGTAGACAACACCAGAATAATCAAACTGTAAATTACAGTCAACAAGCAAGCTATCAAATTCACATATTTCGGTTGCAGCATTCAGTTGATGTCTGGGGAGTCCAAAGAAAGGAAGAACAAGACCAATCACATTAATGGAAAAATGTTCAATAAGACCAGTACCTGGAGAAGAGCTGCATGCGAAGGATGACGGTGTGGTCGGAGAAGAACAATCAGAGAAACCTGTAATTTTGGGACTCTTGTCAGCCAAATTTGAGGTGGCTGAACGTGTGGGTTCCACATGACCAACCGTTCCTGTAGTTTCAATCTTTCCTACATTTTCTTCAGGGCCTTCCACTTTCTTTTTTTCGTACTTTGCCAACCCCTCCCCCCAACCAAGCCGTGGTTTCTTTCTAGAGCTTGCGTCTTCAGAGGGATTATCAGAGGCAGCACAAGCAGCAACATCCCCAGATGGTGATTGCACAGGTGTGCCATTCTTTGGGGCTAAATCACCTTTCACATCACTAGACTCTCCTCCGGTGCTCTTAGAGCTACTTGAATGACTGAAACCAGAACCCCTTGATGTCAAACTTCCTGAGCGAGACCACTTCAAAGGCTTCCAGTCTAGGCTTCCCAATGAGTTCTCCTTACCAACTCTCTGGCTAACAATTGACCCATTGGTATCACCTGTTTTATCAGCTTCCTTTGAATGCATCTGAGCACTAGGATCAGAAGTAGGATGAGAAGGACGAGCAGGTGAATTGCCAACTGACCTCTGGTCATTCATAATATGAGGCCTACCCGATGTATTTGCTGGACCATTGTACTGATGGTTATTTTCCCAAGAATGGCCTCGCCATTCTTTCTGTCCAAATCCATTACGATTATCTCTGTGAAATCTACCATATCTACCATCTCCTCGTGCCCCAGATGGCCTGAAACTGTCATCATCAAGAAACCGATCACCAGAACGAGGTGTTGAATAACCGTGAGCAGAATCTTCTGGATACATATGCCATCCACCCTGCTTACCATGACCTTTGGGGTAATAAATAGAAAAAGAGAAAATATAAGAAGGGTTTAAAACCGATATCAAACACATGAAATTGAATAGATGGGTTGTGCAGTAAACAGCATAACCATTCCACCAAACTCAGAGAAAGCAGCGAGAAACAATGGAAAAAACAAACAAACTACGGTCCCAAGATAATCAAAAAGAAACAAAGTAACATAAATCAAAAGACTCCATTCCCTCCACCTCATGTTTAACTGCAAAGCCATCAATTAGCTGAAACAATTCAATCAGGAGCTAAACCTAAAGAGGCTTGCATCTTTGTCAAGATAGGAGGGGGGGTTGACTGAGGTACTACTCTACGTTTAAGATATCGTGGTTTTGAAGTTATCCATCTAAAAATTTGTAGGAAAACAGTTACTTTGAGCCATTTTGCTTTCTTCCATCATATTCGAAAGCCATGGAATTATAAGTTTTCGGCTCCATTGTAAACTAAAAAAATAAAACCAGACTGTAGCACTGTTTGAAAAGGAAAAAACAGAAGCGAAAATTCCTATCTAACCCTAAGGCACACAATCATCCTGCAAACTCGTTAAAACATTCTTAAGAATGTCCAAATCACAAGCACAGTGTTCATAGCTGCTAACAATCAGCTAAGGACACGAAACCCCCAAAAAAAAACCACTCCAGCTCAGGAAATGATAAGAAGGCAGCAACCCTAATTACTACCTACTCTTCAATTCCTAGTTTCCTACAAGTTTTCCAGAAGACCCGCCCCTCATTTCCCCCCACACTGAAGATCACAAATCAAACCAAAAAACCACGAATCGAGACGACAATCATAATTAAACAGCTACAGTCTCTAATCATCTCTTAACTCAAACAAACATCAAACCTACAAATATCAACCAGAGTTCGTTGACCATAAAGCTGCCGACAAAACAAAACAAAACCCTAAAAGCAAAACTCAACCTACCCCCAAATCAACAACATAAACATAAACAAACCCGAAAAAAAAAATCAATCCATACCGAAAACCCCCTAGATTTAATCTTCCGCCACACACAAATAATCACAAATTCAAGTCAGTCAGCCTAACAACAAGCTGACTTTGGGGCACGCAGATCAAAAATCAAAGGAGGGGAAAACTAACCAGGAGGTCGGCGAAACTCGGAAGAAGGGAACCCCCAACGAGGTGAAAACTCATTGGAATTACGAGATCCGGAGGCGAAAGGCGAAGAAGGCGACTCCCTCCACCTTCCACCACCACCAGGACCACCACCACCGCTACCACCACCACCACCACCACCACCACCTATATTATTGTTATTATTATTATTATTATGTTGGTGGTGGTGGTGCCCATGTTCGTATCCGTGTCCGTGTCCGTATCCGTGTCTCCGTTCTCGGAAGAACTCAGCCTTCCGATCCCAAGGCGGCAACGGCTCCGGCGGCATCAAAGCGGCCCCACCACTGATATTAGTACTAACACCACTAATAAAATCTTCTTCTCTTGACCTCCTCCTCTCTCTCTCTCTCCTGCTATACTTGTTATTTGCATAGGGCATACACACAACCCCTCTTTAATATCAAATTCCCACAATCAATAATAATTAAAAAAAAAACGTAAAGATTACTCAACACCAACACCCAGAAAAACCCACGACTGTTTCCCCCAATTTGAGACCGACCCAGATGAGAAAACCCTAAATTAACATCGACCCAGAAAAAATCACGACGGGATCTTGTAAGGTGGAGGGAGGAGCTCCTCTTGTGCAGATTTTTGGGGGGTTTTTTCTGGGGTTTTTTTTTTTATTTAATTCTAATTTGTTAATAATAATGGGGAAGGTGTTTTATTTTTTTTCTTGGTGTGTGTATGTGTGTATTGTTGAGGAGAAAAAAAGGGTGATATTTGCTGAGGGAAGACAAAGGAAGATGATGATGAGAGAGAAGATAAGAGAGAGAAAGTAAAAAGAGAACAGAGAGAAGAAGGGGAGAGTACTTGAGGTGAGAGAGATAAATTGGTATCTTCTCCCTCACAATTCCTAGTTTGAGTTGTTTATTGTGTGTGTGTGTGTGTGTGTGTTGTGTGTTGTGTCATTTTTCTTTTCTTTTTTCTTTTTTTTTTTTTTTTTTTGGTGTGGGTGTGTGTGTGGATCTCAAACCCTTTTATTCCACTCATTTTAATTCTTCTGCTTCACGTCCGCCCTCCTTCGTTTTATTTTTCCTTTTTTTACTTTTTTTTCCTTTTTTGCCCTAATTTCCTAAACAAACTAATTCTTGGGTTCTTGGGTTTTATATCTTTCCACAAGAGTACATATAGAATGGTTGACCTCAAGAAAGAAAGGGTACATGGAGGAAAAGCACAAATTGGGTTTCTTGCTAAACGGTGTTTTTGATATCGTTTCCATTGAGTTTAGGAGCATATTATCGTTTTTTATTGGTTTTCTTCTAAATAAATGGATCAGTTAATTTGTTGGCTCTTAAACTTAAGTGTTGTTTGGATACCCTCAAAGTCTAGGTTACCATAGAGACATACTAGTAGAGTGTAGGAATTATTCCTAAACATTTCCAATTCCTCCAAAGTGTAAGAATTAATTTACCTGGGGGGGGCTAGGTAAGTAGAAATTCCCATGGGAAATGAATTCTCTTGTTCATCCAAAGAAATTACCCCAATTTTCATACTTTCTTAATTCTTAGGATTTGCAAGTTCATGAGAATTTTGACTTTCCCAAGTGTATCCAAACGACACCTAAGAGTCTGCCATTATAATGGCGGTTGTAATTCTTTTTTTTTTTACATAATGGTTGTAATTATATCTACTTCCGATAATATCTACTCCAAAAAACCGAGGTAAGGATCGAGAAAGCAATTAACTGGGTGTGTTATCCTTAAGCACATGGGATATTTCCCCTTACTAGTGGGCTATAAATCCATAAGTAGCACAATAAAATAGACCCATAATCATCAATAAAAAAAATCATGAAATATGTCTAATAAATTTCTAGATCAACCAAACTAAAATCAAACAATATTTAAAGTTAATCAGAAAAGCAATCAATTCAAATCAAAACAACAACAAACCCAAATTTGAACAAATTCGTATCAATACAACAACAAACTTAATACGCATCAACATTTAAAAAAATCCACCAATTCGATGAACAGCCCGAATTTAAAATTTTTGAAGATTAAAATTCAAAATACACCTGATTAAAGGAGAGATGAGGTAAATTCAAAAGCCCGATCTAATTTTGGGGTACAAAGAATTGAGATTGGATGAGAAATCGATTTGGGGTGAGAAGAACTAGGGATTGTGAGGATTGTTTTTTTTTTTTTTTGGACGGGACGGTGAAATTTTTTGAAAACTGAGGAGCAGAAGAAAAAAAAAAAGAGTGAACGAAATTCCATTTGGATTTAGGGTTAATGAAATTAGGATGAGTTAAGTGTGATTAGATGAGTTAGGTTAGAGAGTAAGGGCATAATAAGAGTAACTTCAAGTTCCAAAAACAACCCAAAAACGAAAAAGATAATAAATCACTCTGTCGGACCAAAAAGGAAAGGGTAAGCTCGGTAATGAAATGACCGGGGCGAGGGGAGTTAGTATCTCCTAAACTTGTCATTTTGAATACCAAAAGTAATAGTATGTGTCAAATGTTTTCCTTGTTTGCTTAAAAGACTCAGTGCGGATCATCTGTCTCATTTTCCTATCACACTCCATGTATCCCTCCAATAATATTTTAGCATTCCATCATTTTAATTTTTAAAGATATATGAAATAATAAAATGTGATTGAAGGGGTACATGGGAATATGGGATGTGATATGAAAATTAGATAGGTGATCCACACTGCAAAAGACTAGCTTTCTTTCTTTAAGATTTATTGAGAACTACTTTGAAGCCCAAGCCATCCACCATTTCCAAGGGTGAAGGTGTAGTATCATACCTAAGGCGAATACGTTTTTTTTTTTTTTGAAGTAGAAACCGAAAAAGTTACTCGCTGCTTTTCTTTTCAAAAAAAAAAAAAGAAAAAAAGTTACTCGCTGCTTCAAAATCTCAACCATTTCAGTCACAAGTTCAACGGTTTCTCGCACAACTAACTACAAGTATATGAGCACTTTGCAACCTGGGGCGCAATAGATCTTTCTTGATTAGCCTTTTGCACATAGACTTGCTTTGCCTGATAAATTTTGTCCTTCTGATGATTTTCTCTCTTTAGTTACTTGCAATTGTAGTCCTTGTGGCCCAAATTATACAACAATGGCAGTATAAGAGACACATTCGTGCTCAACCTTTTGGACCGCTCCCCCTTGGTAATTTAAGAGAATCATGTTTATGTCAAAATTTCAAATTCGACGATGGTGCATAATATTTAAGAGATTTTAGGGCCCGTTCCGTATCACTGCCGTTTTCGATTTTGTTTTTTTTGCGTAAAAAATTTACTTAAATAAGTTACAAAGTTAACTTCAAATTGTTTGGTTCTATAATAATAGTCAAATAGAAATTGAAAACAGACAATTAAAAACCACTTTTTCTGGTTTTCAAAAACGGGACTTTGTTTTAAAAAAAAAAAAAAAAAGTGAAAACAGAAAACGATACCAAACAGGCCCTTAACTTTCAGCTAGGGTTAATAAATACAACATAATCGATCGTTATAGTATTGTGGAAAGGTTGGCTTCTCAATGGATGATTTTCTCGCATATAATACCGGCAGGAAAATCTGTAACTAGTGGCAAAATAATTAGTTAAGGAAATAAAACTTTGATAATCATTACAAAATCGAAAACCAAATCATCTCATTAATAATGACCACTAATGCGCATGGACAACTGAGGAAAAAGATTACATTAAGGACATAGAAAAGTAACAAAATTTTCATGAAATTTTACATTTTGATTGTAAAGCTAAGTTTTGTTATAGATATAGACTATAGAATGATAAAACATATATTGAACTTTGAGTCAATTTAATTACAGACACTGGACTTTTAAAAACGGACATGCATTAACTATTATGCAAAAAGTGTGAGTGATGTAAAGTTAGTGAATATTGATTGTCAACGTAATGTATACCACATTGTTGCAAGAACCGTTACAGACATGATTTGTCACCCACACGTCAGTCTAATGTCCAATCTCCCTTTTTCCACAAGAATGTTAGTTTCTTTGTTACAATTAGTCTCTCTATTTTTGAGGCTCAATTAACTGAGATATTTTGTATGGTACCCACGAGCTATCCGAGTTTCTCATAGGTTTTAGAACCGTAAAACTTGTAAACCCTAGAAAATTGGATTGGGTAACAACTAATAAGTACTTGATGTACGAGAACTAATAATGTTGCTTGATACGCTGCTGCAAAAGCTATTGATTTCTTGGGCATGCATGATCCATCTCCACTCATTATATCGTGCAATTTTTTCACCTTTAAGTTAAAATACTACGTAATAATTCGTGCAATTTTTTTCTCAATAGTCAATCACAAACAACGTATACTCTTCCAAAAAGTTGCATATGTACTTCTCATATGGGGAGTCTTTATAATGATAGTGAAAACTAATAATCACCATGATATTGGGGGATGTGTAACAAGAAATACATGTAAAACATATCGATTGGTGTTGGGTAAATTATACCATGCTCACGGCCACGGGAGCACTAGAGTCATGGTGCTCCCACGCACAGTAAAAGGGTGGGACCATGAAATAAAAAATGAAAAATCATTTTTTAAAGTGTGGTCCCTATTTATCTTTTGTGAGAAAGACCACCATGTTATTATGTTCTCGGGAGCATGATATAACTACTCGTAATATCGTATGAAATTCCCGGTACAACTATTGTTTGTGTACTATTTGCCCTAAAAAAGGATTTTTGATAGACTAATAGTGGCTATTTGACGAAACGTCGTATAATGTGAGCCAAAACTCCCAGAAACAACTATATCTCTCCTCTCCGCGACGCCCGGATCGCTTCACCCACACCTCGTGTTCAACGACCCAAGCTCACCTGTCTCACCAGAGAATCTCCAGTCTGGCCGGACGGCTACCGATCCACGGCCTAATTGGGGCTCGCAGGGAGGTGTCGTGTTTGTGTTTGGTGGGTATGTGTGGTGGTCAATGATATATCTATGGTGAAAGAAAAGTGAGATTTGTAGCTTTAATGGTGGTGAAACATGAGAGTAAGTTGCAAGGATGAGGAAGAAGACGGTCATTTCGTGTCTCTACTGCTCCTATTGGACGAAGCGTCCAATAGCTACTATTGGTTTAGAATTACTTTAGGTAGCGTTTGGAAACATGAATTTAGAAATTTGTAATTATTTCTAATCCATCATTTGAGAATGTAGAATTCAAATACAAATTCATTGTTTGGGGAGGGTGGGATTTCAAAATGACACCTCTTGAGGTGTCATTTGTTTTTGGCCTAATTGGATTTGATGCAAATTCCAAAGGATTTGACACAAATCCAAATTCTCAAATTCTTGAGTTCCCAAACTTGTGATTTGTGTCAAATTTGGATTTGAGAATCAAATCATTGTTCCCAAATACTCTCTTAAAGAAAAGTTTTAGAAGGTACTATCTTTCAAAATTCGAAACATAAAAGAACCTACTCGTATTTAGCAGAATAAAAACGGAAAATCACGTGGTACCCTCGAGCTTTAATCAATTGCATATGGTACCTCTGAGGTTACTAATTTGAGCATGGTATCCAAATAGTAACATCCGTTATCCGTTAGATTGTTCAGTTAAGTGATAGTGACGATCTATTAAAATTCGAAACACCGATTCTATTTAGGAAAAGAAGAAAAGAAAAAAAAAGAAACTTCTTTAGAACACTACTCCACAATCCACATGAACACGATCCTATTGATTTCCTTTCCCATTTTGCCCACCTATATGATCCTATTTAAACGATCTCAACGAACCGTCAGAGAAATTCTTTGACACGCTTCTCCTTTCTGCAATGGCAGCATCTGCCAATCCCTAATTCCTAATTCCCCCAATTTAAATCACTCTCCCCCAAATTCCTCATCTCCATGATTAATTTATTCTTATTATTAAATTAATATTTACAAATGGAGAACACCACCGTTTCTCCACCGCCACCCGCCGCTGATCACAAGCTCTGCGGTTATCTCACCACCGTCCTCCGCCACCACAACCACCGCACCGACGACGTCAACACCACCATATCGTTACCGGAATTCGGAACTCCGGTCCATTTCTTCTTCCACGGCTCTCGCGACGTCGGCTTCCGCTCCGCTTCCGGCCACCACATTCTCTCTCCTCTCCCTCCTCCTAAGTCGCAAATTACACCACCGTCACCGACACCGTCGCCGTCGCCGACGAAGAGGAAGAAGAATTCGAAGAAGAGTGTTAATCACGCTACCGTGACTGCCACCGCGCCTGCTGTTCCGAGCGTAATTCACCAAATTAAGACGCTGCTTAATCAGAAATGCCTGAGTATCGCCGCCACCGTCGTTGGCGGTTGGCGTAACTCCGAGGAAGAAGGCGGCGGCGGTGGCGGTGGCGGTGATGATAGGGTTGCGGTTTTGATCGACGTTTATCTACCGGAGGCGGTGTGGTTGAACCAGTGGCAGTTCCCCCGCTCCGCCACCACCGCTGCCGCTCTCTTTCGCCACCATTTGAGGTGCATTTCCGATTACTCGTTGTTTTTTTGTGATCATCGTTAGAAAACGTATTTGATACGAATGATCGCCGGCTCATAGAATTGAGCGAGAGCAAGACTTTCTCTTCACTCTCTACAGTAGGATCATTGCGAATTTGCTATTTGTGGTACTTTTAGTGGTCTACGATACAATGTAGAAAGGGAACTTTTTTGGATAGTGTGTTGTTGTTGAAATGTAGCGTGTGATGGAATTTAGCTTGTAAAAGATGGTTCATATGTTTTGTTTTTTCTAATTCTAGTTTTGTTGGTAGTATATTCTATTGAACTGTAGCTTGTGTGATAAAATTCAGCTCATGAAAGAAAAGAGATCTTATTTCGCGTTTTCGGTAGCAACTATAATGTTGTTGGGAACAGTTAGTAGCGATTTTAGCCACTTGTTTGTTGTTGATGAGGGGAAGGGAGCCTTGGCGCACCTGGTAAGGTGTTGCGTTGTGATCGGTAGGTCACGGGTTCAAGTCTTTGGAGCAGCCTCTTGTCCAAAAAATGACAAGGGGTGTCTGGCCCTCCAGAGACCCTTGTGGTGGGACCCTTTCCCGGACCTTCACTTTCGGGGGATGCCAATGTGCACCGGACTGCCCTTTTTTTTGTATTTGTTGTTGATAAGGCACACATGGTAAACTTGAGGATGTCGACTGCAAATTTTCCTTTTCCTAGCACTCTTATCATATTGCTAAGGATCAGGAGTAATACTGGGCACTTCTACCTTTCGAGGGATTGTCGATAGAATTTTGTATCTTAAATTTTGCGCTGTGTGGATTTAGAGCTTAATGCTTTGCTGCTCCTCTTGCTATTTGCTTGGATGTTCTTCACTGGCTGATTGAGCCTTGTTACTTGCTGTTTGGTTAGTACCATGCTTGTTTATGTTGGAAGCCTGTAGGCTCGGTGAACACCTAAAATTTTTGAAATATTTTTTTTATTGGAGGGTTTGCAATATGTGCTTGTAATGAGATCGTTGCCTGTATGTACATGATGGATTCATGACATATTTTCTTGAAGGTCACATGTATGTTGTTCATGCAGCTCATTATTGAGACATCTTAGCTCAATCTTTCTGCAGATGTGACTGGGAGGAGAGGAATTTGATGCTCAAGGATGAATATTATAAGGATCAAGTTGGTGCTATGAGTTTGCGGACTTTACCTGACTGTCATGTTCTAGGATGTAAGCAGCATTTTAACGTGTCTGATTCTTCTAAAACAAAGGGGTTTGAACTTCATGAAATCTTCAAGAGCTTACCAAGCTTGACTTTAGAAGTGAAGTCAGCTTCTTCAGCAATAACACCTATTCCAATGGCCACTGGATCTGGGATCTGGGATTTGACTGATGATATTTTGGTTAAAATTTTGTCTACCCTATGCACAAAGGATCTACGGCATGTTTCTTTGACTTGTCATCATCTCAGATTCTTGACTGCTTCAATTGTGCCATCTATTAAGCTCAAATTATTTCCCCATCAGCAAGCAGCTGTTGAGTGGATGCTGCAGCGTGAGCGAAACATTGCTAGCTTGAATCATCCCCTGTTTTTGGGCTTCTCAACCATGGACAAGTCTCCTTTTTATGTTAATATAGTCTCTGGCGAATTAGTCACTGGGTCAGCTCCGACAATTATGGATTTTCATGGTGGATTATTTTGTGATGAACCAGGACTTGGCAAAACTATCACAGCTCTTTCACTTATTTTGAAGACCAAAGGCACACTGGCTGCCCCTCCCAAAGGAGCTGAAATGATTTGGTGCAAAGATGATGATGATAAAAAATGTGGCTTCTATGAGTGTATTGGCAGTAGGTTCTCTGGTCTGGATATTCTTTCCTCAGGACCGAGAAGTGAGTATCACAATGATCGAAGGGGCCTGTTTACACCTGATGAGCTGATTCCTGAGGATCTTTTTACTCCAAAGAGGCTCAGATTATCAAGTCCTGATGGGCTGTCATCAGTGTATGCTTGTCCAGAAAGACTAGCTGCAGCATCACCTGAGCTTTTGCAAGTTACGCCGGCGACATGCATAGTTCGTTGCTCACGGAGCTTGAATCGTGTGAAGAGAAATCTTGTTGACAGAATTGAAGGTACATCTGGATATTCTAAAGATAGCAAGACTGGAAGGTCTTCAGGTAAACGGAAACATGCTTCAAGTTCAAACATTGTAACTAATGTTGCTTTGGAAAGTCAGTTTGGGGCTTCAAGTGAATGTCCAAGTTCCAATAAGAGGCGAAGGAAGGATGTGGGGGTTCAGCGGGTTGGGGATTGGGTTACTCGTGATGACTGTGGGAAATCGCGTAGAGTTTCGGCTGAGGATGTCCCTGACCCCAAAGCTTTATGGTTTTGTAGTCTGAACCCTAATCCCGAATATCAGAGTCGTAATGCCCCTGAAGAGACTTCTTACCAACCTCTTACTTTCTTGAATGGGTTTTGCAGAAAAGAGGCTTCTGGAGGACTACCTCAAAATGTGGCATTCTTTGTTAATGTCCTAAAGAATCGTTGTGCATTGCTTAAAAGTCAGACAAAGAAAGCTTTGCGTTGGCTTGCTAGACTTCCATCTCTTAAACTCTCAGAGATGGAGACAGTTGGATTGGTTCGTCCAGGTCAGTTGACAACAAAAGAAGCTAATAGCTACCATATAATTTTTGAAGAATTTGGCCTTGTTAAGAAACAGCAGCAGGGTACAGCTCGTTGGTTTTACCCCAAATCCCTAAACAATCTGGTGTTCGATTTGCCCGCTCTTAGAATCGCCCTTTGTGAGCCATTGGACTCATACAGGATGTATTTATCTAGAGCAACCCTCATCGTCGTTCCATCAAACTTAGTTGATCATTGGAGAACACAAATCGAGAAGCATGTGAGATCAGAGCAATTGCAAGTTTACTTTTGGATTGATCATAAGAAGCCTTCTGTACAAAGCCTTGCTTGGGATTATGATGTTGTTATTACGACATTTAGTCGGCTCAGTGCAGAGTGGAATCCGCCTAGGATAAGTGTCTTTATGCAAGTTCACTGGATGAGGGTTGTGCTAGATGAGGGACACACTCTTGGATCCAGCATGAGCTTGACGAACAAAATGCAGATGGCAGTGTCATTGTGTGCTTCAAACCGCTGGATATTAACTGGAACACCCACTCCTAATACTCCAAGCAGTCAGGTTTCTCATCTTCAACCCCTACTGAAATTTCTCCATGATGAAGTGTATGGCGAAAGTCATAAGAACTGGGAAGTGGGCGTCTTGAAGCCTTTTGAGGCACAGATGGAGGAGGGTAAACTGCGTTTGTTGGCGTTACTAAAGAGGTGTATGATTAGTGCACGGAAAGCTGACCTACGATGCATCCCCCCTTGTATCAAGAAAACAACTTATGTTGATTTTACGGAGGAACATGCAAAATCTTACAATGAACTCGTCGTGACAGTTCGGCGTAACATTCTACTGGCTGACTGGAATGATCCTTCGCATGTTGAAAGTTTGCTGAACCCCAAGCAGTGGAAATTCAGGAGTGCTACCACTAGAAATGTGAGGCTTTCTTGCTGTGTGGCTGGGCACATTAAGGTAACAGAAGCGGGTCATGATATTCAAGAAACAATGGATGTTTTGGTTCAAAATGGTCTGGATCCTCTGTCTCAGGAATATCAACTTATAAGGTACAACCTCTCATATGGTGGTAACTGCCAAAGGTAAGAACTTGTCTTTTGATCTATAGGGAAGTAGCGTTTTAATATGTGCTGTGGTAATTGGGCCATTTCTAAAACTTTTCTTTCCTGTGAAGATGTGCTGAATGGTGTCGTCTACCTATTGTTACACCATGTAGGCATCTGTTATGCCTTGATTGCGTTGCCCTGGACAGCACAAGATGTGCACTTCATGAATGCGTGTTTCAATATGAGATGCAGAGTCCTGAGGCATTGACACGACCAGAGAATCCAAACCCAAAGTGGCCTGTACCCAAAGATCTTATTGAGTTGCAGCCGTCATATAAGCAGGTAGGTCTTAGAGGTGTTGGAATATCTTGTTTAGTGAATCTTACTATTGGTTTTTTTTTAACTCCTTATGATTTCACTGTGCAGGACAGTTGGGATCCAGATTGGCAAGCTACTTCTAGCAGTAAAGTTGCATACCTTGTTCAGAGGTTGAAAGAAATAGAGTTCGATAGTAGGCAAACTGTTTGCTCAATGGAGGAGGGAAATTGTTCAACAGTACCCTATGACACTATCTCCTGCAAAGAACTCTGGGTCAACTCAAGAATAGATTCATCTGAGGTGCCTGCTGAAAAAGTTTTAGTATTTTCTCAGTTTCTTGAGCATATACATGTCATTGAGCAACAGGTAAACGTCGCTCCATATGCATATTTCTTGGTTTCCTTTCCACTCATCGAGACCAAGGTGACTAATATACCTTCTGTAATCGTCAGCTGACCTTTGCAGGTATTAAATTTGCAAGCATGTATAGTCCTATGAATGCCAGCAGCAAGGTATCAATACTTGTCTTTGACATTTTTATACCATTGTTTATCACTGGACACTTGATGTTCCTTCTTACTTGTTTATCGTTAGCCTATGTTAAAAATAACTGTTTTAAATTCTTACTTGTTCAGAAGAAGTCACTTACCATCTTTCAGCGAGATCTGGGTTGTATGGTGCTTGTGATGGATGGAACTGCGGCACTAGGTCTTGATTTGAGCTTTGTTACTCATGTTTTTCTAATGGAGCCAATATGGGATAGAAGGTAAATGTCTCCCCCCCCCCTCTCGCATAAGAATGAGTTGGTTCGTGCTATATGTTCATATTTTTTAGATCAGCAGAGTTTTTCGATTCCTTCTAGCGTGGGCATTTGGGATCTTTTGTTGTCTTTTGTAAGTTGTTGATCGAGAGGTTCAGCACTTTCAGGTAAGATATAATTAGTGGGATATTATTGTTTTCCAACAGAACTTAGCTGCTAGTATTGGGAGATATCTAGGTAAAACCCTGTAGCTTATAGAAGTCTGACTTTGTTCGCTCTGTTTTATTTATTTTACTCTTTTTCTAGTTAATAGATTGGGATATCTTTAGTACAGGAATGAGGGAATCCACGTAAATAATCAAGATTTCTTGTCCAATACAAGCTTAAACTCTTTTTTTTTTTTTAATTAATTTTATGACTAATCAATATATAAGCAAAACATCCCCCTTTAACCCCCAGCCCCAAACACGAGTGAGAGATAAGGAAATTAGAAAGAATAAAAAATTTCAAAGGTTGTTTTTCATCGTACAGGCATGTCTAGGCTGTTAGGACACTGAGTATTTTGTTATAACGTAGATTTTTCTTTAAAATGGAATATGGGTCTAATGGAGGTTAAGATGAAGCGTTTGGATGTGAAGTTGTTTGGCCTTAGGGAATTGGCAACTTTTCTGACATGTTCAGTAACTTTTGGTTTCTTCATTCTGTGTGTTGGTGTACTTTATGATTTATAATTGAAGTATTTCTCAGCATGGAGGAGCAGGTGATCAGTCGAGCTCATCGAATGGGTGCAGTGCGTCCTATTTATGTTGAGACCTTAGCAATGCGTGGTACTATTGAAGAGCAAATGCTGGAATTCTCGCAGGTCATATACTTCTCCCATTGTTTTTTCTTCGTGATTTTATCCAATCAGAAATGTTTATTTCTTGTACTTTCTCTTACTCAATTGATTATTATCATCTTCCTTTTTTTCGCCGATTCACATGGTTCTTATCCTTGCCATTTTAGGCCGATTTACTTGGTTCACAGTGGTCCACCACTCTATATATCTCTCTCTCTCCCATCTTAACTTTATGAATTTCCTGATGATGAGAATGACTTGGGTCAGAGGGAGTATAGCCAGATGAATGGAGAGTGTAGTTGGCTGCTAATCAACAGTCCCACACTCCCACCAATACCTATCTCAACTTCCACTTTTTTGGTTTAGATGTATGCCCTGCTTTCAAGACTTGTTCTGCATATTAGAGATTATGATTGTCGCTTGGCTCTGTTTATGTTCTCTCGATGCTATATCTTTCTCTGGGGCATCTGTATTGCACTATTGGGCCTTAAATTTATGTTTTTCTGTCAATAATACGCTCCACAAATATGCAGAATGGTGATGAGTGTAGAAGATTGTTGAAGGAAGACCATGAGAAAACTTCTCATGAAGGAGCTCGAGCACACAGGTCATTACATGATTTTGCTGAGAGGAATTATCTAACTTTCTTGAGCATCGTACGAAAGAAATCCACAGAGGCAAGTGTGTAAGGTAAGTTTCAGTGTGTTTTGGTCTACTTGCTGGATGGCGTAATTATGTGTTCTGATTTCCCTTTTTTTTGGTTTTAAATTTAGTGCTAACACATATATTCCTGTATCCTTAAAAGATAATTTCATGTTCTGTTCCTTATTCAGTTTTCGTATGGAACCAAAGTACGGTGAAATTTTAATGTGATACGAGTACTTTTTGAAGGCTTAAAACACATGTAAATATGTTACTATGATGCACCTTTGCCACAAATTTTAGCTCCACTCTTTTGTTCTGAGTCAGGTGTCCAAGTATTTCATCTTGGAAGTATCTATCATTTCATTTGGTTCACTTGGGAAGTGGCAATTCCCCTGAGTTTTCCCAATGTTTTTCATGTCATCTTCAAAGTCACGGTAATTTAAAAAGGTTGTTTGTGGGTGAAAGAAGCCACATACCACGGGAGGAATGGGAATTAACTTTCTCCATTATGTAGGAATTTGCAATCTAGAAGAAGTCCAAATTCTCCCATTTTACAATCTGTTTTGTCAAGGAGAGAACATGCTCTATTTGAAATTCGTAAGAATTTGCAAATCGGATGAGTTCTTATGTCAACAAACAATTATATATAACATCTAGTCAGCAGTAGGTGTAAATAAGATGTTTACTTATCGGAAAGATTGTACTTGTGCCCCCTACTGTGGCACTGTGGCTTTTGATTCGATTGCTCAATATTGTGCCGATGATAGTGAAATGAAATTTAGTCATCGCTTTTTACTAATGTTTTATTTCAGGGCAGGTGGGATGGTCGTTGGATAACCAGTGATGAAATCTTAGGGCATAGGATATATTTGTTAGGTTTGATGTGATTCGTGCTTGCTCAAGAATTTCCCATAGCAGAGGATGGTTCTGGCCTTCTGGGATTTTCCAAGCCATTTTGGTTTAATATCGACGCTTTTTGGTAGTCTATTTATGCAATTATTTTCGCTTACATTTTTTTTTTCTTTTTTTTTCGGGAAAATGTGATGGGTATTCTATACATATTCAAAGGTATTGTCATCGTCTTCCTGATTCTGAGAGTTAAACTTGAACGTGAAGGTTGCTGATAGAAGGTTGCATTGTCGATCGGAGGAAGAAGTATCTTTTTGTGATAAGATAGGAAATCCAAGAGTCTAAGGGGTAGTTTGGATACCCTCAAAATCCATAGAAATTTCATTTTCCTAGGAATTGGGTTTTTGTGGGGTTGTTTGTTTAACCCATTTTTGTAGAAGTGAAGGAATTGGCTAATTCCTATGAAGCATAGGAATTCAATTACCTAGCCCCCATGGCCATTCCCAATTCCTATGGTGTAAAATATATATAATTACTACTTTACCCTTTAATTGCTTATTTAATGTTTATTTATCTACATTAATAGAGGGTAAGTTAAGCCCTGTTTGATAAGACTGCATCTTTCTAAACTGAACTGATCTGATCTGATCTGAATGATTCTGATCTGATCTGATCTGATCTGAACTGAATGATTTTGATCTGATCTGAATGATTTTGATCTGATGTTGAAAATTCGATTGAATTTCAACGAATTAGTATCAATTATGGACCCAATACATAGATACTTATTTGAACATTTCTGAACTGAACTGATCTGATCTGAATGATTCTGATTTGATTTGATCTGATCTGATCTGAATTAATCTGAGAATAAGTCCTATCAAACAGGGTTTTAGTCAATTCAATTACTAAGCAAAGGAATTGTTGTATGGTAACCAAACAAAACATGAGAAATTAATTCCATGGAATTCTAAATTTCTGGATGGTATTCAAACGTTTTAAGGCAAATTCCCGGGAATTTACCATATGAATTCATTTCCCGTGATATTCTATTTCCCATAGGAATTTAATTCCTATGCTATCCAAACGACCCCTAAGACTATGGATTTGATTAAGCTAAGCATGGAAAGAATTATAACAGATTAAGATCACATATGTTGATATTCTAGAGAGAGTTGAAAAGGTATTAGGATCAACACAACTATCGTGCAGTAAAGTAGAGTCGCTTTAATATATGGACGCTGCACATGCATGATTCTTACTACATCCATTCTGCCGTAATTCAAGCCTGTTTTTCGCGTGTATGGGACGTTTGCCATGAGCTTTCATGCAAATTGGAGAATCGAGTGAGAGCGACGAGGCTGCCAATTTACCTACTCCACTCTATAAAGTATACTACTCAATCTCTCATTATATGGGTACGAGATTTAACGAGTTTTCTTAAAAGTATCAATCAAGTAAGTTTCCGATCTATAACCGATTCGGAAATATGTTATCCCTGAGAGTGGTAAAGACAACAACATCTTCATTACCCAAAATGAAAATGGCTCCGAGATTCACACTCATTGATTGCTGCTTCACAATATACGGTAAAGTCATAAGAACCACAAATAAGTTTTTGGAGCTGTCTTGCTTTATTCTATTATATCCTAAAGCTAAGGAATAACTAGTGTTTGGATCAATCGACATGCATGGAAACTACACTAATTGATCATGTATGGAAGCTATCGGCGAGAGTGGTATAAAAATGAAAAATGATACGGAGTATGAGACGATAATAATTCTAATTGATCATCTATCTACCCTTGTCTTCCTTTATTACCGATAAAAAGAAGGAAAAGAAAACGAACAAGTTGCTGACATCAGATGTGGTCAAGCATCACGGTCCATGGCCAGGGGCGGACCCAGGGGGGTGCCAAGGGGGACAAGTGCACCCCCATTAATCTCGAAAATGTGTATATGTATATTAATAGTCTTTTTTTATACATTTGTGATATGTTGGAGTAGTGGTTAGATAGGTTTGTTTTAGGGCAAGGAGGCAGGTTCAAATCCTCCCACCAACAAATTTTTTGGTTTTCTTACTCCTTTTTTGCATTGATATTAAGTTTGGTCTCGTTAATTTTTACTACCACGATTTTAAAACTTAAAAACACGCGTTGACTACTGGTTGTGCACCCCCACTCCTCGAATCTGGGTCCGCAACTGTCCATGGCCATGGGAATTGAAGCCGAGCAAAGAAAGGCTATGACACAAGTTAAGGATCTCATCATCATATAATCCTCTCATTGGCTCATTCCATGCAAAGATTCTCTCTCAAGTGCAAAACTTTTACAAATATTACTTGAATAATAATTTTCACTCAGTATGCACTTATGCAGTCATTCTTACACGTTCTGTTGCACGCACATTAGTACATTGCCTGAGATAAAAATTGCTTGAGAAACAAACATGTGATATTTACTGTGTTTTTGGTGGGGTGTGGAAGATTTTGTCCTTAGTCATCATGTCCCTAAATTGTAAAGCACATTATCGACTAAATAAAGGTAATAATGTAATATGTACTTAGTTATGTGTAGTTTAGCTTGGGTAATATACTCCACACGCTAAGAGACATTTGCTTCAAAGTACGGGTAAATGGAAGAGACATTTAGTCAGGAACAAGAATAAACAGCTCATTCGTATGATGATCGATAACCATTGTAAAAGATCATACATCATATCATGTCACAACCTTAGGAATTATGATTTTGTTAATTGTTAGGTAAACTTGGATTCAAACGACCCTAGCTCCCTATTAATAATGTAATCTATCAAATGCTTTAATTTACCTTTACATACCCAAAAGCTTCATCAATGACTCAACTATCATCCACGATTATTGGTTTAAGTTTATTTTGCTGCCTTGTCACATTCCTGAAAATGTATATAGCTAAACCAATAATTCACTAATTTAGCTTCTGCATTTGTATGATATTGTCCGCTTGTGTACATACTGTAAACTCGCCCAGTTTCGAAAACGAATTCTTGGACTTCTCGCTCTTTCGTTTCCCAAAAGGCCTCAAATAAGCAAAGGTAGTAAACACTACTAACCAATAACTTTTTCATAGTTTCTACGATATTAAACTTAGTTCGAGACCCCAATATTAGTCTAATACGGAGTATAAAATATTTCATAGACTTTTGACATATAACATTACTAATTACAATAAGAGTACAAGACATATTAGCAATGATGTTTACACCAAAATAAAATAAAATAACATCGTACATAAAGAACTAATGTAACAACAATCACCTTATTGAGAAAATAAAAGTAATGTATATTACATAAAATCAATTGTAATATGTGAGGTTATCGGATCACCGTCACCATATATAGTTTGCCAATTGAGTCCATCAACCACTCCATGTGCATGTTCTACCTGTTTCTGTTCAAATTGAAGCACCCTTGCAAAGTTGCATTGCTCCATTATTACACAACACTTACTATAAACAATTTAATAGTTGTAGATTGTAGATGGGGCTAAGCCTCTCTCTTTGTTTCCACACCAATCACAACTCATCACATTCATCATGTGAAGTAATCAAGTTACTCTTCTGATCTTTTGCCAACAAATTTACTCCCTGCTTCGAACGTTATACCTCCGATGTCTCAAAATCTCTCGTAACAACATAAAATAAGGTATATCTAAATTCTAATGCAACATTTCTATATCACAATATACAAAGTTCATTTCAGAAGACTTGTACAAACTCTACAGACTGATAATGTCTCATATTCACTCGTTCTTTTGAATTATTAATATTTTAGATGCGAACATATACGAGAAATTCAAACCGAATATAATAACCCAAAACAATGAATAAATTACGTATCAATACACAGAATGCCAGTCCAGTAAAAAAGTGAATTCAAGACATTCATTCAACAAGCATGAAACAAACAGAGTCATAGTAACCTAATATGTCCCAAAAGTACAGTTAAAAAATCTGTTCTAGTAATACTACAAAAACAGTAACAAACTCTCAATTTCTGCTCCTTTTTGTCTGTCTATGTTCAAAGCCTAGTCTAATCTGTTCTGAGAAAATGTCACAATGTTTTTGGTGTAAGATTTATCAGCTGAAGAAATCCTTTAAAACCCATTAATATTTTGGGATTTGTGAATCTGGGTTGCATTTATTTTTATCAATTTTCTGATTGGTTGGCAGCTGAATGAATAAATTTTTTTTTTTTTTGGCAGACATTTAACATTTTCTCTCTCCTCTCCCCACTAACTGCCCCCCCAAATTTCTTGTCCACCAGTTGACAAAATAATTCACTGAAAATCCCAGAAAAATAATATTATAGGGATTATCATAACTTATTTCTTGTTTGGGTCATTCTCAAAATCTGTTCTTTCTTTACTTTGATTGGCTAATAAAAACTGTACTACTAGTAATGTTTTAGCAGTACTAGAATTTCACTTCCACTTCACTTGTCAAACACTCAAACCAACAACCTTTTCTTCCTTTCATTTCATCACTAAATCTTATCACATAATTCTATTGCTCTTCATTCTCTCAAAAGTTTTTTGGTCACTTTTTCGACAGTAGATAAGACTTGGGTACATCCGACCTCCTCAGACCCTGCACAAGCGGCGGGGTTTCTGAGTAAATTTGATCATGGCAAATATCATGATCAATAATAATGTATTTTTGGTGTGCTTGTTCTTGGTGTTTCTGAGTTGCTGCAGTAGTGTCACATTTGCCCATCAAAGGAAAGATAAAATCACATATTTACCAGGGCAACCAGAAAATGTAGAGTTTGCACAGTATTCTGGGTATGTGACAGTAAATAAATCTGCAGGAAGAGCATTGTTTTACTGGTTAACTGAGTCTCCTACAAATGCTGATACAAAGCCTCTTGTTTTGTGGCTCAATGGTGGGCCTGGTTGTTCTTCTGTTGCCTATGGAGCTGCTGAGGAGATTGGTCCTTTCCATATTCAGAATGATGGGAAAACCCTTTTCTTGAATCCTTATTCTTGGAACAAATGTATGCCAAGTCTTTCTTTTTAATGTCTACATACATTATTTTTTATTACGGGTCATTCGGAAACGGTCTCTCTCTATGTTGGTCAACATATTGGGGTAAGGTTGCGTACATCTGACCCCGCCTTGTAACTCCCTTTACCTCGCCATAGGCGGGAGCCTTTGAAGCGCTGGGGTGATGATAATGTTGTTTACAATTATGCTATTTTACATATGAATTAATATTGGTTCTGTATTTTATCGTTGGACAGTGGCAAATTTGCTTTTCCTTGAATCACCAGCTGGTGTTGGATTCTCATACTCAAATACATCATCTGATTTGTATACCGGAGGTGACCACAAAACAGGTAATTGTTCTACTTTGTTTTGCCAAATCAAAATCGGTTTTGTTATTCGGAAATATACTAAAAGTTCATATGTTAAAGTTGTATTTATTGCAATCTTGTAGGAACTTTTCCCAAAAAAAAAAAAATGAATAATTAGTATATTATGATGAGGTATCCTTGGTGCATCTCAAAGTTCACTTTGGCTTATAGTTGAATACTTGTATGTTAATTTTATGTGAAGAATATACCTTTGTACTTTCTAAATGATGTTCCTGCATGTGATATTTTCATGTTATAGATAGTTTAGTTGCTGACGATCCTGTCCTTTCTTGGACACTGTGATTTTTTTTTTGTGCAGCTGAAGATTCATATAAATTTCTTGTAAGCTGGTTCAACAGGTTTCCTCAGTACAAGTACAGAGAATTTTACATTGCTGGAGAAAGCTATGCAGGTTTGATCAACTTCATTCTGCTGCATAATTATAATATCTTAATCACTCAGATTTACATAAAGAACTACTGCTAATCGTCTGAGATCGATTTTCAGGGCATTATGTTCCTCAATTATCTCAACTTATCTACAGAAGAAACAAAGGAAATGCAAATCCAGCCATTAATTTCAAGGGCTTTATGGTATGGAAATCTCCAGCCTTAAGTCCTGAACTATGTTTCGCGTCCTATCCCAAGTTTCTGGGGCTAGATTCGCCATTGATGTTGCATATGACATAGATTTGTCACTTGAATTCAACTTATTTTCTGAACCATCTGCTTTTCTCTCAGGTGGGAAATGCTGTTACAGATGATTTTCATGATTACATTGGTACATTTGAGTACTGGTGGACACATGCCTTGATCTCTGATTCTACCTACAAGCACCTAAGAGATTCCTGTCTGTCTGGATCATCCCAACACCCTTCAATTACATGCAACAGCGCCCTAGATGCTGCTGAGATAGAGTTCGGAAACATTGATCCCTACAGCATCTATACCCGCGCCTGCAACTCCACAGGAACAATGAGGCGAAGGCTAAAGGGTCGTTATGTAAGTGACACTTATCCAATATTCTTACTAGACCTTCATACTTTCACATGTTCTTTAATCTTTCAAATTTCGTCTTGTGGAGGATCAAACGTGTCCAGTACCTCTATCTTAACCACTAGGTCAAAAGTTCAAAACTCTTTTTTTTTATTGATGGCTGATACTCAAATGTGTTCACCTAGCACATTGTTTTCATTAAAGTTCCGAAAAATTAGTGATAATGACTCTTATCAACTAGTTCAAGAGTTCGGACATGACAGGTTTTGTTTTAAGGTGGTGGAAATGAGAATTAGTTAGAATGTGAGTATCAAATTTTTGGTAACATCTAAAAGATAGGGGAATCCAGTGTAGGGCAAACAATGTAGTTATTTGTTGTTTATGGTCCCGTCAGCATGCTGAGTAGCAAACTTTCCAGCTGGTTGAGTTGAGGCTTTTCCTAATTGTTAGCTACATAATGTGGCTGGAGGGTCCATCCTCAATCACTCTTTCACAATATCACTAATGATGTGACTTTTTGGTATTTTGATTCCTCTTCATATTACCTTTGTTACCGTTTACGTTTGTTCTGACAGCCTTTGTTAAAAAGTACTTTCCGAGTATAATCAACCATTGTCATGCCAGTCTACAACAACACCAACAACATGAAAGGCAGAGCCTTGAAATACTTTGGGGTCGGCTAGCATTAACCGTTATATGAAAGTATGCAAATGTGACTCTTAATGGTGGAGTAGCCTATGTCTCTTGAGAAAAGTATTCTGTAATCCACATATGATCAGTTACAAACTGATATCAGATGATGTTTGATTGACTGTTGTCGTTAAAGTTGAAGACGTGTTTATAGTTTCAGATTACTCTAGAAGACTGCATTACTCTAGTTATTGTCTAGAATTAATGTGGTTCTCTTTTCACCAGCCTTGGATGAGTAGAGCCTACGATCCATGCACGGAGAGGTACTCAAACGAGTATTTCAATCTTCCTGAAGTTCAAAAAGCTATGCATGCTAATGTCACCAAAGTTGACTATCCATGGAGCACTTGCAGGTTAGAATCAGTCATAACTGTGTTAGCATAGTAGTGAGATTTTCTATAAGATGGACGACTAATAAACCTCCTTCTATTCCAGTGATATAGTTGGAACATACTGGGCTGATTCCCCACTTACAATGCTTCCGATTTATCAAGAACTCATGGAGGCTGGCTTGCGGATATGGGTATTCAGGTATCTTCCTGCTCTTTTGTACAAATTACATATGTCTGCTTCTGATTACGGCCCCTGATATGAAATCTGCCTGATCAGTAATCTAACTCCGATGTTATCCAAACGAGCTTTCAGATTTCATTTTTGGTTGTAAAAGTTGACAGTCAGAAAAGCAATTGAACTGACCTGAGCAAAAGTGTAGAAAAGCTACTGACTTCTTTTTCCAAGGCCATTTTTTCATGTTCACTGAACAATGTTGTACTCCGCTTAATTCATAAGATGTCTGTAATTGGTCATTTCCATGGTGCTAAGTCTCACCATAATTTTTTGGCTTTGGCTGTCAGGGTTTGTACTGATCATAATGAATTTCTATTTGTGCAGTGGTGACACTGATGCTGTAGTCCCTGTAACTGCAACTCGATATTCGATTGATGCTCTGAAACTCCCTACTGTGACCAACTGGTACCCTTGGTATGACAAGGGAAGGGTAAGTTTCTGTAAATCAGACCAATACAGCATAAGAAAAAGTCAAAATGTGCTAATTATGATATGTCCCTAGAATTAGCCACATTTAACCTGCTGCACAACAGTGTACTCCTTCTGATTAACTTCATCCTTTGTTTTTCATTAGGTTGGTGGATGGAGCCAAGTCTACAAGGGTTTAACGTTCGTTACAGTTACAGGAGCAGGACATGAAGTCCCTCTTCATCGTCCTCGACAAGCTTTTATCCTCTTCAACCATTTCTTGAAAAATAAGTCCATGCCAATCAGCTAAAAACCCATCACACACAGTGGAAGATTGTCAAAAAGATAAAGTAAAATACAAAATTGATCATTTTTTGGGGCTCTGAATGCAGAAGCAATAAAACCCGGAAAAATTCAGCTCCGGAATAGGGCCCCTTATTCTTTGCTGATAGCGCGTTCTTTAGATCAGATTTCATAGTAATCCAGTTTAGGTTGATTACCATTTCTTCTTGCATTATTTCCTTTGAAGCAAATGTATCATATGTTATACCTTTTCTTGTATCACAGAATGATTCTAGTATGAAAATCTCATTCATATAAGAACTGGTGCAGATTCACTTATACACAAACTGTGCATTATTGTAAGCTTAGCTTGTTCAGTAATTGTATAGATGACACTATGACAAAATGAAATTCAGTCCAGTTATTTATCTAGACAATATTTGATGAATGGTACTATAGAGTGTTACAAGATACCTAACAAAGGATCGGTAATATACTATCAATTCGGGTTGTAATGGGTAGCGGATACATCAAAAGAAATTGCTTATATAATATAGTGATATGTGCAACAGTGCTACACGGCACTATAAAACGACACTTCAAAATTTTCCAACAATTGGGAAATGGGAATCACTCAACCAGTGAGCTGTTGGAAGCCAATATCCAATCAAATATCCCATCTTACATGTACAAACAAGCATTTAGGAGCTTGACTGTTTGGGCTAATTTGTGTGGTCAAACATGAAATTATATAAAAAAAAAAAATCTAAGTACATAATTATGAGAATGATATTCTGGTTGGTTTGATGGGGTAACAAGACTAACAATATTTGTTTAGGTTCCCTGGCTTCCCTCTCAAGAAAAAAAAAAGCCATGTTGTTTTGGACCTTTTGGGACTAAAGTTAAAGTTCAAATGTGAAAAAACTTTTCACTTTTTAAAAAATTATTTCTTATGCTTAAAAATTCAGATCCGTCGTTTAAAAAAAATACGATCTAATGCACTAAATTTAAAGTTAAACTCATCGGATCTAAATTGAGCTGAACAATTTATTGATGAAAAAGGCAATGCCCTAGATTGAATATGTGCTTGTCTAATCAGTTTCTCTTGACATCAAGAGTGGACACTTAAGTCACACTAGATTTTAAGCTTGTCTAATCAATCACTATTGACTGTACCTCATCAAGATTCTTTAATGACTTGAATTTTGACATAGACAAAAAAACTTGTACATTACTCGATCACACGAATACTTTGTCATCAATCCCTTGCTTGTCAAGTTCATAATTTGCTGGTCTTGCTCCAGAATTAAGCATTGGTGACGTTACATTTACACATGTCAACGTCATAATGTAACCACCACTTTTATACGATCGAAATCATTTAGACGACACGATCATATAAATTTATTATTCTTACAAAGTTAATCACTATAGGCTTCTAAGTTCTTGAAATTTATGTATCACGAATTGTTGTTCGTCGAGATGAAGTGAGTACTTTCAAATAACTCTAAACTTGGTATGATTTTATATGTATAAGACCATCTTATTCAAAACTTGGTTACGAGAGCACAATCTAAGGTTTGGAATTTGGATGCCATCATTGATTGAAGATTGCTTGTGGGTGCTGAACTTTCATGAGTCATAAAGGCTTTAGTCAACAATAAATCAGCAGTGGGCCCAAATACCAGCTAACCCAAAGTCCAAATTCTCATTTTTTTGTGACTAAAAAATATCTAGTGATGATGTTGTATGACACTGGACTACTGGAGAATTGAAGGGAAACAAATGGTTTCGATCCAGAAATTCGGGCGTTATATTGGGCATACGATGACTGATCTGAAGACTAGTGCTTAGTATCTTCTATCTTAAGCGTATTTGCTAATCTTTTGACACTCTTATTTTAATTTTATGTCAATAGGTACATATTATAACATTATAATTATTAGAGATTCGACTCATACGACAAGTTTCAACCCAAATTTTAAAAAAAAAATGTGACAGCAACTGCTAGACTGTGTACTCGAAAAATTTCCTTTTGCTTTCAATTTCTATATATACAACTTAAAATGCCTCAATAATGTTAATAAACAACTTAGGTAATCAATTGTTTTATTATCTTTTGGGTTCAATAATAAGTGTTTCTCCAACTTGACCCCAAATTTCATGGATGCATATATCAATATATATAATAGCTAGTCATGTCATGCAAGCACGTAGGTGAACTCTAAATCAATAACAAATTAAAATTACCATTTTTTCATGAGTTTGTCTCATGTTGATTTGTTCTATCACATAATATTTACATTATTTCACAAATGATTAATTAAATTATAGAAAACCGTCCACACAATCAAAGCAAAAACTATAGATATATAATCACTTTTATAATATAACTTGCATTTGAAGTAGTTTCCCCTTACTTTTTATGAGAATGGTACGTATATCTTGATCATAACTTAAGTTTAGTAGTGCTCATTTTACGTACATACCAAATAATACAACATGCTAACTACTAACGAGCATGGTAAGAGCTCTATGCTTGCTCACATTTCACTTGTTCTCCTCATAATTTTCGTGGGCGAGACGCTAGCGAAAGGCGGTCATGGTCGTGGTCACCACCACCGGAGAAGGCCGGTGCTGGACAAGATAGCCAGGTTACCAGGCCAACCAAAGGTGAACTTTAGCCAATATTCGGGCTATGTCACGGTAGACAAAAAGGCGGGTCGGGCCTTGTTTTACTGGTTGATTGAGTCGTCGGGTACCGGTGGGCCCAATTCAAAGCCTCTTGTTTTGTGGCTAAATGGTGGGCCGGGTTGTTCGTCTGTGGCATATGGGGCTTCAGAAGAGGTGGGCCCATTTAGGGTCCAGCCCGATGGGAAAACAGTCAGTTTGAGCCCATTTGCTTGGAATAAAGGTTTGAATTGTTACATTTTTGTTTGTTAGTGAGTTTGTGCCATTTTGTTGTCTTCATTATGCTTTTTGTTGTTTGTGATATCTTTATAGTGTGAGCTTGAGGAGTGGTTAAGTAGGAGTGTAGGACACTGGTTTTACAGAAATAAAGGTACATACTCTATTGCGTAGATACATGCGAGAATAACTTGTTACGAATAAACACAAAAAAATATATTTTGAGGAGTAAAGTTGACTTAATGATTATCAGATCAATCAATATTCTGTATATTTTGTATAATCTCGTATTTAAATTCTCATATTGCTCATGTCACAACATTAGCTCACTATGCTTACTAGCTACTTACAAAAGAAGGTACACTAGCTACTTACTATTGTTGTTAGTAGTAATGTTAGCATGAATTATTTAGTTTTAAGTGATATAATCTTTTAAGGGGTGCTACTATAAATTTATATGAATGCATGTATAGCGTTGGATGCTAAATATAATATGTATAAAATTCTGAATTTAAATTGAATTGTGAGCATAAATCTCATCTTGTAGAGGCCAATTTGCTTTTCCTGGATTCACCTGCCGGAGTTGGGTTCTCTTACTCACATACTTCAACTGATCTACAAGATGTTGGTGATGGCAAAACAGGTAAGATATACTAGTATATCTACATGTCTCATGGCAAAACTTACATAGATATAACATGTCACATTACGTCAGTATCGATCTCATATGCACAATGTAACCTTATTATATTATTAGTTAATTAAATCGTCTCGATCATAATTAACCTCGTCATTGTAGATCGATTAATGAAGTCATGATTGTACTCATGTGCATGCAGGAAGAGATGCGTATGTTTTCCTTAAAAGATGGTTGAATAGGTTTCCTCAATACAAGCACAGACCCTTTTACATTGCTGGAGAAAGCTATGCAGGCCATTACATTCCTCAGCTCTCCCTACTAATCACTCGATTTAACAAAGGGATTAAAAATCCCATTATTAATTTCCAAGGCTTCTTGGTAAGTTAGTTAATCTCGATTTTCTACTTTATGATCTAATAAGGATACGAGGCCAGACCATGACATAATTTGAAACATCTAGTGACATTAATTAAGTGTTACGACGTATGTAGCTGAATTGTTTATCCACGAAACACGTTATTTTAATTTGGCGGTATACATACACATGGTGGAATT